>SNQJ01S0010205.1:376569-393605 GCA_010110895.2 Picea sitchensis | reverse complement strand
CGGGGGAGTGCAGAGGGGGGGTACCCCCTTTGCGGGGTCCGGGGGGGCTATCCCCCCGGTTGGGGGGTCTGGGGGTAGCATCCCCCGATAGGGGTTCGAGGGAGAAGCCCCTGAAGGAAAAATTGCTTTGTAAATGTATATTGTAATTTCATTGTAAATCTGGACCGTTCATTATAAGTTCGCAGATCTAATGGTAGAGATTATGTTAGGGTTTTTTGCCCTAGAAGGAAACCCTCTTTTATGAGGGAAATGTATTGCGGCTATGGTTAATGGTGAATATTGTATTCTGAGAGAGGAAATTGTGAGAGAAAGAAGATGAAGTTACAACGGGTTTTGTTGTAGGTTGTATCCCTTCATTCGCTGGATAATAATATAGGAAGGACCTGACAATTTCTTTGGTGGACGTAGCCCACACTGGGTGAACCACGTAAATTCGTGTCTCTCTTGTATTGTGTATCTTTTGTGTTTTGTTTCCGCATTTGTTTTATTTTATTGCTCCACGGTCCTATTTTTCTAACACCCTGATGGGAATCCAATCATGAAGTATAGATAAAAATGGGTGCTTAGTTCCAATGGTTGACCTTACACTACAAAGTGATGCTCATCTAAAAACCACATCTATACTAGCTCTGTTAGTAGCCCCTTATTGGAGTGAAGCAAGGGGTAATCAAAATATTTGAGTAGGCTGTAACTAGCTATCTCATGGTTGACCACCGAGTAGGATTCCACCTATGCATGAAAATCATCATAATCTCACTCTTGCCAAAGCATTGGCATGGCTTGAGGCTAGGCAGGTGCTTGCAAAATTAAAAAAACAAGACACTTGTCAGTTTGCATAACTTGTCAATACAAATCTAGTGCAAATTGCACATCTTCTTCTCAAACAATCATATAAGTTGTGTGAGTGTTTTTTCATTGAATAATTGCATAAGTCATATACATGACTATCCTATGAATAGTCATGAGATTTACATGACTATGGGATCACTTTCACACACAAGTCTCACAAAAATATAGTGAACAATCGCAATACATATTCTCATGATTGTCCACCTAAAAACCGTGAGAATTGCGGAGCATACAAAAATTCAGTCATGCAACTAATTTGCATGACTGATACTTATGAACCTATGAAATGAAAAACTATCTAGTGAATAGCTATACATCCCATACTCCATGACTAACATATGGCCATTGGTTAAAATTAAAGAGGACATCAAAACCTCTTACTTGGCTCTCACGACATCTAAAACAAGTGATCGATGTGTGCAAAACAAGCTCAAGAATCATGTGGACTCTAGATGCTCAATGACAATTCAAACTAGTACAAATGAATTGTCCTTGCGGGCCCATCACCTTTTATATGGACCATTCACAAACTTCCCAAGGTTCGTGCGGGAGTTCAAAATATTTGTTTCATGTGCCATTTGCATTGTTGGAATCCTGACATTCCCACCTTCAACAACGTATTCCCTATTAATTTTCATGAAAACACTCATCCCAGGGCCACTTTTTCTATTATGTATACAAAAATAAGATATGTATAATTAAATATAATAGTAAATATTCATAAATAAACAAATAAGTAAAAAGACACACCTCTTCATAAAGAGGCAAAGAGGCACCATGTAGACTATATTTATAGAAGGGGCCCATTCATTGTAAATATCATATCATTCAATCATATATTCTTATACATTATATTTTATTTCTTTCCTATTTGAGAAAATTTAATTGTGTTTTTGATACATTGGTATCAAAGCCAAAATTTGTGGAAATCAAGTTAAATCATTCAACTGTCACCATTTTTATTTTATGTTTCATGTATACAACTAGAGAGACTATGACTTCCATTTTTGACAAAATCAGGATTAAATTCATTGATACCATTGAAAATTCTATAGATAAAATATTTAAACAATATAAATATGATAAACACATTGAAATTGAACCTCTCCCTAAGGAATTTGACCTGATTGAGGTATGTGCACCACTGGCCATTAATAACACTTTTAATATCGTAAATGTTGTTGAAAATGATGGCTTGTCTTAGACATCCAATAACACAGTGGAAGGAGACTTAGTTATTGGAAATTTTGAGGATGTTGTGTTGGGGAAAGTCATTCCTCGATTATCTTGAAAATTTCCATGGGATGAACGACCCTTATTGAATATGTTGAGTCAAACGTGGGATAAAGCTATGGTAGAGAATTACCTGGTTTGCGATCATGTTTACAATTCACGTGTTGTTCTCTCCTTCGGGAGTTTCATTTTATGTAAAACTTTTCCATTTTCCATCGCGACATCAGTAAGCATAGATGTACCAGCCTGTAAGTTTGGAGTCCCTTTCTGGGAAAGGTGACTAGGATTCTGGCACCTCCAATCCCTATTAAAAAAAACAAGATGCAAAGTACTTGTGAACCAGTGACCATGTATATTCCCTCACTCCACCCGATGTCTGGAAGAACAACATAACAAAGACGTACTATGTGTGGATGATTTATTTAAGGGACTTCAACATTCAATGGAATACACTCCCCTCTTTTCAAACTATGGGGGAATATGTATTTTCTTCTACTTCTTTTTGAGACAACTACATATGGTAGAAAAAATAACTTCATTCCTCAAATTAAATGGCTAGAAACGCATAGGATGTGGAGAAAATGATAGTTTTCAATGGTAGTGGCAATAGGCATGCGTCCACCCAAGAACTTGACCTTTGATAAGTCTGAGGGAATTCCATCATTTGTTGAGTTCGATGTAATGTTGGAAAGTAGGCATGTTTTTAAAACATTTTACGAAAGACATCCCCTCTGGCAATGCTCTCTATATATTTGTTACTCACACACTCCATTTATTTTCATGTTTCTAGATCTTGATAGAGATGACAATATGAGTGGTATTCATCAATGGATTTTGGTTGGTGATTTGTATCTTGTTGCAGTTGATAATGAATATCCAAATGGAGGGATGTGTATCTTCAAGGTGACACTTGACAATGAGAATAATAGTAATGATATTATAATTTCCCAACCAATTAGGAACATCAGGACCATTCACAGGGTCACCAAACAATTGCTCATTATATTAAATCCTTCACAACTCGTGATTCATGTGAATCAAGCCCAACTAGAGGTGAAAGTCAAGGGATATTTAGAACCATAGAGGGTTATTGGTGAAGACAAGATAGATGAGGGAAGTGTCGATACGAAGCAACCATAGCTGGTTTTGTGCAATAGGAATTCCAAAATACCTTGTATGGCTTTCTGATTCTACATGCAGACATGGATTAATTCCCATTTCACCCTTTATTTCCTAAAGAACTGAGTACTACAAATCTATAGATTTGATTTAGGTATCAACTACGCATACTTGAAAGGAGTACCCTTCTTTGTATGGTGTATCCTTTATGCCTATTTTCCATGTATGGTCTACAATCCTTTTACACGAACGTTCATCAAAATTTCATCGTCATCCACAAAGTCCAACGTTGTCTGTAATGTCGTCGATGAGAACAATAATTGGAAATTTGACATTTCATACAAAGTGGTTTTTGTCGGGGATGCCCCACCTAACACAAATGGAATCGAAACATTGATAGTTTAAATTTATGAGCCTTCCCAAAAGAGATGGAATATCATAGGGTACCTTCATGAAAATCCTTAAGGTGGATTTGTTTTCGCAATGGGTCAATATTCTTTAACTTACTAATGCCAGAGGATCATTGGTCCCACTGCATTGTGGGTTTCACCATCCCATTAGAGTGAAATGGTTTAGTTGTGTGTGTTCCCATGGTTCTTGAACCATTCCCTAAACTAGTGTGTTATATCCACGATGACAATGTCTCTTCAATGACAAAACCTTCAAAAATCATAAAAGTTAACCAACAAAATCCTTCATTACCTTTGCTTTGAGGACAAAGAAATTCTGAAGAGGAGGGAAATGTTATGTATGCAAAAATAATATAGGGATAAGTAAATATAATAGTAAATATTAATAAATAAACAAATAAGTAAAAATACACTCCTCTTCATAAAGATACATCCTATAGACTATATTTATAGAAGGGGTCCATTCATTGTAAATATCATATCATTCAATCATATATTCTTATACATTATATTTTTTTTCTTTCCCATTTGAGAAAATTTAATTACATTTCTGCTACATTTTCCTACTAAAGTTCAATAGACAGGTATACCAACTCATCAAATCCATTTTTTACATCATTTGCACTATTGGATTTCTTACCATGAGTACTTTCTCTTCACTACACATAGCAGGGCCCTCATCCCCATCCCTTTAGGTATACTTATTTAAAATGACATATATATACTCCCTCTATGTATATCACATCTCTCAATGCCCCCTAAATATGCCTTTAGGGTTTCCTTTTTGGATTAGCAAGAAACTTTGACAAATTCCACATGCATCCAATTACTATTGGCCGATAACACTCCACCCTCATGGGTTTCCTTGGTTTTAGCACCCCATTGCATCATCGACACCCATGCTGCTCTTTTCCCTAAGTCACGAGTCTGGATATTTTACATCTCAAACAACGAGCTTCATGACTCTTTCTCCTCATAATGTTGCTCCATACCCTTGGAATCCTAGTAGTTAAAATATTTAATGGTTGGTTATGATGAATGCTTTGCTATAGCAAGATTTGACTCACCATTTCTATCTGGCACAGAGGGCCTTTTTCCATTTCCCTATGCAGACTTATCAACCCCCTTTTTGATAAATCTAGAGCCAAAATTATATATTTTTCCACATATTTCCACATATACACTTCCTAACTGCTTTGCAAGATGTGTATACGCTTGCTGCTCCACTACAGATCGCGTATATCGGGATTTGTGCCAAAAAATACAAAATGAGGTTGGGTTTCCATGTCACAACAAATGATCTCTGATCTTTGGCCATCCATATACTGGAAACGTTCGAAATCAGCCCTTCAGTTGCATTTTGGAGGCTATAAGAGCACAATTTCGAGCTATGGAAAAAGAGAGAGAAAACATTCAACTTTGAGAGCAAAGTTACTGTGGAGAAATTACTTCATATTGATTCAGCATCCCTTTGTCCCTCAAGTCTGAACACAGTGTTCAACCCCCAAGATCTTCTCTTATTGTCAAGAGGATATCATTATATCTTTGCTATGAGATTGCCTTTGGTGGAGGATTGAAGTGGTGGAGACCCAGTTGGAAGGAACTTGGTTTCTTGGTTTCGAACCGTGTCGACATGGAAGTCTGTAATGTTGATACTTCTATTGATCAATTATTAATAGAAATACTCCTTTCCCATCCTATCGATATCTTGCAAATATATTATTATTATCTATGGGCATGTTTGTAATGTTTATTAATGGATTGTGTTATCTGATGTGCTAACTCATTTTATATACTGTCACTATATATTTGCATCGCTTGTTTGTTGAGAACTTCTTCCAGGTGTAAAGCTTTGGGTCAAAGTGCTCAACAGTGGAATGGCATCAAACAATTGGATAGAGGTAGGCTTCTTCCTCGTATTGCACATTAGTTTATATAGCACATGTTGGAGCTGAGTTGATTTCTACATTCATACTTGTCTGTTGTGGTTTACCCTTGGCCATAGAGAGTTTTTCCCTTGTAACATGCTTGACCATATTTTCATTGGCCTCTCGTTTCCCCCATGATCAATAGACCATATGCATTACAATTCATCATTCATTCAACCTCCAAGGAGACCCACCTAGGATACAAATTTGACAGGTACTCCTATCCATCAAGTAAATTTTTTATGATGGATTTCTTTTTAAAACTACCCTTCCAATGATGTTTTATATTTATCTTTTCTTGTCATTTAATTTATTTTTTTGCAAGTTAGAATTGTGTATTACCTTTGAAAAGATAAAGAGAGTATAGACATAGTGTCCTTGTGCTTGGGATACCAAAAGATGAAACTAGCCTAAGCCCAAGGCCAGTCAAAATTAAAAGTTACCCTAAGGGGCCAACAATTGAAAATGTGATACATCTTTTCCAAACATATTTCAAAACATAAACAACAAAAAAGGTGTTGAACCAACAATTGAAAATGTGATACATCTTTTCCAAACATATTTCAAAACATAAACAACAAAAAAGGTGTTGAACTTGCAACTAGAAAAAAATACCAGCATTGGAGTAGAGAGCAGTCACTTGACAGAGTGAGAAACTAGATCTTCGAATTGGTTTTCCATTTGGAACCTCTGTAGTGGAATTGGCCATTCTAGAGTGATGAAAGTCCAATTTGACATCTCTTGGGCATGTTGGCGCTGTTGAGGGCTGGAGAAAATGTCTAAAAACATATTGACATTTTTGTCGAGCATTTCCATCCTGAAATTTTGATCATCCAACTCACCTTGAAGCTCAAAAATTAGCTTCAGGTGGTCCTCCGTTGGTCGGGTGTTGTCTGTAACTTCATCAGGACTTTTATCCATTGCCTCAATCCGAGGATGTGAGGGGTCGCAGGAACCCGACACGTCACCCTGGAAATTGAAAGGAACCTCGTTATGTGACTAAGGATTCAGAGGTGTCTGCAAAACTTCATTCATCGTCTTTTTCCCAAGCTCGTACCACTCTACCATGCAGCCCCAAATCATGGGGTCTTCAGGAGCCTCCTTCAATTCCTACCTGTCAATGGTGAGAGCCACATTACTTTTTTGTGTAGTTTTCTGGGTGACCACAGTATCAGGATTTCTAGCAGTGTCATTGTCTGAGGACATCAGACCTCCTCTCTGGACCTCAATTATTCTGTATGACCCTTTACCCTTGCGTGAACTGCCTCATTCTCGGATGCAAGGCATGTTGCGGAAGTGACTTCCTACAACACTAGAGAAGGGATTTAACGTTTTTGTCACCAGCTGGAGGAGGAGCATGTTGGAGAGGTAAACCAGGTGTAGACTAGTGTAAAAAGGCCACCCTTATGCATACATAACCATCAATTTAATAATGTTTTGCCTTAGTTGCATAGTGACTATATTAACTATTGGCAAAAGAAAACTATAATTGCATTTCCCTTCAACAATAATTGAAACCAGAGCTCCAACCATGCTCGCACGCAACAATGGATGAAGAGACTTGTGAACAAGACTAGAGAGTTATGGAAGGCTCCTTCCACCTACCTCTCTTGGATCACGGGCTGCCAAGTGTAGCTAACCCCTTCCAGGTTTAATGTCATGATGATCATGATAGCACCCCATTCAGGGTGTCATTTAAATATTACATATTATATGTGTTTTTGCTAATTTTTATTGTGAATATAGTAATCATGATTAATGCTCATCAATTAATTTAGAGTATCCTCAGTGATCATGATTTTTCTACCACTTGAATTGGAGTAATACTTGTTTGAGGGTACTCAAGGAGGTGAGATCATGGTGACTCGGTCACACTACAGTAAATATAATGTGAAACCTATCATCCTACTCAATAACATGATAGCTCCAACCAAGTTTCAATATTGCTCAGTGGCTCACCATCAAAAGGCTCTAGGTCATATCATTAATATCACGTCCTTCTAAGTTATGAGTCCTTAATGATATAATATATATGTCATATATGTGTGTGTGTGGGGGGGTAAATTTTCAATTTTCCCATCAAATTAACGGTTTTAAGAATCAAGTGCTCGTCAATAATGATGTTTATATTTCAAAATTGTTGATATATTATGGATAAATAGGAAATAATGGGTAAATAAGTCTCAAATTTAACCATTGGACCCACCCAAGGGGACCCATCCCTGTTCTCTTTTACTACTCTTTCCATACTTGGAAGATCTAGTTGGTTGCATGTTCGGGGCACCTATATCCTTTCCTGCAATTTATCCATATTAAAAATGATTTTATTCATTAATAATTGAAAACAAAATTACGAGGGAAACATCAATATGAATACCATCTCGTTCGATGAAGTCTCTTTCAAATCCAACAATAGTCCTTGTCACCCTTGGTCGGAGAGTTTTCCCTGAGTGACTCATACCTACAATGACTATAGTTTCTTAAAAAACCTCATGTATCTTAGTACCCATCACCATTATTCTGACAGTTTCCTTCATCAACTATCCATCCATTACATCCACCTATCTTCAATCTCATTTTGAAAAACACTTGGTCGATTTGATCATCCCCTTAACATCAAAATCATCTTATATCCAATAGGTTTTTTACTATTTCCATGTATGCTCCACCAAAGAGAATTCTTGAATCTCATCCTCACAATCTACCTTGTCCATAATTATCAAAATCCACCCTCATTTTAGTTCTGGACCTGGTTTATTGTAGTATATCAAGGGAGGTAATATGTTATACCTAGGAAGGTACCCAATGGGAACATGGTTATGTATTATTAGTGGAGGCCATTCAATCTAAGGTGGACCAGGTCCACTATATTATTAAATAAGCCCACTATGGTAGTTAGCAATATGAACATAATAAATGTGAGAAAGATTTCTAGAAGGTTCCTTCTCTAGTATGCTCCTTCTCTAGAATGTTCTTAGAGAGTATTATATAAGGAAGTGATGAGAAATTTAATGAGCATAGTGAAGAATATTGTTATTTTAACAAGAAAGGATTTCTTGAGGAGTGTTATCCTTCTTTAAGGATTAATATATGGTGTTACCCTACCTCAAGGGTTTTGTCTACATTCTTGTGTTGAATATTTGGTGAATGGTTTGGTTTATTCTTGTTGAAATTAAGGGTTATTTATGAAGTTATATTTGCATATATACTCAGGTACATAAAAATACTTTTTGAAATTCCTCACCTTTAATTTCCTTTATCTTTTCATGGTTAAGACCATTCCACCATATCCTAGCATCCTCTTTTAATTTAACAGGTAGATAGAAGCTCCACATGAATGGATGTTCATAATTCATCCATTTTATATATTCTTCAATACTAGGGCCATTAGAGTTCCCTATAAAATAAATCTTTATTGGAAGAAATTTGCAACAAAAAGTAGGGTTTAAAAGTAATTTAATGTGCAAATCGTGCAGTTTTTTCCCAAAAAACCCTGAAAATTGCAGATTTTAAAATGTTGATAACTTTACTTCCCAGACTCTGTTTCAAAGAATTTTTTTTTTTTAATTGGGTGTTTTCTCAAGAGAAATTCATATCTATAACTGGTTCCTTCCAATTCTATACAAAAATTTTCAGAATTTAATCTGAAGTGTGTCACCCACTTTTTACCTTTTAAAAATATGCGAAAATAACAAAAAATTTCTTCCCTTCTTTGGCCAAGGAAAGACCTCTGATACCAAATGTTAAGTACATGAATATATATGAAAATATAACTTCATAAATAACCCTTAATATCAACTAGAATAAAGAAAATCATTCACCAAAATATTGAACACAAGAAATAGTCAAAAGCGTTGAGGTAGGGTAACACCATATATTAATCCTTAGGAAAGGATAACACTCCTCAATTAATCCCTTCTTGCTACAATAACAACATGGATGATTTTAAGGATGGAAAATTATTTTAAAATGTAGAAACCTTGGCGAATCTTACTAATCCTTAAGATGCCAACTATAAATGATTAACGATATTTTTGTAAAAATATTCAAATTTCTAAGGATTTTATATAGTTTTTATAAGATTTTGGCAATTTTTAAGGTAAAATAATTTTATCCTATAGAATTTGGGCGAATCATTTTTAAAATAGCGAATCTCATTTTTGGAAAAACCATGAAAAATTAGCCCATGAGCGAAATTTAGCCCCTAAAATCATCCCTATTATTAACAATATTCTTCACTATGCTCATTACATTTCTCATCACTTTCTTATATAATATTCTATAAGAATATTCTAGAGAATGAACCTTCTAGAAAACCTTCTCACATTTATTATGTTCATATATATATATATATATATATATATATATAACTACCATAGCGGGCCTTATTTAATAACATAGTGGACCTAGTCCACTTTGCATTGAATGGACTCCACTAATAATACATAACCACATTCCCATTGGGTACCTCCATAGGTACCACATATTACCTCCCCTGGTATACTACATTCATCCTTAGTTGATTTCAAGGGGCCTCCCACCCCTTGCTTTCACTTCTTCATTCCTATCGACACCAACTTATTTTTCTAGGAATGTTGTTGTATCTTAGTTCCCATTCCCATTTTATGGAAAAACCCAGACTAGACACAAAGTGTCATCATTTCTCTCTTCTTCAGTTTCCCCCCAGATGTTCGATGTTATATCATTATCACATCAAGATGGATCATACATTGTGACAGTTGCAGCTTCCAATTCTAGTTGAAGACTCCTATAATTAAATGACTATCAATATCTTCAAGCAAGAGAACTTGACACATTTTCTCCCCACAGGTTCTAGGCTCCCCTCTCACAAGAGTAGTCCTTTGATATTACCAACACCATTGAGAGAAATGCATATTTATACATCATAGATTCTCTAGTTACAACATTATTCACTATCTTTCAAATGGTTCACCATGTTCAAACATGAGCCCAAAGAACAAAGTCTCCTATTGTAATGTATTTTGATAATTTCATGAGCATGGAATTTCCCACCTCATTTGTATAAGAGATCATTCAAATAGGTATGTTTGGTTATTTTTAGGTGGGTTTCATGACTTCTCCATAGAAAGTACTTACTTCTTGGTAAAATCTCTCTCTCTCTAAGAATCCTTTTACAATTTTCAAGCATGTGGGTTAGAAAACGATGATGTGTTTTGGCTATGCGGTAGCTTCTAACCTCACACATCATGGGGCAATTTTTATCACCTTAATTTCACTCACAAGATACATTGAGGTGATTTTCTAAAGACATCATTAGTGAAAAATAACACAACATAATAAGGCTACCTCGTGGATACTGTACATTGCATAAAAAAAGTTTGGAAAAAAATTATAAAGTGGGTTTTCATGCACTTGCATGGCCATCCTTATTGGCACCTTCATGACTTGTGAGGCATTTCCTTCAAAACTCGCGTCAGTCTGGTCACACGCAGGAGGTTGATTTCTTCGACGTAGTTAAGGATAAAATCCTAGCCCAAGTACCTCTAGGTTGATATGCATATGAATTTCGAGCTCCATCTTATTCATGAAGAGTACTTTGGCCTCCAAAAGTCCCTTTCAAGCATTGGGATCTCTATTTCAAATGAAGAGCTGTCACATTGGAACTAGTTCACAATGGAGTTAAAAATTTCCCTATAAATGAAATCCATGGGGTAGCATTTGAAGAAGAGAATAATTGCAAGCTTATGTTGTAGGAATGATATTGGAGATCACCTATCGTACTCTGTCATCTCTATTGTTCCTCACTCTCATGCATTTTTGAGTTATTTTCTCAAAGAGAAAGGACTTCGTCATTCACCATTTGTAAGAGAGGGATTTTAAGAAGCAAAAGGACCCATCCCAAGGAGTGTTACACACCTAAGTGTCACACTACCAAGTGTCACACTTTATCAAGTGTCACACTTAAGTGTTCAATATCATCACCATAAGAAAGTGTATGCCATAATCCCTAGAAATGTTGAAGAGGAAATCTATCACTTGGAGGTCAAAATAATACATTTTTCCTTGATATTTTGGCCTTGTTTGAGATTCATCACCCTTCTTCCCATATACAAGGAGGGATAAACCCTGATCATCGCTCTCTAAGACACTTAGAGGGAAATATAGTCTTTCCCTATGCTCAACTATGAGGGGGTGATGAAGTAGTTGCAACCATCATGCCTTGTTTTGTGAGGTTGTTTCAAGGATATTTCAGTTGGTTACGAGATTGGTTCGAGATACCCTCTATTCAAGGAAAGGTCAATCTTTTTGGTTCAGCCAAATCCTCATTTGATCACATCCTCTCAAAATAATCTTATGGTTGTGATGCCTCAATTCCTATATAATAGAAGCCATGCTTGAGAGAAGAGAGGGGGAACTTAGAGAACCATACTTATGATTTTGTGACATTCAAGGGGCTTGAAAGGGGATCTTGGAGGAGTTGTTGCAATATCAACATTGGGACTGTGAGTGCTTCACTATTGATTGCTTTCCATTAATATATAACTTAGCCTATTCCCCTCATACTTGTGTTTTTCACCATATGCATGTATATTGTTGTCTAATTCATCATAGATAGATCTATTGTGCTTAAAAATATAGTGTGGAAGAAGGAGGTTCTTCTTTGTTCCTTGGAGGAATTCTCTTGCACCAAGAGTGTGGACATCAAGATCAAGGGCTGGAGCAGCGAGGAAAACCTACGTAAAAGAGGTGAGACATCTATCATTCTCTTTTCATTCTGATTGTTGAAATATAGAGTGGATCTAGGGGGGAAGTAGTAAACAATTTGTTTCTCTTTGTCTTGGATCAAAGGGGGGATTCACTTGTCCACAAAGGAAGATTTTCCACAATAGAAATCGATGAATCCACTGGGGAACAATCATCTTGATATTTCCTTAGTGTTTTCTATCCTTTTGAGTCTTGTTTGTTACTTAATCCTTCTTGATAGTATGAATCTTCTTTGATTTTTCCCCTCCTTCATCATCACTAGAAAACCTACTGATTCAAACACTTGACCTTACCTCATATCTAGAATTTTTTTTGTCTTTCTAACCACTTTCACGACTTCAACCCTCCCCCATAAGGGCATATAGGGAGATAATACCCTTATAATCACCCCCCACAGTGTCTTGGGGAGAAATAATCCCTTGTTCATCACCCTGTCTATAATGTTACAGGGATGATAATCCTTGTTCTGATTGAATTTGGAGCTTATATTTCCCCCTTTCTATCAGTTCTTTGTCTGAGACCTTTACATTAGAATCCTCCATGCTTGATTGTGGTGATTGATTGAAGTTTAATGATTATCATATGCTTGGTTTCCTCTTTTGAGTTTGCAATTCCTTAAAATTATGAAATGTACATGACTTCCCTAGGTTAAGTTGATCCTTTGGCTAAGTCTATGTCATCAGTAACTTGATCCTCATCAGTTGTAGGTATTCAAAATTCCATTACCTTGATTCCAAAGCCTTCTATGTGTTTTACTTGTTTGTTTTTGGGATCCTTTTCATTGATTTGGAGGCTACTTATGTTGCATTAATCCTTGTTTTTTAGTCTCTCACTTTTTTCCTCTTGGGAAATCTTTTGATCCCTTGAGTGTACTCCTGAATTCTTTGGAATTGTTGAAAATTTTCATTGATCTTTTATTTTTCTACTTGGATTTTTGAGGTTTAAAAAAGTGTTTTTCCCTTTACTTTGCGTTTTGGGTTCTTGTTTGAACAAGTGTTGAATTCTTGTGATTTATTTTTTTATTCCTTGGATGCTTGTTTTCTTCATCTTCTTTATCTTTGGGATCCTCTTGTTATGGATATTTTCCCGTGCGGACAAGTGAAACCCCCCTTTTGATCAAGACCCCTTCTTTGGTCAAAAGACGAAAGAAAACAAATGGACACTAACTTCCCTTTAGAAAATTAAATGAGAAGAAAGATATGGGGGACTTACCTTCTTACGCCGATTGTCCTCACTTCTCCATCCTTTGACCTTGTTGACCAAGCTCCTAGGTGAAAGAAAGAAACCCAAGAAGAACAGAGATAAACCACCTTCCTTTACACTAGAATCTCAAGTGAAAATAGATCTATCTATGATGAATCTCACAAGAATAGACATGCATGAACCAATGATACAAAACATGAAGGGAATAGGCCAAGTTATGTATTAATGGAAGTCCATAGTGAAGCAATTATAGTCCAATGTTGGCATTGTAGAAAATCCTCCAAGCTCTCCTATCCATCCCTCTCATGAATATCTCAAAATTAAAATTATGATGCTCTCATGGATTCTCTTCGATTTTCACCTCAAAATACACTGATTATATAGGAGTTGGAGGATTAAACACCATGAAGTATTTTGGGAAATGATTAAGGATTTAGCTCCATAAGTTGGGATTTGGTTCCTAGGATGCAACAAAGAGATATCTCAACATCATCTTCTCAGAACTAATACTTAGAATAAGGTGGGCTAGCCATAAATCCCTCTAACCATTTCAATGCTCCCCCAATACTAAGCACAAGGTGTTGACAATGTTCCCTATACATGGGCAAGGGAGCATTGACAAGAGTTCCACACTCCCTATATATGGGTATGGGAGCATTGATCTCCAAAAATGGTCAAAATATCAAGGTAAAAGGTATTGTTTCGACCTTATCATGATGAGTTTTTATCCCCTACAATGACTAGGGATTATGACAAATGTTCTCACATGGTAATTAAGTTGCGGCACTTAATAAAGTGCATGCGACACTTATTAAGGTGCATACGACACTTGATAAAGTGCATGTGACACTTAGTAAGGTGCATATGACACTTTATAAAGTCCATGTGACACTTAGTAAGGTGCATATGACACTTACGACACTTAAGTGCGACATTTAGGTGTGTAACAAATGTGATTTCTATAGGTTGGCACTTTGAGTGATACTCATTGGTGTTTTTTTCCCAACATGATATCCAAAGGTTGGTACTTTACCCCCAACATGATCAACAAAAGATAGTGGCTTAACTCCAACATAATTTTCAGGGGTTGGAGACATGCCCCCCCAAGCTTCATTTTGTTCGTTGACTCTTCTTCTGAACTCGTTTAGACTCTCGACTACTAATAGGAATAGGTTCACTAGAGAGGGAAAAATAAAGAGGATAAACTATCACGGGAAGAGGAAATGAAGGTTCATGTACTAGATCTAGTGGAAGAATCGACTCAATTGGAGGGGGGTCTGTTTGATTTTTTAACAAGATTGACATGGACAATGAACCATGCTCATGGTTATTTGTTTCATTTTTTAACAAGATTGACACAAAAGGTGAACTATGCTCATCGTTATTTGTTTCATTTTTTTAACGAGATTGACACAAAAAGTGAACTATGATCATGGTTATCTGTTTCATTTTTTAACAAACTTGACACAGAAAGAAAACTATTCTCATGGTTACTTGTTTCAATTTTTAACGAGCTTGACTCAGAAAGTGATCTATGCTCATTAACCTTGGCCATAACTTCCGAGAGGTCTTCATCAGATGAAATAACAATGATATGGAAAGAATGTATGTCAAGATACTAAAAAATGGTAACGGGGGAAATATCAGACTCCAAAACCCCCATTGAAGGGTGAAGCATGCCAACTACCAAATCTAAGGATAAAGAAGTTGAGCATAAAGTAAGAGGATCCTTCTCATTATTAGTTGAAGGCATGGGACATGATGACACATAATTAACTTGTGGCAAGAGGGATACCACTTTCATATAAGGAACATTCAAGGAAGTAGGATGGTCAATGGTCATATCAGGACTAATAAAAAAAAGTTTGTCATTGGTCACAATGTTTTCATTATGAGGGAAATGCATCACCCGAAAGAGTGTGGACACAATAACTTTCATACTATAAACATAGTCTCGTACAAGGAGTAAATTAAAGTCCAAGTGGACTTGGATTACCAGAACATAGATACAAACATGTTTCCCTCCTAAGGTGATGGGAAGCTGAGGAAGGATCCCTAAAGGTTCACTGGATCTTCTATTAAAATCCAACAAATGATGGGTCACCAATACAAGTTGAGGGAACCAATAGCTTACCAAGTGGTTGAGGATATAATACTGATAGAAGCGCCTTTGTCTACAATAATTCCATGAATAATCTTATTGAAAACCTACAAAGTGATTTGGAAAGGCATGTAGGAAGGAAGATGAAGCTTCGCCAGCTTATTCCAATCAAAGGGAACGACCTCGGTACTTGGAGGGGGTTTCATTGAAACGAGTGAAATTCCCCTTTGTCCGGAGAAATATGAAGTGACAAGAAAAACCTAAGAGGTATCCACTTCACTCTCCGAGGGAAGAGTGGGATCAACTAAGGATTGAATCAGACCGACCACTTCATCAAACAATGGTTGATTGGGAGAGGACCCATGGGAAGTAGTTGGAGGTTTATGTTGGGAAATGACAATGTTTTCCTACAATTGAGAAGCTTCATACATACAAGGGAAAAGGTAAGTGAGGTGCATTTCCCTTCATAACCAACAAGGAGTCCTGACTTTACCCCTTTTTTCCCCAACCTTATGATCATTGGTTGATGGGATGTCACTGGCATGACTTGTAGTGGCTGGAGACATGGGTTGTTAAGAGCCCGTGGAACACACTTCTAAGATCTTGGGAATACCATGGAAATGGTTAAGAAGGTGGTCACAGTTACAAATATTGCTAGGGAATTTTGGCTTGCGAGCTATGTTAGTATGTTTTCCAACATTATCAACACTCACGATAGTGGCTGGTTGATTTCCCCCTTCCTTATTTTGCTTCTTCTTGTTCTTCCTTTTCTTATTCTTCTTATCCTCCTGGTTACTAGCATCAAGGCTTTCACCAGGCAAGGAAGAAGAAAGGGAGGAATATGTGGTAGGTGAAGAAGGAAAAGGGTCAACATGAGGTTAATTTTCTTGAGGTGGAGAGCTTTCTTGGGAAGCAACAACGACATTCAAAACCACATAAGTGGAAAAAAACCATACTAGTAACCCCACAATGAAACTGGGAAGAGTCAATGTAGTGATGCAAGGAGAACCAATGTTTCTAAAAAAAGGAAAAGTATAAGGTTCCTCGTGAAAATGGGTCCCTTGGTTGGTAGCCTCAGGAACTATTGCCATGAACACAGATTCAATCTAGGGTTTGCTAAACGTCAAAGAGAACACACTACCAAAGTCCCTACAAGATAAGAGAAAAAAAAAATTCCCTTATAATAGGGAGAAAGGAGGTAAGGATCTTCAGAGATGGGATATGAGGCCGTCAAAGAAGACACGATCAACAATTGTGATAACCTTCATGCAACAATCCCCTAAGGTGAAAGTAAGAGCTCGCAAGAAAATACCCTTCTGGTTCGTTGAAGTAGAGATTGAAATTTTTTCATAGGTACCACAAGGAACCTTCCTTGCAGAAGAAACGCCCCTTGCAGTCACCTGTGTGGAATCCTAGGAGATATTACTATGTTTACCAATCCATAAC
>SNQJ01S0010205.1:361736-376519 GCA_010110895.2 Picea sitchensis | reverse complement strand
CCTATGTGAGAGGAGATTTCCCGACTAACATTAATTTCTACTACTGGATTTTTTCTCTCTCTAGTATTCTACAGTCTCATTTAATAGCCTTGAATAGTTTATTCACTTCACCCTAATCCAAAGGTGCTATCCTTACACTAATGTTGATGTGTTATAAAACAAAATATGTCTAATTTATTTTATTAAGCATGTTGGTTTATTTTTAATGGTTGTTCCTTACTCAAAAGGGTGCATGAAGGTGAAACTGATGGTGTTATAACTCTACTCCAAACCATGTAGAAATAATGAGATGTAAAGATCTTGTTTCAATGAATTCTATCTGAGGAAAGGAGAGGAGTTATTTTTCTTCTTAATGAAAATAAATACCCAATACAATGTAACTTTCACTTTTCCTTTATCAAATGGAGAAAATTAAAATGTCAAACTATCAACTTAACATCCATGAAATCCCAAACAAAGACAAGCTCTTTAAAATGTGTACCAAAACACTCTACCTATGAAAGTAGGATGCAAAACTTTTGTTTTATTCTTTTCAAATCACATGAAAACTCAAAAGAGAACCTTCTTTTGCTTTCACTTTCAATTAGAATGAAAAAACTCAATGAAACTAGCAAAGTGTTACACACCTAAATGTCGCACTTGAGTGTCGTAAGTGTTGTATGCACCTTATCAAGTGTTGTATGCACCTTACTAAGTGTCACATGCACTTTATCAAGTGTCTTATGCACCTTACTAAGTGTCACATGCACTTTATCAAGTGTCGCATGCACCTTACTAAGTGCTACATGCATGTTATTAAGTGTCACATGCACTTTATTAAGTGTCGTAACTTTATTACCATTTGAGAACATTTTTCATAATCCATAGTCATTGTGGAGGAGAAAAACACATCATGAGAAGGTTGAAACAATGCCTCTTACATTGATATTTGGACCATTTTTGAAGGTTAATGTTCTATTCATGAGAGTGAACTTGCACATAATGCCCCGCGCTCAATATTTAACATCTGATTCTGAAACTTGCACACAAGAAACTACAGTTTGTACTCTTTCCAATGCAATTTCTCCCACGTCATTTGGATTATCTATGAAGAAGTTATGATTGTTTTACCTGGAACACCTTAGAAAACATCACCAAAAGACTTCATCCTCCCTTGAAATCTGGCCTTCTTTTCTTCTGATTTCCTCTGAAATTAGACTTGTGTCAAATGAATGTATAATGATGTGTATTTAAACCATTTATGTCACTTCCTTTTAAAATTAGGGCCGACTTGACACTTTCTTATTTTGTAATTATTTTCTTTAATTATCTTCAGGGCCTACATGTACTTCCTTCTTCAATTCACTTTGTCATCTTCAAAAATTCATTTCTCCTCAACCATGAGGATCCACGTGACATGCCACATACCACTGGAAATAACATGATGTATAATATCCATCCATGGGTGTTCTATATGCATGTGCATTGTCCTTCATGTCCAAATACCTTCATCAATCTTGCGGTCCAAAACCCATGACTAGGGTTGACATCAATGACAACAACCAATCTTCCAAAAATCACCCCCTTTGTCATTGATGGCAACACTCATGCCCCCCCTATCATCATGATCCCAATTTCTCTCCCCCTTTGACATCAATGGAAAAGGTTAGGGCTGCTCCTCCTGAGTTTAATGGAAATATGTAACTCTCTTCTTTGGGGCTGCTCCCCCTGAACATGTGGCACTCAATAATACTTCATCCTTATTTTTAAACATGTGGCACTCCACAATACTTCATCCTTATTTTGGTCTTTGGGACTTTTATTCCTTAGAATCATTTTGTATGGCTTCTATATTCTCTCTTCATGTCTAGGATGTATATGTCAAGCTCGGTCTCTTTGTTGCAGCTATGTCCAATCTTATTGAGTTATTTTCTCTGGTTTTACATTTTCTGAGTCAAATGTAAGAGTGTATCCGATCACACATTTTACTAACACTGAGTAGATTATGATTCAAGTCTTCAACCAATAGAACATTCTTTTGCTTTTTACATTTTTTCTTCCAAGCTCTACTACTAACTTTCTCCAAGTATTTTGGCAAATGAGTCATCTCCAAATGCAACACAAGCACCCTTTCTCTTCAAGTTGATGGATTTGTCTTGATCCCTAGTCATAGGTGAAGAACATCCACTGCCTATGTACCATTCATATTCTTCTTACATTCTTCAAATGGGTTAATGCTATTCTAATAATCTTCATTGTTTGAATCTCTTTCCTTCTCCATACCTGTGGCTGGTATAGGGACATCTTCATTCATATATCCGCATTCTCGTGGCTTTTGTGACGAAGATAATGACATTTGTAGCATACAATATTTTGTCCATCAATGGGTAAAATGAATTATAACTTATGTTGACAAATCCATGATTATTTCCCATATATTTTGTTTACACCATTCATGTTTCTCAGGTATTTGTTCTTTTCTATTGATTCTCGCACTAATTGCCTTATGTCCAAAAATTTTTGTAAGTATAACAATGACCAAGAACTAAATTTTGATACCTTGGAGTAAGTGGCCTTATTTGTGATGTAGTCCATAAGGGTTCATGATATTTCCCTTTCCAGAAGTTTCCATAATTCCATTGAAACTTTGGTCTCTAAAGGTAGGAGGTCTTCTTGGATATTCATCTATTTTGTAATCATTCCTTCTTCGTATCCTAGTCCACATCTCATCAACTGCCTGTCTAGCTCTTTCTTCAACCTTCTTGTTGGTATTTGCATCTTCATGTGTGAATTTTTCACCCATCCATCCAAGATGTGTTATATCCTGGCACTTGAGAGTTTCTTCTGCTCTTCCTCAATGAGACAACTTGTTGTTCAAGTTTCTCACAATCTCTTCTTTCTTCATCATTTGGACCTTTCTTACTTCTCCTATCTTCTTGATTATTCGAGTAGAGTTTCCAAGGAAATGGTTTATTCTCTTAGTTTATCAAAGTCTTATAATTGTTTCTTCAAGCTTATAATTGTCTTTTCACAACTACCCAATTCACTTCTTAGTTTTCATTTGTCTTTGAGCTTGTTATTTTCAACTTCAACATTCTTCAATTTTTTAAGATTCTATCTTCTTGTTGAATCATTTTTGTTTCATGATTTTCTCTTCCTTCATTGAAATTTTCTTCTTTCATTGAAATTTTCTTTATTTAGTGTCATCTCTTTCAATCCTTGGATGAGAACATTCAAATTCAACATGTCCTACTCCTTCACAATTAAAGAAAAAGAACTCTAATCTCTATTTTCTTCTTTGAAACCTTTCGAGATGTTGTAATTTGCTTCAACTTCTTCTTCTTCTTCTCATTTTCCTTTGCATAAAGGTCTTGTAGCTTGTCCCAAATCTCTTTTTGTTGATGCACATGATCCCACCTTTGGATTTTAATTAACTGGCTAATTCATCCAGATGGTATCTTATTGCCAATTTGTTGTTCCTTTTTCCCTCCTCTCTGAGTTGCAGCCTTTGGTTTCTTCAAAGAATTGTATCCTCAAGAAACTGAGAACCAAACATCTACCCCAAGATATTTCAAGTAAGTTTCCATTCTATTACTCCAATATTCAAATTGCTTCCATCAAATGGTGGAATCCCATTTGAATAAGTTGTCTTCATTTCGTGATAGGATCTTTCCTTCAAGTGGTTAAATCAATCAAGGTAACCTCGCCTGATACCAATTATTGATAATTTAGAGGTATGAATCAAAAGACAAGTACAATTTATAACATTTTTCAACTTATACTTAAACCATTCAATTATATCCAATGAGAAATGAACAATAGTATAAGAGTTACACCAATACACCACAATACACCTCATGCACAATATATGAGAAATAATCAATAGTTATTGTTCAAGGGAAGTAATGACTTCCAAAGGTAGCTACAGCTTCCAAATGTAAAGGGAGGGATAAGTGTTAGTAGTTGATTTCAATAGTATAAATGCTAGACTAGCTGAAGATTTGAGTCTTTGACCCTTTCAGAGGATAGCAGTATAGTTCAGTTTAGGTTTCAATCTCTTAGAGATCTTTACTTACTCTGTTTTTCATATGCTCTATTTTTGTTTTTATGAATTTGATTTTGTTTCATGGACATGAATGTTGGCAGCGGTAGTCAGAAATAATTGATGGTGAACTAGTGAAGTTTACAACAACACATTGTGAACCACAACATACTCGGTATATTGACTATTGAACTACCCATACTATGTCTCGATGATTGATGAGTGATGATCGATGTGTGATTTCCCTTTCAGAAGCATGAATGCATAGTTAGCTTCCTGGGTTAGATAGCAGAGTTGATCTATCAAAGAAATCCATCTCATACTTGCATGTGCCTTAATGGAGTAGATAGCCTCTCTGTGAAAGACAACCAAAGTGTGTTTTCATTTGCTAGTTTGCTTTATTTCTAGCATGCATAGTCTAGAATAGTTCTATACTCATGACATTAGAATTACCTTTCTTACTGGTGTCTTGCAACTCTATTGATTACGAATCCCAGATTGATAATTAATGAGTGCATTATACTAAACATATAAGTAGCACAACATAAAACATTTCCAATATCCTGTGGCTGGAGGAGAGTAACCTTCGTCTCTACTGTCGCTGAGCCGGAAGAAAAGATTCGCTTGCAGAGCATCGTGGTCTAGCTTAGGGGTGGATATTGGTAAATCCATTTGGAGTGACTGAGCCTATGTTTGGGTGGAAATGGGAACCCTTTTCAGCTGTCGCTTCACGTTGTCTGGTTCTGATAAGTACTTTCCCTGTTTTATGTGTTGAACTGGAATAATGGATGAATGCTTGGATTTATACATATGTGTATTTATAAATGTTTTCTATGTGGAATGGTTACTATGTGTATATGCCTCCTCCTCTGTGTAACCTTATACTTTAGACCAATAGTATGGATGCCCAACTTAGCTCCTAAGGCTTCCTGGTACATGAGCTTATAAGATGGTCGAGACAAGAGATATTGTGATGATCTAAACCTGTCCGTCCGAAGAGGATGTCTCTTCCAGACCCAAGTCCTTAAACATTTCATGGTAAAATATTAGGAAGGATAGCGAAGTGAAAGACTTAAAGGGGGGGGTCCCTTTGTTTGGAGAACAAGCAGAGGAGATCCATTCAAAAGGACCCATATGATCCATACCTAGAAACCTTGGGATAATCCCAAGGAAGCTATGTCCCCTTGGCTTCAGAGCTCCGGAAGTCCGGGACTTCGTAGTATGAACGACCTCACCATCCTTATACTAGCCGAAGGTAACTAGGAGACTCAGTTTCTCGTAAGGTTGACTGGAATTAGGTGGTTCCCCAGGTGGTTAGGTGGACCTACCTGACCAACTAGACTAGGGACCCAAAAAAAAGAATTCTGGAGCCGCGAAGGACCCATAACCATAGATTGTGGGATCCTTTGGATCTATCCCCAGTCGTAGATAGAACATCAGGGACGTGTATCACTATCCACTTTAATTCATAGGATGGATGCTTTGGTAGGTAAGAGAAGTTTTCATAGAGACACTCCCGAACGTTGAATCCCCAAGGTAACCCGAGCCATAGATCTATAAGTCCATGTGACCAAATATTGACTGTGAGATCTGAGGAATGTAGAAGCATGTTAGTCTGGGGTGAGGAGATGCAGTGGTGCCACCTAGGGTGACATGGACCCTAGCTTGACGTGCTACATGTCACTCTGACCCATTCTACATTTCATCCCTGGTTCGTGCCTTCCTGGCCAATGTGGTTGGCGACATAATCAAGAACCCGTGATTTTAGACAACTTCGGAGTTCAAAATATTTAGTGAGTGGTACGATACTGAAATGTCCAACCCAAATCATCAATCTTCGAAGGTCGATATTCCAATAACAATAGCTGAGCGTCGAACATAACGAGAGTTCAGGAGTTTGGGCATAGTGTGGAATAATGAATGTTTGACGAGAATCGTCGATCAATGAACGTCGAAGGTCTAGGGGCATGTGGAGACATTCGGGACTTTGAGGATTTGGAAAAAGGTATGATGCATGTAGATATCTGAATCCCCCTCCTTAACCGTAGGATATCAACAGAGGATGTGGACCATTGATTTCCTTTGTTGTTCGACGATCTAGGAATTTGTCAACACTTTTGGGAACTCCCGAAGTCCGAGAACTTCTGAAGTGTCGAGACCTTGCTAACAGAGGCTCTTAGCTCCCGATTTTTCAGCCCAAGGTCATGAGGAGGACCTCACTAGCTGGTTTAATTACCTAGTGAGTGATGTAAGTTTCGGGAAGTTGGTTAAGAGGGTTTTGGCTTAAGCAAAGGACCTAAAATGAACCAGGAAAAGAAAAAGTTTGATGCCCCACCCCTAGAAAGGCTATTTAGGAGTTGGGAGTGTTACACATATTTAGTATAAATAGGAGTCGAGGGTATGAGAAATTTTTTCTTGGATATTATTGTAATAGAGATCTTCTCTGCTGGAGGTTTCCCCCTCGAAGAGGCAAGTGAACATTGCTCTCAGTAATCAAAGTGCTCTTTCTAGTATTATTCTGGTATCATTTTGGTATTATTGTGGTGGTGTTCTGGTTATATTGTTGTTAATATTCCCTTTCTATCTATTTATTTATGTTCTGCATACTTTTTTATATATGGAATATTACATGCTGCTCCCATTTTGCAGTTACCCTCTAGAGAGACACGCTTATGTGAGGGGTCCTTTCTTGCCATGCCTACTTGCTACACTTTATCACAGTCATTTCTTAGGAGTCATTCCACCCATTGGAACTTAGTTTCATGCCACTCATTCTCTCTATATGAGCTTAGTATTTGTTCTTTCTTGTGCTCGTAAATACATGAGAATAGGTTACCGAGTATACCTTTATCACTTTTTAGGGCTCGTAAAAACTATACAAAAAAGGAACCTTTGGAGTCTCCTTCAAGCTCTTTTCAGACTCTCTAAACATGAAAATATTCTCGAGCGATCTTGTTCCTTTCACACTTATTAAAAGTATTTGAAAGGGCCTCTATTCGGTGTAAGTTTAACCCTTTTTCAGACCGGATGGACTAATTATGAAAAATGAATACTCTAGTCAACTTTGGATAGAAGAGTTCTCCCTTGTATTATTTTGTACTTTTTGAGTCGAGGGACTAAATTTACGAAAAATAACAACTCTAGAGTCTTCTTTAAGTTCTTTTCAGACTCTCTAAACGTGAAAAGACCATTGAGTTTACGTTCTTTGGGCGCATGAAACTACACATTGAAGGACCCATATGGGATTGAATCCCTCCTTCTTCAGGTTCATTAAAAATCAGATGAGGGACTCATCAAAGATGAGCTATGTTGAGAATTTTTTATCCCCATCAAGCTCGTTAAAAAAAATAGGTACTCACCATTCATGGTGGGGGGAATTTGAGGAAAGTGGGTCAATTTTGTTTTTTTTGGAAAGCATTATGGCAAGTATTTTTTGTAACCCTTAAACATGGCACATGTTTGCATCTTGTCTTACAATTGGGTAGTATTATTGTCTTTGAGTCATACCAATCCCATGAGTCATTATACTCCTTCAGTTCACTAGGAGAATGCCTCGATTATCGTCACACTATGTTTTTCACTATCTCTCATCGAGTCACTACTTCCAAGTCATTTGTCGTGCCTCACAATGTTCAAGGGAAGTTTCATCCCAAATCAATCACTCTGTAGTATTACCAACCTTCATCCTCGTGTCAATTTGTGCTCATTTGATCTGTCATCTTACATCACTTTCTTGTGTCATTTTCTTGTCGATGATGGGGGACACATCATGGCCCTCCTTCAACAAGTCTGTTCCTGTCAACTTCAACACATTATCTGGGAATTAGACTTAGAAACTAGTTAGTGATTTGGAACCTGCATGCCTCAATGGCATGTCTCCTCACTTTCAACAATAGGTTTACATCATTGACCTCTGATCGAATGATTCCATGAATGTTCAACTTCAACTCATTTATTCACATTCGCTAGAATGTACTAAGGTACCTTGGGATTCATTGTCATCATTGGTGATTTCCCTCGCACTTGTTAACGGTATACATCAATGACCAGTAATCAATTCATTTCTAACATGTTCAACATCAACACATCTATTCACACGGCTAGAATCGTACCATTTCAAGATCGCGACGAAGACCCTGGGAACCACTTAGACACCTACCTATGTTATGTGCCTCACCCAAGTTGCGATCAATATTATTTGAAGTTCTTGGGATATTCTAGTATGGTCATCATGATGACAATCTCACTGATATATATGCTATCACATAGACCCACTTTGTATTGGTCGGTGGCTATTTTTTTGTCATATCGTAGCTCCATTTTGTATTTTTCATGGCTACGACCTAATTGAGTCATGGAGATATGGATCCACATTGTATCTTTGGTGGCCATATCTTTAGTCAATGCTTTCATGGATCCACAGTGTATTCATCGAAGGCCATGCTTTGATTCAGTGTATTCCAAGCATGGGTATGCCTACCTCTGGGATGATATGTATATATTGTTTTTTGTTTGTTTGCAATTTCCGCCTGACTTTCCTATTCTAGCACCTTCACATACATATTTTTGTAAAGTTTCTTAGCCATCATATTTTCTTCTAAATTCACACTTTAGGGGAAATTTGTTACACACCTAAGTGTCGCACTACCAAATGTCACACTTAAGTGTTTCATCTGTTACACACCTAAGTGTCACACTTAAGTTGTTGGAATACTGAGAGAAGGGGGGGAGGGTGAATTGGTATGAGCATTTTTATCACTTTTAACCACAATATATAAAATTCAATCTTATCATCAATATATCATCTATGATTGCATTCAATATATCATGAACATATAAACATAAGAAACAACACATCAAATACACAGTACACCAGGATTTACATGGAAACCCAAATGGGAGAAAACCAAATAATGATTTCTTATATATTGTCAAGAATACATTCAATGGAAGAACCAACTTCCCAATTCTCCGGCTACAACTGGAAGGAGGCTACGACCCCCTATTTATAGGATCCAACCTGAATGAAGCTACAACTCCCTAAATTATCTGGATCCAACCAGAAGGAAACTCCAACTCCATTTGTTCTCCAACACCAACTGGAAGGAGGCTACAACCCCCTTTCCTTGCCCCGTCTTTCCGCACTGAAATATAAGTGTAGACCAAACTATCACTACCAAAATCACTGCCACTACCACATCAACCTGTAACCTGTCATTGTATCCAACTTGTCACTGATCAACCTATCCAACTTGTCACTATAGCTGATTTGTCATTGATCAACTTGTCCAACCTATCATTGTCACCGATACTCAACCAGATCCTATCATATGGATCATATGCCAAGGACACCTCTTGAATAGATTCCCAACATCACCAACACATGCCTCTACCAAGTATGTACCAAAATCACCAACATACCATCATAAGATATGTGTCTCAACCATGTACCAAAGCATGTACCAAACCATCAACCTGTACCATACCAAGCATCAATCGTCTACGACAACCTGTACCACAACAAGTACATCAACCATGCACCAACACCTGTACCATACCATCAACCATGTACCACATCAAGTACATCAACCATGTATCAATCATAGGACATCATCAATGAAGTGTCTCAAGCATAAGCAAGATACCCACAATATCAAGATACCGATATATCCAATATGTGCTACTAATCAATGTACCATAACATCACTAAGGTGTACCTGAACATGTACCAATGTCACCAAGACATGTACCAAGAATATGCCTTAGAAATATACCATATGCCTCAAAATGATACCAAAGGTATGGTCATCACATCATCAACATATAACCAAGATGTACATCAAACCATGTGCCATGTACCTCAACAAAGTATTAAAATCACCAAGAGGTGGATCTCATACATGTGCTATCATATGCCAAGTGTGAACTTTAACCATGTACTAACATATCAAAGATATGTCTCTAATAATGAACCATAACCATGACATATACCAAACCAAATATCAATATAGCCAAGAGTGTACTTCTAACAAGGTATCATGTCATCACTAAGGTGTACCATGCACAATCACTGCCATGACATTCCTCAAGCATGTAACATACCAACATAAGAATAAGCCTCAAAACTAACACATAAGAACACTTATGATCTTGTAGACACCCTTCTTGAGGCATCGACAACCTGGTACAAGCATCACTTCTCAACCTTTCAAAATCCCTTTCACAGATCCATGACTTGCTCCTCTACTGCCTGCAGATATCTGCACTTTCCTCCACTAAAACCCGTGTTCATCTGTTCCCTACTAACCTGTAACCTACATATTTATTTTCTTTTTTGTTTGTCCACATTTTCCTTCAATGAACATTGTGTATGTCCATGATTCTCTGAGTCTGCAACTCACACATGCCCATGCTCTTCCTTCATTCTTCAAGGTCCTCCAACTTCACAAGGCCATAACTCCTCAACTGTGAGGAACCGCTTGGCATACCACATATCATCGGAAATGACATGACATGTACTGCCCATCCATGAATGAGTTACCTGCAAATACATTGTCCTTCATGTCCGTTTTCCTCGATCAACTATGGGTTCCATAACCATACCTTCGAGGCTTCTTGTTGACTTCTTCAAATTCACCCATCACATTTGTTGACATCAACCACTCTTTTTGACATCAATGACATCTAACTCACCATCAATATCGATCGCAACTCTAAGGTATCTCGAATGATCCAAGGGTTGACATCAATGACAACCATCTGTCCAACAATATCACCCTTTCACATCGAAGGAAACACCAACATTGCTGGCAACACTGATGGAAATATTGCTTCCTATTTTCCTCGATCAACTGCGGGTTGCATAACCATACCTTTGAGGATTCTTGTATACTTATTCAAATTCACCCATCACATTTTTTGACATCAACCACTCTTGTTGAAATAAATGACAACTAACTCACCATCAATCTCAATCGCAACTCTAGGGTATGTCAAATGCTCCAAGGGTTGACATCAATGACAACCAACTATCCAAAAATATCACCCTTTGGCACTGAAGGAAACACCAAAATTGATGGAAACACTGATGGAAATACTCAAGCCCCCCTGTGACCATTGCTCCTCATCAATGTTTCTCTCCCTCCCCCTTTGACATCAATGGAAAAGGGTTTCTCTCCTTGGGGTTTTTTCCCTTGTCTTCATGCTTCTATTCTTTCTCTTCACATGTTTCTCTCCTCATGTTTCTTTCCAAGTTCCTCTTCTCTTTGAAATTAATAACAAAGAGTGAATCCCCCTGAAAGTATACCTTTTTTTTTAACAATGCTTCTTTGATTTCATGTGCTTGACTCTTTCTCTTTCTCTCCCTTTGACATCATGGGAAAAAGGATAACTCCCCCTATTGGTATGTCTCATGCTACTGATCTTCCTTTATGGATTTCTTTTTCTAGATGATTTATATTCCCTTGAATTCTTTGCAAGATGTAGAACAATATGGGAGTTCCTGTGTATGTTTCATTTCCTCTCTTCTAGTTCTTCTTTTTTTTCATTAGTTCTTCCTCTTGTAACTCTCTGACATATATAAAAATATTCAAAATTTCTTGACTTCAAATATTCATGACTTGTTATGTTCATTGTTTAGATATCAATGACTATATTGTTCAACAATGTCCCTCTGATGATACAACTTTTGTTGAAGTTTTCTCTTTCCCTTTTCTGCTATTTCTTTCATTGCTTGTCTTCTTGAGACTATTTGATTTGAATTGTAAATATGATTTATCATATATCTGTCTATACCTTCCAATGATCTCATAAATCCATATTTGTCCATCTTTCCATAACTCTTCTACTCAAATGTCCACAATGTTGACCCATCTGTCACTGTTCTATTATGAAGGATTCTTTGTTGTAACTAGTCATCACATATTCGTGTATCTGAGACTGAATCAAATATGTCCATTGATCTGAAATACATCCTTGAACCTATAATGAATATATCCATTCCTAGAAAGTTTGTCAATGATATTCCTCTGATATCTGCATGGGAACATTGCTTCTCAATCGATCAGTCTATACTTATACTATCATACTACTCTGAATTTGTCTCTGTAAACATTTCACACTGCTTGATGGATGGTTCTCTAATATGTAGTAGCTACTGCATAGACTCCCCCTGTTCAACATTCATGTTTATTGGGAGTCTCCAAGCCCAATGGCTCGGAACAATGGAGGAATCTGCCCTACTGCATAGTAGTCTTCCTCTTTGTTTGTAGACGTATCATCTATTTGAACTCTAACTTCTTCCTTTTTTCCTGTGGATTCATTATGATCTTGCACTACAATTCCTGAGAGTACAATTTCTTGTGCCTGTTCTGTATTTACCTACTCTTCTTTTCTTTTTTTCACTATTGCATATTCTGTGATCTATGATACTTGGTCTTCATTCACTTGTTCTTCTTGATTTTCATTTCTTCTCCAAACCTTCCTATATATGATATCTTACCTTTTTCCTGTAGATTTGTCATGATCTCAAACTATTTCCAATCTTGGGAGTATGAATTTTGGGTGTTCTTCATTCATTTGTTCTTATTTTACATGTTCTTGTTTTCTTTTCCAAACTTTCTTAAATAAGATATCAGTGTTCTCTTTCATAGAAGTATCCATCATGCTTCTAAAATCACGAGTTATGTGACCATAATTGTGCATTTGTAACATTAAATGTTATGTGGAGCCACATGAGATTTTCTTTCTTGAGCATTTATTCCATAGGCCTTGCAATATACACCTTTATGTCCAAAGTTAATACAATTAAAACAATAACCATAAAATAAATTTACATACCTGGGAGTGAATGATCTTCTTTGTGGTGTAGTCCTTCTGAATTCATGCCTCAGTTTATCATGATCTTCTCTTATGTTGATCCCTTAATCATGATTGAAGCTTATTTTTTTCATTAATGTGGAAGATGTATCTCTATTATACTCATTCATCTTTGATTCTTGCTAACCACGATTCCTTCCTTTGAGTACTTCTGCATAACTCTTTCTCTTTTCTTCATTCTTCCTTTCTGGCAATCTAGAGTGCTTCTCTTCATCTTTCTTTATTGATGATGTGGATGTTTCTCTCTCTTCAATGTTCTTGTTGAGCTTGATGATTTTAACTCTCAATGTGACAACTTCTTCTTCAAGCTTCTAAACCTCTTCTTCTTTTTTCATCATCTGAATCTTTATGAATTATTCTATTCTCTTTGCTTCTTCAAGTTTGATATTCAAAGTGATCATTTCCTTTTCAAGTCTTCTTTCTTCTTGACTAAATTATTCTTCAAGTTTGTTGAAGTCCTCTAATATTTCCTTGAGATGATCTGTCAAAATATTATCTCTATTTTTTGCTTCCTTTCATTGCAATGCTATTTCGGCTTCCAAACACTGCTTCTCTTCCATATGAATTTTGTATGTTTCTTCACTCCTTCTAGATTCTTCTAGTTGATATTTTATATTCATGATGACCTTTTGGGATTCTTCTGAACTTTATTGAGAATTCTTCTTGATTAATTGTTCCTCAAGAGACTTGTTTTTATTTCTTTCTTTCGTCAACTCATCTAAAGAACTGATTAATTATTCTTCAAGATCTACTATGCCTTATTCACAATATTCTTTTGAATATGTCTAACATTATGAGCATATTTCTTCTTGTTCAGATTTAACCTATTCTTCGTTATGATCAATGTTCTTTGGCCTTGTGATGGGATGGGATTTCTTTGAATAGATGTTTTGTAACTTTTCCCAAAGATCTTTGGCTAATGAACATTTTCCCACTTTCTCTTTTATTGAATCAGGTAATTCTTCCAAGATGAAATCCATTACGATTTTGTTATTTCTTTTCAATTTCTTCTTGGTTGTAGTCTTCAATTTATTTGTAGCGGTGTATCTTGTAACAACTGATTTCCAAATATCATACCCATGTGCCTGTAAAAATGTTTCCATCTTGATACTCCCCATCTCATAGCTCTGACCAATATGACCATCAAACCACGATATTCCATTAGCTATGCATCCATTATACATGAAATCCATGATCTTCCTTCCAGTGGTTAAACTATTTCCTAAAGGAACCTATTCTGATACCAATTATTGGAATACTGAGGGGGGGGGGGAGGGGGTGAATCAATATGCCCTCTTTTAACCACAATATATAAAATTCAATCTTATCAGTAGTATATAATCAATGTATCATCTATGATTGCATTCAATATATCATGCACATACAAACATACACAACATCACATCAAATACACAGTACACCAAGATTTACATGGAAACCCAAATGGGAGAAAACCACAGAATGTTTTCTTATATATTGACAATAATACATTCATTGGAAGCACCAACTTCTCAATTATCTAGCTACAACTGAAAGGAGGATACAACCCCCTATTTACAGGCTCCAACTCCCTATGTTCTCCAACACCAACTGGAAGGAGGTTAGAATCCCCTTTCCTTGCCTCGTCCTGCCACCCTGAAATATAAGTGTAGAAAAAAATCTAACTACCAGAATCACTTCCACTGCCACTGTCACATCAACCTATTAACTTGTCAACCTGTCACTGATCAACCTATCCAACTAGTCACTGTCATTGATACTCAACCAGATCCTCTCACATGGATCATATATCAAGGACACCTCTCAACTAGATGTCCAACATCACCAATACATGTCTCTACCAAGGATGTACCAAAATCACCAACATACCATCACAAGATATGTG
>SNQJ01S0010205.1:319795-334490 GCA_010110895.2 Picea sitchensis | reverse complement strand
GAGTCCAAGTAGGATTGTCTGGAGGCTTATTTGGTGTAGAAGTTCCCTTTTTGGGTGGCATGTTGGCCAAGTATCACTTTTGAACCTTTATTTTGAGGTGGTTCTGCTAGACAATATTTCTTCTATTGTATCTCCCAAGTTTCAGCCCTTATGGGTATGAAACTTTATTTTATGTAGTTCTTTGATATTTCTTCTCTGCAATGCCATAGGTCTGATCAAAATTGGATGTGCCAAGTGGAATTTACGGTAACTTCCCTACAACTTGCTGATTTTTGGCCTTTCCAAGAGATCTCACTTGTATAGCGTGCCCCGCGCAAAATGATTGATATAAAATTCTAAAACTCATGCCATAAATACTAGAGACTGTCCACTATCCAATGAAACTGGTCTCACTCAATTTGGATACTCTAGGAAGAAGTTATGATTGTTTTACCTGGAACACCAAATTGAGACTAGTCAATAGGACTAGTCAGATACCCTATCTTCCACAGGGTGTATCTACAAATGTGAGATGACCCAGAAGTTGAAACTTTTACCAAAGATACCTTACTAATTTTTGTTAATATTCTCTAGAGTTCAGGGTCTGAAACATTATAGAAATTTTTTTATAGCGAAAATTCCGCAATGACTCAGTTCAGGATGATTCCAGAACCCTATCTTGCACAGGTTGTATCTACGAAAGTATAAGGCCCCAGGAGATGAAATTTTAACCCAACGTACCTTGATCCGTCTACTAAATATCCTCCAAGACATTTCTTCTGAAACATTGTAGAAAAAACATTATAGATAAAATCCCAAGGTGTCTCATATGTAGCAGGGAAACCTCAAGACCTTGAGCTCTGATACCATATGTTAAGAACCAAATATCAATATAGCATAGAAAAACCTCAGAATAAGTACTCAACGCCTTGAAAAAGAGATAATTTCAGATAATAAGTCTCTTCGAGGGGGAAACCTCCTTTTACCCCACATAAATGTTCAAGTACAAGATGATTCCAAATGAAAATGTCTCCTTGGTATATATAGGATACTAGGAGGTATAATTACAACTAATGGAATAAATACGACATAAATAAAATAACATTACTAATGTAATATGCCCCAATTAAGGGGTAATGAACCAATATTAGGGCTTAACATTGGAAGAGGAGATACAAAGGTACATGTTTGTACTGTTATTTCATATTCGGTTGTTTTGTATTTCATTTATTGTATGTATGTGTGTTCACCTAGTTTATTGTATGTAGATGTTGTGTACCTTCCTACATAATAACTTATCTTCATTACATGTCTTCCTCCATACTAAATTCCTTCATGTCCATTGTATTTTTCCTGCATTGCTACATTTAAAAAAACATAATGATTGGAGAGGACGATGGACTCTTTGGCGCGAATGTAGACAAGGAGTTAGAGAGGTGCATACCTGTACTCTTATTTCATATTCCAGTGTTGATTATTTCATTTATTGTCTGTGTATTTGTTGTGCTTCTTCTACTGCTTTGCACCTTCTTATTGTTTTTCCTGTATGTATATACTATGTATCTTTCTGCTTATTCTCATGTGAATCGTATTCTGTTTGTTGTTACATTGAAATAAATAGAATTGTTTTTCTTTATTTTACATGTCTTTCTTCATACTAACTTACCTTCATGTCCATTGTATATTCGACATTGCTACCTTGAAATAAACAGGTTGGTTGGACAGGAAGATGAATTCTTGTGTGCAACAATAGAGGGTTCTATGGTACAATCTTTGAAAAGGTATACCAACTATGCTAGTAAATTAAATATACAAAGAGGGTGGGGGCATATAATATTAGACGAGAAAATGATGACTTGGCAGCAATGGGCCTTTGTGCCCTCCCCATTTCTACTTTTTCCATTTTCTATTATCCCTTTTTCTTTCTAATTTCTCTGCTTAGTTGTCTTTCTGAAAATGCCTCGGTGTGCGGGTTGGTGAACTCACGGGTTCACATTTATGGTCACGCTTCTACCTTATTCCATACTTACCTACTTTGTCGATTGCGGGTGCCGGGATGACGATTTCAATATTGCACCCCTGGATTACGGGGTTCTGTGATATATAGATTGGTTGTCGTGCCCCGCCATCACGCCTTATTTACTGTTACACATTTTTCCAATCAAAATATCAGAGGCATAAAATTTGACCCTCGGGTCCTCATGTTTCCTGAGTATCCCTTGACACGCTATTTTGTATTCCATTTCCTTCCACCTTGCATGTGACATTAAGAACTATTATCGACAATATACAATGCATATGCTTGTTTATTCCTTCTGATGTTCATCTACACATGCTTGCATCATAAAAAGTTGGACTAGTGATATGGCCATGAGCAGTCAGTGATCCCAAACATCAGCAGACTAACAAGGAAAAAGGTAAATATTCATACATTATGTTCGTAGTATGTTTTCCAAACAAATATCCTCAGCTATTTATTCATCTATGGCATGGTGAATATGTTGATATCATCTGCAATACATGCTTTTCATTTCACAAGAAGTATCAACAAGTACAAGCAATATGCTGAACATAGCGCAGGTTCCACAGACTAAGAGGCGTGGTTGCAAAACTTTGGCTCCATAGTTCATCGAAGTTGTGCATCTACTTGTAAATTTATGCCAGAAAAATAAATAAATAATGCACACTACCATTCAGTTTACTTTTCTTGTTCAAAAATTGTCAGGAGATCTAAACTTGTAACACAAAAAGTACTATCAATAGAAGGCTTGAATAGTCGTCGAATTGGACAAGTGTTCATCGGGGACATAATGTTCGTCTATGACACCTACTTGGACAAGACAAACAAAACTAGATCCATTATGCATGCTGACATGACATACAAGGAGACCATGATGACAGTCACACTGACTATTCCTACACAACTTGTCTAGAAACATGCAAAAAAGATATTGTCGGGTAATGGGATATCCATTACAAATTTTAATATATTGCCCAAAACAATATATATGACCATGGTGATTGTGATCGGATTATTTCTCTCAACGAAATAAGTATTGTGGAAAAAATTCCTGCTATTTGTTTAGAATATTGTTTTGTCTTGGACGCAACTATCAACCAACTTGCACAGAGCAATGACATTTACCCAATTAGAACCATTGGCGCAACTGTCACACTAGCGAGAAAATTTTGCTCGCAACACATTCTCCATATAAAAGATGGAGAGTTGGACAACCACAAGGCAATGGTACCGTTCTCCATATCCAGTTTTGTCCTTTACTTTCGCATGTGAATGTATTTCGGTTAAGTTACACAAATATTGCACTATTCCATGTTGCAGCTGCAATTGTTTGATACCTATTCAAATTTGTTTTCGTCAATGGAACAACAATTGCATAAAGGGAAATTTCCACTTATGCTCTTCAAAAATATAACAAAGAATAGGGATGTTAGAGAAAGTATCTTTCACACAATTCAAGCAACATTTGTAACAGAGTTGTGAGCAGACATAGTACAGGATTTGAAGAAACTAGCTAGCTTTACAACAGTTGTGTGTATACATTTACATATTCATCCTCACTTTTCTCATACAAATAGCCTTCACCAAATTTCTGTGATTTTTTTTTGGTGGGGGGGGCGGGGGGTGTAGTTGTGTATTATATTTTTCAGTGTATTAATTCTTATTCTCACGTTTCCAGGTTGAAGGTGTTTTGGTTGTAGCAAATGCGTACACGACCCCCTTTGAGCTTGTATGTGCGAAATGAAACTCTCATGATTCTGATTCCACTTTGATAAGTGATGATACAATTGATTGTCTGCAATGCAGTGAAAAATGTCCATACATATATGGACATTTCCTCAATGCTTTCATTTGAACCGTGAGAAACACAATCGTGCATTGTACAATTAGGCAACCTCTATTACAAGATGTGCTTCCTGGGTTAGCAGAATTGTCATATGAAGCATACCTACAGAAAAAGGCAAGAAGTGTCTACATGTTGCGCAACTTTTGGATACACAACAAATTTACCTTAAATGAGGACNGAAAAAAAAAAAAAACAAGAAAAAAAATCATATCAAGCTTTGGAAGGAAACAAAAATATCTCATGTGTCTCTGTAATATTTTTTCAACACTCAGATGAATGTTTGTCGGACTGGAGCACTTGAGAATCTAATTACAAATGCAATCGATGTTGTTATTTTGATGTTTTATTGCATCTCCCAATAAGAATTTTGCAATGTGTCTCTGCAATATTTCTTCAACACCCAGATGAATGTTCGTCGGACTTGAGTACTTCAGAATCTAATTACAAATGCAATCGATGTTGTTATTTTGATGTTTTCTTGCATATCCCAGTCAGGATTTTTCATATTTGTTTCGGTTTTCAAATAAAATTAAGAAAAACATGGTGGCTAGTTGTTTCTTTGATGGATGATCCTGCACATTTTTTGGGTGCCCAAGTTGGACAATTGTTTTTCAACTATTTAGCCATGACATGATTTCTGCAATTTTCTTTTGGGTGCCCGAATAAAATAAAAATTTGTCTCCAAATATACATTTATGGTATGTTATCTTCATTTTCTCAACGCCCTAATTGAAAAAAAAAGGAACTCGGCATGGATTGAAATATCAGTTTGAGATTTTCAGATCTCACTATAGAGATTGCAAATGCATAAGATTGTTCAGTCCAGAAATGGGAAGCATGACAAAAAACCCCATAAAAGTATCCAACTGTAAATAACTAGGGGTCGTCCTTTGAACCGTCGAAGTAGCTTGCTCATCTGGGCAGAATCATCAAAAATTTCCAATAATATTGGAAGTTTGGCATTGTTAAAACTGGTAGTGATAGACCATGGCGTTATCAGAATAAAATGTCCATAGTGATCTTTCTTAATGGTAAAATAGTAATCGACAACTTTCTTGTTCCCCATTTTGAGATCTAGTTATAGCTAGCATGCAGTGGCGAAGCTCCACTGGTTTTGTACTGTCTTCTGTTTGGAAGACTTTTGTTCACATCCCATGGCCCCCGTTATTTTCTCATGGGAGAATATACCAAATGTAAGAGAAAACCAATGCCACAACGTTTTTTCTTTATATATCAAATTGTTTGATGAAAAGGTCGATGCGTGCTGCTCTATGGAACCTTGTGGGATCTTGCTTGCGGCCTGTTTGGAGTTTACTTGGTTCTTGGTTGTATGATTCATTTTGAAAAAATTAATAATACATTCCGGATCTTCACAGTTTTTTCTATGGTCTTAAATACTATAGAGGACATTCTTTGCCCTTTCATATAATCTCTGTGATGCAAATATAGTATGTGGCTCATTTTAGCGCTCTTCCTTGATCGATGAACTTGGTAAAATTAATCTCCTGGAATAATTTGAAATAAACGAATATATAATGTGCAAAGTCCAATGGAGCTATCATATCAACAAGAGGCAATTAAAATTAAAATTCTTCGTTGTTATACTAGCGGTGATCGAATTTAAAAAAACTTTGATTTGTTTACTTCATTTTTTTTTAAATGACAGATTTAACATCCTTTAATAATTTTATGTAATTAAAATGTACAACATGAATATTTAATATTAATATTTTAATATTTGGAAATAATGTTTTTAGATAATGTTAGATAGTTGACAGGGATCACCATCTGTAAAAAAAATTCAATCTTGAGCTCGCCATCCCTGGAGTCTGTCTGTCAATTTGTATATTGCGGAACTCCGAGTGTTGTTTGGAGGACACGAAAAAATAGAAGTGCAATTTTTAACCATCTAACCCGCAAGTCCACCTGTCAATTTGTATGTCGCGGAACTCTAGGTGTTGTTTGTAGGACACAGAACTATAGAGGACATGTTTTTCCCTTTAATATAACCTCTATAACACAAATGTAGTATGTGGCTCATTTTAACACTTTTCCTTCATCGATGAGATTGGTAAAATTAATCTTCCGGAGTCTGCCAGCCCTGAAGTCCGTCTATCAATTTGTATATCGTGGAACTCTGAGTGTTGTTTGGAGGACACAAAACAATAGAAGTGCAATGTTGAGCCAACCAACCCGCAATTCCACCTGTCAATTTGTATATCGCGGAACTGTGGGTGTTATTTGTAGGACACAGAACAATAGAGGCCCAATTTTGAGCCTGCCATCCTGAGAACCCGCGATCCAAAAAGTGGCTAAGTATGGAATGAGGGATCCATACATGTTCTATAAAATCTCATGTCCATACTTTATAAAATTACATATATAGTATGCATAATTATTTATTAAAACCATGGACTACCGTAAATTTTCTTGTAGCTTTTCGAGGCTTCTCTTATACAAGAATATCCTGGAAACTATAAGCATGGCTCGTTGTATCTATTCCTTGATTGAAGAACCTGTTCACATGTTTAATGCACTTCATAGTTGTTTTTAAAACCATCAATGGGGCTTTCTTAAAACAATTCCCGCTTTCGAAAATTTCCATCCCCTTTCTTTTTTCCCTCTGCTTTCCATTTTTGGTTACTTACTCGTTTTTCGGAAAATTTCTAGGTGCGGAAGTTGGCGGATTCACGTCTTTCGATTTCCACTTACTTTTATATCACTAGCCCGATCGACCACTTCCACGTTTCATATTGTACAAAATTTTTGGATCGCGGGTTTCCCAATAGGTGGGTTACCAGATAGGTGACTTCAACATTGCGTTTCCATTGTTCTGCCACCTGCAAACAACACCCGTACTTCCATAATCTACAAATTAGCAAACAAATTCCTTTTTATCTCGTTTTTTAGCACTTTTTCTTGATCGATGAACTTAGTAAAATCAATTCCCTAGAATAATTTGAAATAAAAGAATATATACTATGCGAAGTCTAATGGAACAATCATATGAACGAGAGGAAATTAAAATTCAAATTCGACATTGTTATACTTGCAGTGAAGCTAACAGTACAAAAAATTTACTTAAACATCCAAAAATTGATTTTCTTGTAACTTTTTGACTCTTCTCTTATACAAGCAGATCCTGGAAACTATAAACATCACTCTCTATATTTATTCCTTGATTGAAGAACCTGTTAGCATGTTTAATGCACTTCATAGTTACAACAATTCCCGCTTCCGAAAATTTCCATCCGCTTTCTTTTTTTCCCTCTTCTTTCCCGTTCTGGTTACTTACTCATTTTTCGGAAAATGTTTAGGTGCGGGATTTGGCGGATTCACGTCTTCAGATTTCCATTGTTACTTTTATATCACCAGCCCGACCGACCGCTTCCCCGTTTCATATTGAACAAACTTTTTGAATCGCGAGTTCCTGGATAGGGGGGTTCAACATTGTGTTTCCATTGTTCCGCCGACTGCAAACAACACCCGACCTTTCGCGATTTACAAATTAGAAAAAAAATTCCCCTTCATCTCATTTGCTTTCACTTTCTATTTACTTGGTCCTTTTTTTGAATCTCTCATGCATTTATATACAACACCCAAATTTCTGCAATATACAAATTGCTTGCTCAACATTGTGCTTCCATTGTTCCCCTACCTACAAAAAACACCCAAAATTCTGCGATATACAAATTGATGGCCGAAATCTGTCACTGACATATAATTTGACCATCGACCCATCACATCTCTTGGGTTTATCTTGTGACCCTTTTTTTGTAACCTGCCCGACCGCTTTCCATACTTGGGAATTTCTTGGAATCTGTTTCACGGGTTGGCGGGTGGACGAAATGTACAATGCTTGGTCGATCTTTGCCATCCCCGCTACCTTTATACTTCTTTCTGGATATGAAATTATTAAAATTTAATTCTAGTAGTTCATCGTGCAGGAATCATTAAGATTGTCACTAATGTCCGGAAGGCCGGAGAAGATTTGTCATTACTACGAATTAAACCAATAATTGTGGAGAAGAGCGTTATCCTTTCCAAGTATTCATTTAAAAAATGATGCAATCTCTTTCGTGCGTTGGCCGGTTGGTGCCTTTAAGAAATCTCTAATTCTTAATCGCTCTTCGCCATCACTGCCACCTTCACACTTTTTTCTAAATATGAAATTAGTAAGATTTAATGGTAACAACTCATTACGCATGAACCTCGGAGATTGCCATTGATCAACGAAAGGCTGAAGGAGATTTTCCTTTGATACACATTAAACCAATATTTGCGAAGGCTTATATTATCCCTCCCCAATTTTCATTTCAAACATCGTCTGGAGAAAACAAAAATTCTCATTAACTTATGGTAGCAGTTATGTATGAATACAGTAAACACCTTTGGGCATGATGGCGATAGGTTCCAGTATTCCAGGGCATATCCTTACTACTCATATCCCTCTTCCCACGAGCAAAAAAAGAGATGGTCCCTTGGTACACCGAGAGATATATTTCAAGCCAAAGAATTCCAAGGCAACCCTGCCTGCTCAGACAAGTTTCCCAGTTGCATTGATGGCTGGAACATAGTTTGATGCCATGGATTATGAGCTGGAAGAAGACGATCTAATGGACGATGATATGACAATGGATGATGGAAATGCAGAGATTGTTCCCACTACTGCACCCAAATTGAAATCAATCATAACGGGTGGAACTTCCTGGCTCATCGATGGCGGTCCTAACAACACCAAAATAAGGAGTTTCAAAAAAGAAATGGATGTTGAACGCAATAGCCGCTTTGCAGCTCAAAAGTATGAATTCTAGAGGTCTAATTTAGTCTTTTTTGGGTGGAAGTCTTTCACTGCAAGGAAATGATCTGTTGATGCTCCCAGAGATAGATTTCAATCCAAAAAACTATTCAATTGCAGGACCACTATCCTATTCTCTTGATATACAATTAACATCTTAGGGAATGAGGACCATAACTCCCACTGGTGCAAGGCATATTCCTACTAGTCATCTCCTTCCACCTAGAATGAACTAATTTTTGCCTCTAGAATTGCACGTGCAACCTATGTCCTTGAAGTTTTCGATTGTGGAGAGGCGGTTTCTTGGTGTGTCCTAAATTTCATTTAAGGGATATTCCATTTTCCCTGCAATGTTTTTCATCTTCTTCCTCACAGAAAGCTTCTAAGAACTATCAATTTTACCACAGGATGATCCATCGAAGAGAAAAATGCAAGGATTTCCTAAAACAAAAATCATGGTAATCAGTTTTGTATGCATATTGAAGAGCATCTCGATGGCTCCTACATGTTTCAAATCCCATGTCTGTGTTTGTGGCAGATATGTTCAATGTTTTGGCCCAAATAACTGAGTCTAATTTCTAAGGATAGATATACAATTCTCAGTGTTCTTTTTCTTTTTAATGGATTTACTACTAAAAAAAATTTCCTTGGAGTCTTGGTTGCTGCTTCTTTTCTGGATTTAACACCTCTTCTCATTGGCATGGTTCAAGAGTCTCTTAGTTCTTCGATATTGTATTTTCTTAGGTAATTTTTTTCTAAAATGGAGCATCTAACAATTATATGACAATGTACTGTGTCGATCCATCAGGATTTTATGAAAACAAAAAATGAATTTTAGACAGTTTCAAACCAACGTTCAATTCTATTTGTAATGCAGATAGAACATAGCAATACCAAATCACAATGTTGCAGCAAGATCGGCATTCTTGTTTCTAGACATGCAATTATTAATCTTTAATGCTAACAACCCATAATGTAATAAGTTTAATACTTAAGTTTATATGTTACAGTCATGGAAGAATCTATCAAGAACACACTTACACCCACAAGTTGCAATAAAATCTGATCTTCAACAAAACATTTTTCGACAATAACTAGAAAATGATGGTTTTGCAACAATGGGGCTTGTTTGAAACCAATTCGCGCTTATGCAAATTTCCCTCTGCCTTTCTATTTTCCCACTCTTTTATCCCCTGTAGTCTCTCTTTCTGGTTACTTAATCTTTTTTTTCTGAAAATTCATTACTGTGTGGGTTGGCGGATTCACGTGTTTCAACCGAGCGCTTCCCCTTTGTCTAAATTGCACTTTCCATTGTTACGTGACCTGCAAATAGCACTCCATATTACACATTTACTTCTGCAATCCCACATCATATGCATATTTACTTCTGGAATCCCACATCATCCCCTCTTCTGTGTTACACATTTTGCACCAAAATGTTCCGATATATACAATTTGACACTCGGGGCCTTACGGCCCCTCAGGAACCCGTCACCCCATTTGACATCTCTTTGGCGAATCGTCAAGTTCACGGGTTCAGGAAATTTCAAATTTCTAGATGTTGTTTCCTGTGCCTGATACCTTCATATTTCTTTCCAAGTATATGCAATATGTATACAACTTATCCAACAACATACAGAAAAGATCTTGCTAGGAAATGGAATATCTATTGCAGATTTGAATATATTGGACCTTCTTTTCCCTGTTCTATACTTGACCGAATTGTTCTTTCTTTTTCCCCTCTACTCTCTCTTTCTCGATACTTAGTCATTTTTTTCTGAAAATGCGACTCCAACCAACCAATAGCCATTCGATGCCTAGGCACTTTTCAGATCATGAATTCCCAGACAAGAGGGCTCTATATTGAACTTCCATTGTTTTTTGGCCTGCAAACATCACCCGGACCTCCGCCATATACAAATTTGTTGCCGCACTCCCACATCATACCCTCTTCCGTGATACATAGTTTGCAAACAAAAGTTCTAAGACCTACAATTTGACCTTCAAGTCCTCACGTCTCCTGGGGACCTATTGTCACCCCGTTTTGAAGCCCCTACGTTCTCTTTCCATATTTCTCCATTTCTTGTCTCTTTCGCACCTCCAATTCCATACTTACCTGACTTTTTTCTCTTGCGGATTCACGGACATGCAGACTGCACTTCCAGACTCCTACATCATCCCTCTTCTGTGTTACACAATATGCACTGAAATTTCTGATCAATACAATTTGACCGTCAGACCCTCATGTCTCCTCCAAGACCCTTGTCAGCCTATTTTGATGCCCATCTGCCTGCTTTCCATGACCATTTCTTTCAATCTCTTTCATGGATCGTCGGGTTGCAGGTTCAAACAATTTCCAATTCCTAGTCGTTGTTTTCTGTCCGTGCCACCTCCACACTTATTTCCAAGTATATTCAATAAGTATATAAATTCTATAGAAACATGCACAAAAGATCTTTCCAGGAAATGGAATATATTTTACAGACATGAATATATTAGCCCTTCTTTTCCATCTTCTATATTTAACCAAATTCTCGTTTCTCTTTTCCCTGTACTTTATATTTCTCATCACTTAGTCATTTTTCCAAAAATATCTAGTTGCGTGGGTTGGAGGACTTGCGAGTTCAGAACTCCTACATCAGCCCCTCTTCCGTGTTACACATCGTTATCACTCCAGGAAACTCTCCTAGTCTATATCTCAGAGATGCCTGGTAACTTAACCTTTTTGTAATTATTTTCTCAATGATTCACTCAAATGGATCAAGTCGGATGACTAAATCATACCTCACTCACTCAAGACATGCATAAACATACTTAGATTGACATGGATTTCAACTACTACTATTCATAGAGTTTGTAAATAAGTGGATGTGTGGAGAATCCTTACTATACTAGCAGAATCATACAATAAACATATATGAATGGCCAATTATGATAAGTAAATAACACTTTCAATTAGAAATCATCAATGCAAATACAGGATGAAAGCTATCAGGCATTAGAAAAGCGTGAATAACATGAATATAACAATCAAGTGCAAGTACAGACTAGATAAGAAGATGGGAATCTGAACAAGTAATGGTAAAAGAAGCTTGTATTACTTAATATGAAAATGAAAAGCTTGAGTACAAAGTCTGAAAGAGTCTCCAAATTCGAACCCTTTGGTCCATAAAACTGATAGGATTTATAGTCTTTACAAGTAGTTTCATATCCTCAAAAGATGGATCTGATAACCTCTTCTCCTATCTCAAATTCGAATTTGTGATGTGGCTGGAAAAGACAGAAATTTCTGGAAATATGTTGCTCAAATATTGACCCATATCTATCCAACCAAAATCGATGTGTACAAAATGGAAGAGGCTTTTTTATATTGGTTTGTTTTGAGAAAAAACCTCTCTCAATTATTTGAGATTCGTTTTCATTTTCTGGGATCTGCATTTCAAAAACATGTGTCAAACATGGAAATTCTGAGATCCGAAAATTAGGGCTCAGAGATGAATTGGATTCTCCCAATATATGACACCTGTTGGAAAAATGAGAGAGGTTATTTTTATTTGACATGTTATAAACAAAAACCTTCGACCATTTCTCAAAATTATTCTCCATTCTCTCAGAATCATCATTTGAAAATGATGACTCAGCGTAGTAAAAACAGACTTTTCTGCACTTTCGGTGGCTAAAATGGCCCCGAATTTCGGGTTTAAGCTGCCGAAAGCTAGGGATTTTGGCGGCTTAGAATCCCTTTTGGGAAGTTTCTTAGCCATCGAAACCTTATTTTTGGCTTTTTTGAAATAAAAATCAAATCCAATGTTTTTCAAACTTTATTACAGACATAAGGCTCTAAAACATGAACCTTAAAAAATTTAGAAAAGTATTTTTCAATGACCTCCTATCACCTAAAATTAACAAATTTGACTATGTCATTTGACGAGATAACATCTGGATCCAACTGGGATGGATACCTCCCTGCGAGGTTTCCAAGAACCTAGTAGTTCCAGTCACCTTTAGCATTAGGCATGGAGTCATCTGGCATTTACGTTTGGAGATCTCCCTGTGAGGTTTCCAAGAACCTAGCAGACCTTGTGCCTTTAGCATTGGGATATGGAGTCCTTTGGCCTTTAGAACTATTCCCCTGCAAACCTGTAACTTGCTTGTATCCTTTACAAAATATATCTAGATCCTGGAAAACTAGATCTAATTTACTTAAAATGGAAAGTCAAAAATAGTTCTAAGAGAATAGGAAAAGATCCTATTTACTAGGTCAACTCATTATCTTAATTATCTTCATGTCCTTCACAATATTCGACAGCTGCAATAGATCCTTAGAGACTGATAGAGAATTTGAAATTGCCACCTTCGCCCAAAAGACAGTTTTTTGCCGAAATAAGGTAGCAAATTTAATATTCTCCTCTTGTTGGCACCTTTTAAACTAGAAAAAAAACCCAAAAATGATGCCTTTAATTATTATCTATCATTATAAACCATCTTCGAGGCATCTGGATCAGAAAATCTCGGATCTGTGCAAAATTGGTAGCTTTCTGCCTTGTTCTGTGCTTTCAGTGACTAGGAGAGTTGAACTCCATGCCTGTAAGCCACCAAAATCTTTGCTTTCGATGGCTAAGGTCAGTTATGAAATCCTATCTAAGCCACTGAAAGCTATGCTTTGAAACAATCTTCAAAATTGCAAAAATGCATTCTCTCCCAGCTTCTTACTGTTCATCATCATCCCAAAAACCTAGGATCTAGATCCTATTTATTAGGGAATGAATATCTATCTCTATCTAGGTCTTCGACACCTTCAACAACCTTCTTGGATGATAATCGACACTTATAGAACCCAAATTGACATATGGATGTTGTTCTATTCCTTCTTCAACTGAATAAGAGTTTTGTTTGACTTTTCTTCTTAAAAATAGGAAACTGCCCTGTTGGTAGCGCAGCACACTGTAAAAGTGTGTTGTGTGCTGCCAACTTCCTATAGAAGGAAATTTTAGATGAATTCATCAAAATTATTTTGGGCTGAGTTGAACACTGACCAATTCTTGTTTTAACTGATTTAACACCTCTGAAACAACCATCTTTACACAATCATGACTTTAACTTATGTTATTTCCAACTCTTTCTACACAATAGCAAGGTATTCATCAACAAAAATTTTGGGATCAACAAAGAATTTGCTTGTGACAAAGACAATGTAGCCATTATGTTAGAACATATAACACCTCATACTGAGCACTTGAACTTTGTTCATTTTTTCCATTTGAAGAATACAATTCCCCTTTTACTGTACATCTTGATTCTGCAACTATGCTCCCAATTTTGTTTCCTTCAATGCCTTTATATGAAACTTACCAAATCTTAATCAACATTGAAGACCTGGCCTATGATGCAATTGGAAGTTGGATTAGGAGCCAAGAATTCCACATTGGATATAGAACTATCATCACAACTAAGGACTTGTTGGCACATTCATCTGTTCGACTAACTATATCCTTTTCAATTGCAAGAAGAGGAAAAGAGCCAAGATGGCAAGAGAATGTGGCCATTTCTTCCTTTGTACTGACAACACTAGACCTTTGCATCTGTTGTAGTCAAGTAATTTCCTGAAGTAGAAAAACAACAATCTTGTACTACGCACAAATTGAGGCTTGAGCTTTAATGTCAACTCCTAAGGATTGATCTTTTTCCAATGCTAAGAAAACCTTGTCCAGACAGGACATGGCATATGAAAGTTGGTTTTGTTCAAGATGAGCAATTCCAGTTTTATAACACTTCTATGCCACAGCTCCACAAGGCACCTGTTCGGGTTGTACAATAATTGGTGGTAAGCTAGGACACCCAAGACTTACTGTATCATCTTTTACAGAAGCAGGCACTGGAGTTTCGGCATAAAAACATTAACATCATTGGACTGACATTTGGTTTCTTTGCATGAGACTATCAATCCTGGCACCTGAATCCATTTGCAAGTATTGACAATGACCTTGATCTCCATTTCTTTCAAAAAAGGTTTATAACAGGTAGATACGGAAAATCAAAATTGTTTTGCCTG
>SNQJ01S0010205.1:275334-314246 GCA_010110895.2 Picea sitchensis | reverse complement strand
GACCAGAAAAGATGAGTGCGCAAGGGCGTTGATCCCAACGTAGGTTAAAATGAAAGGATAAAATTTATCCTTCCAATATATTCTAATGGGAAACCACGATTCTCGAACCATTGGTTCGGATGGTGTAAAGGGATGTCGTTAAAATATATAATGTTAGAATATATTATGGATTTTGTGAATTTGAATATGAGTAATAATTAAAAATAAAATATTAGTTTTTTTGGAAGGTTAATTATTATACTAAATTAAATTAGAAGTTTTGTTTTCTAAACACTTATAAAAAGTATAGATAATTTATAATAGGTAAACGAGTGCAATATATTTTTTTTAAGGATACTTTCACATAAATTCTGTAATTTTGTCGAGGTACTCACTTATAATGATGTATTTCACATTTAGTAGTACCTTTTTTTAGCAGAAAATTTCTCAATATATTAAAATATATAGTGTTTTCAAGTACATGTATCGGTTAGGCCAAAATTAAAGAAAACTCCAGCCCCCACTTAAAATGGTGTTTCTTCTAGAAGGAGAGATAAACATCCATCTCTTCAAAAGCAAGTGATCCAAGTCCATACTAAAGAGCTTCCATGTCAAAACAAGATAGCATCTTTACAGGTACAACAACATAGTTTATCGCAAGTGATGGATATACAAAGACTTTTAAGAGCCAAAAAAAACTATCTCCAAATGGAAGAGCAAAGATCATTAATAGAGATGGAGGTAGTATGAAGGACGCTCGTGTCCTTCAATCCATTTGTTGTATGTAGCCATCCCTTCTGGAGCTTGTAGAGCTTTTTTGGAGAGAGCATCCGCTACCACATTCTGATCTCTTAATAAATGTTCAAATTTGATGGTATTGAAAGATTTGATTAGCTCCCTGATTATATCCTTCCATCCCAAGAGAGCAATAGCATTTAAGTTCCCCCTACAGTTTAGCCACTCAATTACAACTTTTGAATCACCAAAAACTTGTAGCTAATCTAGTCCCAAGCGGATTGCCAAAGTTAAATTCACCCAAGCACCTAAAAGTTCATCCCTTGTATTTGTACCAGGACCACAATTAAAAAGCCATTTGTAGCTAGTGTCCACATTGATTTTTACAACACCACTTGCCCCACTCATGTTCCTGTTTTCTTGGGCTGCCCCATCAAACCACCCCACATTGGGAAAAGTAAATACCAGAGTCTTTAAGATCTGAGGACCTTTTCCATTATGAGACCCCCTGTCATCAAAGGTTTTTAGCATCCCCAAAGTTTTTTGAACCACCATCTGAAATGAAGGATTACAATTTTCAAAGATTTTTTTGTTTCTTTCCAGCCAAATGCACCAGCAGGCCAAGGAGGGTAGGGTTCTGTATGTCCACTCTTTTTTTGTCCAACTAACAAAACAATATGATAAAGTGTCACCTTCCCAAGATGTGCTAGTATGGAGAGTAAAATAAAACTTCTTTCGCACCTGTAGAGTAAAGGAGCAACTGACAAAAAGGTGCATGACAGACTCTGGGGCTCGAGAGCATAACGGGAAAAGGCTTGGTCCTTCCCATCCTTTTTTGTTAAAGTTATCTCAAGTGAGGATTTTTTCCTCCACAACAAGCCATGTGAACAATCTAATCTTTAAAGAAATATCCCAAGACCATAACTACCTCCTCCAACCAACTAATTGCAGTTGCCATTTTTTTTTTTTGTAAAGCATTATAAACATTGCTAACGGATAGTAATCCCAAGTTATGACCACCAGTCCATATTAGAAGGTCTTCTCTTTGCTGGGGATGAACCCCCAAGATGTATTTCACATTTAGGTATAGATGACTCGCCTCCATGCCATCAAGCTCAATTTCAAAATTTATTTGATACCTAATCAGGATATTAGAGAGTGATTGATGTGAAAATATTATCTTGAAATTTTGTGTCTGCATCACCCATTATAGTTTTAGTAGTATGCCCATTATCCACAATAAAATTCTCAAAATAAGAAGTAATATTTATCAACCTTTTCAATAAATTTTTGACCCTAGAACACAATGTCATCCCTAATCATCATTGATCTTATGAAAAGGTAAAACAAATTGGGCATAACACTCCATCTTTTTTTTTTTTCGTAAATAAAATATTTATACCTCATATAACGAAAAACCATACAGATACTAAAGGACCTGGCATCTTGCCTGCGAAAATTGGAAACCAGAACGAGACCCGGGTCCATTAAGGAGAGTATCAAAATTGTTCTAATAGTTGAAATTGAAGGGTTAAAAAAGGCCATATGTTTTACAAAAATGGCTCATAGGCCTCTACATTATATTAGCGACCTTATCTAAAAAATAAAAACATAAGCTTAAGGAAAATCATACTCCATGGGCATTGTTGCTCCCCCCATCCAAAGGAAGATGATGCCAGGTTGGAGTGATGGTGAAATGTTGGCCACATGTTGGGAAACAATGATTGACATGCTTGCTAGAGAGAGTATCAAACAAGGCGTCCGGTCATGAGCTAAGAATTCCCTTCCTGAAAAGTTGATCAACCAAGTCTCGACGCATGTCGAAGATAATTTGAAGTTGTTTCGCCAAGAAGCCACGTGGGAGAGGCGTGTCAAAGTGCCTAAACTCTTCCCGGGCATTCGGGATGACCTGGGTCATTTTAGTGGGTGCTTTTGCTGCCATACTCACTAGAGTCACCTCTTCAACAACAACACAGCTCCAATATCCTTCCTGCAACTGAACTCCATAATTGTCTCTCACTTATGATGAGGGTATCTGAGAAATCTATGTAGAGGGCACTGCGAAGAGTCCAATAATGATTTGGGTCATATCAGAGGGGAATTCTTCCACAATAGGGACTAGACCCCATTCATCTTCATCACGAGACAAAGAATTGGGGGATAAAATTGGAGAGGGTGAGGCCGGAGGAGTAAAAAGAGTAGGGGGAATCAAGTCAGTTAAGGAAGGGCAAATGTTGTGATTACGATTGGCTAGGTAGTTGTAGTAGGCTGACCCCCTCATGGAATTTCCTCGTTCCCTTGGCATGGATGCGTGCAAGCAGCCCAAACCCAGAGTGGATAACGTCTGTGTCACAACAAATAAGGAGCGAGATGAGTGATCAAAGCTTGGAGGGGATAATTAGAGAGAACCACAAACCAAAGATTGGAAATAATACCAATATGCATCATTAAGCAGGCCATAAAACTTGATTTGACAACAATCCTATTCATGGTACCTGCTATGATGAAGATCCAAGCTAGCACGAACCAGATAATTAAACTCGGGCTTGCACTCCAGATCTTCACATTAATGTCGCTCATCAGAGAAAGGGAAGGGAGGTGTAAGGTGGTGGTCCTCGTCTGATGACATAAATGCATGATGGATGTGTGGCACCTCATCCGGGGGGCATAACACTCATTCTTAAAAGAGCACCCCCCTAGACAAATCATATCATCAATTGACATATATCATTCATAATTGAATTAGCAAGCAATCAAAATTTCTAAAAAATTATCTTCGAAGTATGTTGTAATGGTTAGGTTTTGAAAGAAATAATCTGTGTGTTATAAAAATTATCGAAATATGGTTTGCAAATTCTTTCCTATTATTTTTTTAGGACCTACTCCTCAAGGACATAGACCATCTACAAAGTTGTCAACCTTATTCTCCATGGCCTCATTCAACATTCATTTCTAGGACATATCAACGTTAAATCATGAATGGCCACACCCCAGTACCTGCATTGTGAGAGCTCCCCACCCAACCTCTAAGATCAATTAGGGTTTGGCTCACTATGTTTTTAGAGGTGATAAAGGGATTAAGAAACATGTATCTAGTACTAACCAAATGAAATGGATTATTTGTAATGTACCCAATACCCTATGTACTCTATTGAGAATATGGGGTAGTCTTGAAGACTCCAATTTTCACTCCAAATTTGTTGCTCTGATACCATATATGTGAATTACTTATCTTGATACCTTTCCTCACTACCATATTGTTAATTAATTTATGTATGTAAGCACTATAATGAAGGCTTATACAATACAATAAAACCATTCAGTCACTATGACACCATAAATTTAAAATGTAGACTTAAAGTTACAAAAAGAATTGAACAAACTAGAAACTAGTATAATCCATGACATAAGCAACATTAATTCAACATAATCACAACTCATGAAAACTTATCTTTCTAGGAATTATCCACCAATTGGTTGTAAAGGATGTTCCACCCAAACATAGGCTCCCTGATACACCAAATATCTCTGCAATAGAGGCCACCCCCAAACTGAGGCTGAGTCCACAAGGGAAAATTACCTATGGTTGGATCTACCTCTCTTCACACAACCCAATTCCCAAGTTCACAGTCAATATTTCCACCTATAGTAGTCCCAATCCAAAACCTTGTTTCCCCATCATCCTACACAACCCAAGGAATGGGATCCCCTTCTATGCTAAGTAGTCCCTAAGGCTATCCATTTCCCTTCAAGACTCCAACACAGGCTGGCTAGGAAATATTTTTGTTGGGATTCCAAGGAATCTCATTTGTAGTTCAATTCCTCAATTGCATCAATTACCATTACATATAGTCTTTATTTCTTTCGTAATTCTGAGTTGTAACTCGACTACAATTTCTACAATATTTCTATTGTCATTTATGATAGGAGAGGACTCTCCCAAATTTCCCCAATAGAATGGTAATTCAAGCTCTCCCAATTTTCCAACCGATTGGAAATTTGAACTCTCCCAACAATTGATAATTCAATTTTTCCCACTTGTTACCCCCTAGCCTAGGGGTAACTAAGGAGTTGATGTCTCGAGGATTGTAGGTAGCATACATGGAGTGTCGAGACCCAGATGAACGACAAAACCTACATTGACCAGATAGAGCCCTTCTTCTCCACCATGCATCACCATTCATTGTCAGCAACATAGAAACATCCACCACACTGACTTGGTCCAGAGAGCACCTCAAGTCTCGCTTCATGAGGTAACAAGTCTAGTAACATGGTAAGTGTCACTTTAATATTTGAAGCATTTGAGCATGTTGCAAAGGGTTCTCTCTTGATAATGGAACATTTTCTTGGAAATTACACCTTTTTCCTTATTTCACCTTTGTGGTTGACATGGTATCCTAGTAAGTTGGTCACCCTCGGGAAAAGGGTTGCTACTAGGGGGTCTTCTTGAAGGGTCATTGTACCATTCCCACTCATACTTACCACTTTCCACACTTCTTCCCCTTTGTTTCCTCATCCTTTTGGTTTTTGGGTCCATGACCCCAAGAAGGGCATGTACTTCATTTCATGAGAAGAAGGGGTTGAAGGCCCAGAGGTGTTCTAGCTAGCACTGTAAAAGTAAAAAATGATAATTTATACTTCGAATGCTCTCCCTAAGGTCCTGAGAGCCATGAAACACTTCTCCATAAAAATGAAGGACCTTTAAAAAGAAAATAAATAAAAATGTCCCACTTGATGGGGGACTACATTGTAGTGTCCTTTAATTTCCAGTGCATATGGCACTCAAAGTATTCTAAATTCAAGTTGCATTGCAGTTATATTTTTATTTACATTTTACATAGCACTCAATGTTCAAACCATAAAAAAATGAAAGGAAAATAAAGGGATTGGAAAAATGTTGCATTGCAAACAAAGGGTTGTAGTGCACCCTCCACAAAGGCACCCCATAAATGAGACAATATGAGCCCTTGATATGTCAAGAACCCCATGCCCAAGAGTACTGCCCCCCAAACCACCTCATACTCACTACATGGTCTAGAGAGGGTCTTCTTGGGAAACATTCCTTGACTTGGAGATTGGCCTACCCAATATGGCACCATGACACCCCTCCCATACCTAAATTTGGCAAAGTTTATAAGGTCTTTGAGCATTCGTTTAATTTGAAAAGGGGGGACGTAATGCACTTGTTTGGGTGGTTCTTTTACTAAATGTGGCTTACTTGGAATGATTCATATGACTTGTGGACCCTTGGAGGGCTTATTTGCTTATATTTGCAGGACCTTTCGCAATGAAATTCATTCATGAAGGGACTAAGCCACTTTGACCTTCACAGGGGCATGAAATCCCATCAGACGGATGTTGCACCCCACACATTGGAGGCCTAGGATGATGAACATTGCACCTTGCATGATGTCCCTAGCACATGAATGAGGCTCGAGAATAGGAAGGGAAGAGGAATTCACCCTCTTATTCCCAAACATTCCTCTTGGGTAGCATGATGCCACACTTTTGAGGGGATGTTTGGTAGATTTGGCACACTTGGTGGTGTTGTGGGCTTGAAGCCCCACATTATACCTTGATTTGGGGATGACATGGCACCTTCCTAGCTTGAAGTCCTATCCTTTGGAGGCCTACTTGCACACGTTCCACCTTGGAGAGGAGATTTACAGGCTTACATGCCATCGTTTTCTTATTTTTGGTCATTTTGTAGCCTATGTGGGAAAAAAGAGAAAAACAATTTGCTAATTAAGCATTGTAACTTTGGTTTTAGCCTAAATTATGGATTTAATTGTAATGTGGATAAACTATGACTTTGGTTTTCCTCTATAAATAGAGGCAAGTCATTTGTCACTTGAACATGACTCATCACTTGATAATAATACTTCTTGGACTGCAATTTCGACCCTCATGGAGAATTCACTATGTATCTTTTCATGTGCAAATGTGGTGCTACTTACTTGGTTATCATTTTTACTAGTGCACTATCTTCTTGGAGGATTGTGGTGAAGTATTGTGAGATATTTATTGGTTGAGTAAGGTATTTTATTCATCTATTTGTTGTCTATTAAGTGAATTTTCTGCAATTGTATGGTAATTTTCTTGGTAAACTCGAGATTTGTTGGAAAAACCCTAGGAGGAGTAAGAGTGTTTACTTTATAGAACAATTCGATGTGCTCGTTTAAGCATAGAAAATATCACAATATTGTCACCAAACCATAGGCATGCAGCCACCCCTGAGCACCATAACATTTGCTAGATAGAATGATTCCAGAAGCAACACTAGAACCAACAAATAACCAAGAGAGAGCATATTTCTCCAAGAGAGAGCATATTTCTCCAAAGATGGTGCACCAGCTAGAAATTCCCAAAACCATATAACAAGGAAAATACTCAACTATAGTAGTGGTAGTTTCACTTACCAAGAATACCACCAAGAATATAATAATACCACCAAGAATGTCACCAAGAATACCACCAAGATATGCTCGAAGGTAAGGCGTATACCATAGGCTAGATAATGCTCAAGAGAGAGACCAAGAATCACCCTAGAAGATACACCTTCCATTCTTGCAGTTGAAGCTCCAAAATTGTGTTATACTTGAGAGACCGAGTGAGGTGAGTGTGTACAAATGAGATCAAGTGCCCTCTATTTATAGTTATCCTTGTCAACTATATAGGTCAACTTCTCCTTTTGGAGGATAATACTTTAATATTAATTCTCTTACTAAACCGACTTGTCTTCTATGGTTTCTACACATATGTTTAGGGTTTCTCTTGCTTCCAAAATATTCTATTCTAGTCATAGGTTACACATTGAGGTTAATACCTCCCACAACTACCATAATATCAACACTCCCTCCTAGTCATGGAGGTATTAACTGTAATGGTCTTAAACACATCCATCCATTTCACATGGTATGGAAAAGGCTCACATAGTATTGCAGACCATTCTACAGGAAACATCATCATAGCCACATAGGATATCTCATGATCATGTAGAGAAAGTCACGAGCATGATCATCACTATCCATCTAGCTGGAAATCACCTCCAACACTACTGGTTGGCACACCAACCTAGGAAACACCTTCAACACTATTAGTAGTCTCCATGGAAAACAAGTAGTAGTACACAATTACTACAATGCCATCCAATAGATCACAACAATGTCGATCCATAGCAACACAAAACTATTATCTAGTGGTACACAACCACTCCTAATAGCCTATAGCTACTATCTAGTGACACAAAGTCACTACCAATGGGACACATCCACCACAATAACACATAACTATTGTCCAGAGACACACAATCTCCACTACAATCAACTAATAGTTACACAGGCTATCACCATGCAGTACAATAGTATCTTGACATCAAATCATATCATCCTTTGCATCATCTCTCCAGGCCATACTCCATTTGAGTAATCTTGCATGATGTTGAATAAGTCATGTGCTAGACTTAGTGCACTCAACAAAGTGTCTCGCATAAGTCACTCACTCAACAAAGTGATACATAGACCATTCTTCTAATCCAGCCATACATCTTAGAATAATGATTGTCCCAACAGATGTTGAAAGCCCAACAATGGGCTACAAGGACCATTTTTCTACTTTGAACATACGTCCTAGAATAATGATTGTCCTCCATATGTTGAAAGCCACACAATCGACTACAAGTACCATTCTTCTAATCCATACATATGTCTTAGAAGAATGATCGTCCTCCAAGATGCTGAAAGATATGCCATGGTCTATAAGGAAAATTCTTCTAATCTATACATACATCTTAGAAGAATGATTGTGCAGGACCATTTTCCCCCCTCTGGAAACTAATGTGTGTTATCACTCCAGGAAACTCTCTTAGGTTGTATCTCAACGATGCCTGGTAACTTAACTAATATCACAATGATTCACTCAAATGGATCAAGTCGAATGACTAAATCAAACCTCACTCACTCAAGACATGCATAAACACACTTAGATTGACAAGGATTTCAACTACTACTGTTCAGAGAGTTTGTAAATAAGTGGATGTGTGGAGAATCCTTACTATACCAGCAGAATCATACAATAAACATATATGAATGGCCGATTATAATAAGCAAATAATACTTGCAATTCTAACTCATCAATGCAAAGACATGATGACAGCTATCAAGCATTAGACAAATGTGAATAAAATGAATATAACATTCAAGTGCAAGTACAGACTAGATAAGAAGATGGGAATCTGAACAAGTAATGGCAAAAGAAGCTTGTATTACTTAATATGAAAATGAGAAGCTTGAGTACAAAGTCTGAAAGAGTCTCCAAAGTTGAACCCCTTAGTCTATAAAACTGATAGGATTTATAGCCTTTACAAGCAACTTCAGATCCTCAAAATATGGATCTGATAACCTCTTCTCCTATCTCAAATCGAATTTGTGAGGTGGCTGGAAAAGACAGAAATTTCTGGAAATATGCTGCTCAAATATTGACCCATATCTATCCAACCAAAAAATTTGTGTACAAACTAGAAGAGGCTTTTGTAGATTGGTTTTTTCTGAGAAAAAACCTCTCTTGGTTCTTTGAGATTCATTTTCATTTTCCCGGGATTTGCATTTCAAAAACATGTGCCAAACAGGGAAATTTTGAGATCCAAAAATTAGGGCTCAAAGATAAATTTGATTCTCCCAATATATGACACCTGTTGGAAAAATGAGAGAGGTTATTGTTATTTGACATGTTAGAAACAAAAACCTCCGACCGTTTCTCAAAATGATTCTCCATTCGCTCAGAATCAGCATTTGAAAATGATGACTCAGCGTAGTAAAAACAAACTTTTCTGCACTTTTGGTGGCTAAAATGGCCCCGAATTTCAGGTTTAAGCTACCGAAAGATATGGCTTCCAGTGGCTTATAAGCCCTTTTGGGAAGGCACTTAGCCACCGAAACCTGAGTTTTGGCTTTTTTGAAATAAAAATCAAATCCAATGTTTTTCAAACTTTATTACAAACATAAGGCTCTAAAAAATGAACCTTAAAAAATTTAGAAAAGTATTTTTCAATGACCTCCTATCACCTAAAATTAAAAAATTTGGATATGTCATTTGAGGAGATAAAATCTGGATCCAACTAGGATGGAGACCTCCCTGCGAGGTTTCCAAGAACCTAGTAGTTCCAATCGCCTTTAGAATTGGGCATGGAGTCATCTGGCATTTACGGTTGGAGATCTCCCTGTGAGGTTTCCAAGAACCTAGCAGACCTTGTGCCTTTAGCATTGGGATATGGAGTCCTTTGGCCTTTAGAACTGTTCCTCTGCAAACCTGTAACTTGCCTGTAGCCTTTACAAAATATATCTAGATCCTGGAAAACTGGATCAAATTTACTTAAAATGGAAAGTAAAAAATAGTTCCAAGAGAATAGGAAAATATCCTATTTACTAGGTCAACTCCTTATCTTAATTATCTTGATGTCCTTCAAAATCTTCGACAACTGCAATAGATCCTTAGAGACTGATAGAGAATTTGAAATTGCCACCTTCTCCCAAAAGACAGTTTTTTGCCGAAATAAGTTAGCAAATTTAATATTCTCCTCTTGTCGGCACCTTTTAAACTGGAACAAAAACCCAAAAATGATGCCTTTAATTATTATCTATCGTTATAAACCATCTTCGAGGCATCTGGATCAGAAAATCTCGGATTTGTGCAAAAAAGGTAGCTTTCTGCCTTGTTCTATGCTTTCGGTGGCTAGGAGAGCCAAACTCCATGCATGTAAGCCACCAAAAGATTTGCTTTCGGTGGTTAAGGTTAGCTATGAAAGCCTATCTAAGCCACCAAAATCTTTGTTTTGAAACAATCTTCAAAATTGCAAAAATGCATTCTCTCCTAGCTTCTTACTGTTCATCATCATCTCAAAAACCTAGGATCTAGATCCTATTTATTAGGGAATGAATCTCTGTCTCTATCTAGGTCTTCGACACCTTCAGCAACCTTCTTGGATGATAATGAACACTTCTAGAGCCCAAATTGACATATGGATGTTGTTTTGTTCCTTCTTCAACTGAATAAGAGTTTTGTTTGACTTTTCTGCTTAAAAATAGGAAACTGCCCTGTTGGCAGCGCAACACACTGTAAAAGTGTGTTGTGTGCTGCCAACTTCCTATAGAAGGCAATTTTACATGAATTCATCAAAATTATTTTGAGATGAGTTGAACACTGACCAATTCTTGTTTCAACTGATGTAACACCTCTGAAACAACCATCTTTACACAATCATGGCTTTAACTTATGTTATTTCCAAGTCTTTCTGCACAATAGCAAGGTATTGATCAACAAAACTTTTGGGATCAACAAAGAATTTGCTTGTGACAAATACAACATAGCCATTATGTTTAGAACATATAACACCTCATACTGAGCACTTGAATTTTGTTCATTTTTTCCATTTGAAAAATACAATTCCCCTTTTATTGTACATCTTGATTCTGCAACTATGCTCCCAATTCTGTTTCCTTCAATGCCTTTATATGAAACTTACCAAATCTTAATCAACATTGAAGACTTGGCCTATGATGCAATTGGCAGCTGGATTAGGAGCCAAGAATTCCACATTGGATGTAGAACTATCATCACAACTGAGGACTTGATGGCACATTCATCTGTTCGACTAACTATAGTCTTTTCAATTGCAAGAAGAGGTAAAGAGCCAAGATGGCAAGAAAATATGGCCATTTCTTCCTTTGTACTGACAGTACTAGACCTTTGCATCTGTTGTAGTCGAGTAATTTCCTGAAGTAGCAAAACAACAATCTTGTACTGCGCACAAATTGAGGCTTGAGCTTTAATGTCAACTCCTAAGGATTGATCTTTTGCCAATGCTAAGAAAACCTTATCCAGTTGGTTTTGTTCAACTCCTAAAATTGAGGCATCTGAAAGTTGGTTTTGTTCAAGATGAGCAATTCCAGTTTTATAACACTTTGATGCCACAACTCCACAAGGCACCTGTTCAGGTCATACAACAATTGGTGGTAAGATAGGATGCCCAAGACTTACTGTATCATCTTTTATAGAAGCAGGCACTAGAGTTTCAGCATAAAAAAATTAACATCATTAGACTGACATTTGGTTTCTTTGCATGAGACTATCAATCCTGGCACCTGAATCCATTTGCAGGTATTGATAATGACCTTGATCTCCATTTCTTTCAAAAAAAATTTATAACAGGCAGATACAGAAAATCAAAATTGTTTTGCCTGTCATTATAATACAATACTTTCCTTCTTGCTGGCTTGACACTCAGAAAATGTGCAGAACTGGTATCTTCTTCTATCTCTGGAAAAATCTCATGTAACCTGGCACTTACACTGGCTGGTGTATCAATATGTGACTTAACTCGTAGTTTAGTGCATTAGGCTTGATATGTAGAATCAATGAGATATGTAAAAATATTGGTGTTGGCTCGACGTTCATAATTTGGTTTGGTAGCCTGCTCTGCTTATTCAACAATAAATAACGGAAAGAGTCTACTTGCTCAGATGAAGAGCTTATTTATCTAATTCTACTCTAACCACTGCACTGATTCTTAATCAAGTAAAATCATGCTTCCAATGAAGCCATATCAGAAATTGATTTACTGAACCTGTTCTTGATCTTGACCCGAAAAAAATGGAATGTATAGCCAACAGAAAAACGGTTTGAACAGATGGTAAAGCCAACTTTCATCTAACATAAATATTTTAACATCTGTGTTTCCCATGGATTCCAAATAGTTTTCAATAGGGTCATTAAAACCATTAAAGAATACCTCTCTATGCTGTTGTAATTTTCCTTCATCGATCTCACTGCTGAATACAAACTGCTTGATCTTTGTTGGATAAGAATGCATGATGAACTGCTCATTTGGAATTTTCAACTCATCATATTCCTCCTCATATCTGCTATAATCTTCCTTTGTCTGTAAATCAATAGGCCGAGGGTTGCCCTTAGTATCTGCTGCAGACTCAAATCTGACACATGCTAATATATAAATTCGTTTATCATTTTTCAAGTTTTCAAATGGGACAATCTGATCTTCATGACAATTTAAGACAGTAGATGCATTTGGTACAATGTCAAAAGCATCTATACTATGGCTACCATCGTGAAGATCATCGATGTCTCGGTCATAATGAGAGGTATCCCCTATAACAACATACTCTTCATGGCTATCTGAATCTTTAGTCAATAAATGAAATTCATGACAACATTCGGGATATAGAAGATCAACTGAAAATATTTCTTTGCAAAACAAATGAAAGGCAGCATGAAAATCTGCCAAAGAGCTAATACTGGCAACAGGGAGTGACCGGTACCAATCATGAGCAATCCCCTCTAATGAAAACCCAAAGAGCTTGATCTGAACATCCTCATGCACAATTTGCAATCGATGAATGAAATCATGAAAATCCAACAAATGTCCAGCTGACACTTCCCACTCTTCTCCTCGAAATCTGGGAATACTACGTTCACATTCATCTTTATTAGGCACTGAATTAGGGAAACCAACAATCTTTGAAAAATCATAGAAATCATACCTCTGAAACAAGATCTTGTTCATTTCATACCAGTGGAGTTGCCAACAAATTTCAGAACAATGGAGTCACCACTGAATATGTCCTTCATGGAGTCTCCAGATAGATGATTACAACCGAAAATATGTCCAGACTTTGTCTATCATCAAAGTTGGATCTTGTCATCTCCCAAGGAAACCGAGCTTCAATCTCCTCTCCCCGGCAATGACGCCAATTTGTCATCACTCTAGGAAACTCTCTTAGGTTGTATCTCAGAGATGCATGGAAACTTAACTAATATCACAATGCTTCACTCAAATGGATAAAGTCAGATGACTAAATCAAAAATCACTCACTCAATACATGAATAAACACACTTATATTGACAAGGCTTTCAACTACTATTGTTCAGAGAGTTTGTAAATAAGTGGATGTGTGGAGAATCCTTACTATACTAGCAGAATCATACAATAAACATATATGAATGGTCGATTACAATAAGTAAATAATACTTTCAATTCTAACTCATCAATGCAAAGACAGGATGACAACTATCAGGCGTTAGACAAACGTGAATAACATGAATATAACATTCAAGTGCAAGTATAGACTAGATAAGAAGATGGGAATCTGAACAAGTAATGGCAAAAGAAGCTTGTATTACTTAATATGAAAATGAGAAGCTTGAGTACAAAGTCTGAAAGAGTCTCCAAAGTCAAACCCCTTAGTCTATAAAAATGATAGCCTTTATAGCCTTTACAAGCAGTTTCATATCCTAAAAAGATGGATCTAATAACCTCTTCTCCTATCTCAAATTTGAATTTGTGAGGTGGCTAGAAAAGACATAAATTTATGGAAATATGTTGCTCAAAGATTGACCCATATCTCTCCAACCAAAACCGTTGTGTACAAACTGGGAGAGGCTTTTGTAGATTGGTTTGTTATGAGAAAAATCCTTTCTCATTTATTTGATATTGGTTTTCATTTTCCTAGGATCTGCATTTCAAAAACATGTGTCAAATAGGGAAATTATGAGATCCGAAAATTAGGGCTCAGAGATGAATTCTATTCTCCCAATATATGACACCTGTTGGAAAAATGAGAGAGGTTATTTTTCTTTGACATGTTAGAAACAAAAATCTCTGAACGTTTCTCAAAATTATTCTCCATTCCCTCAGACTCATCATTTGAAAATGATGACTCAGCGCAGTAAAAAGAGACTTTTCTACACTTTCGATGGCTAAAATGGCCCCGAATTTCGGGTTTAAGCTGCCGAAAGCTAGGGATTTCGGTGGCTTAGAAGCCGTTTTGGGAAGGCACTTAGCCACCGAAACCCGAGTTTTGGTTTTTTTGAAATAAAAACCAAATCCAATGTTTTTCAAACTTTATTACAGACATAAGGCTCTAAAAAATGAACCTTAAAAAATTTAGAAAAGTATTTTTCAATGACCTCCTATCACCTAAAATTAACAAATTTGACTATGTCATTTGAGGAGATAACAATGTGAACTTAGGAATTTTTTTTGTCTTGTACCAATCTCCCCACTCTAGTCACTATTGTGAAATCAAGGAGACAGACCATTCTTCTAATCTGGACATACATCTTAGAATAATAGTTGTCCTGGACCATTCTACCTATATGAGAAGTGCCCCAGGATAATAGTTGTCCATGGTACATCAACAATATGTCAACTTGGACCATTCTCCACAGGGAGAATGTATGTCCACCAACAATATATCAACCTGGACCATCCTCCACAGGGAGAATGTATGTATACCAGCACACCGACTATCCATGATGCCATATATCAATACTCCCTCCCAACCGAGGAAGTCATCTCTTCCCTCTCAACCAAGGGAGAAATCTCCACAAGTCCCAACTTGTCCCTCAAGTATGAAAAATTTATCTTGGACAAAGGCTTCATCAAAATATCTATTGTCTGCCCATTGGTGGAGATGCACTAGAGAACTACTTATCCCTTCTGGACTTTATCACAGATAAAATAGTACTTGATCTCAATGTGCTTTGACTTATCATGGAACACAAAGTTTGATGAAAGCTTCACACATCTCTGGTTATCACAATATATCATAGGTGTATCCAACACCTGATCAAATAGACCAAAAATCAGCTTACGGAGCCATATTGCTTCTGTACAAGCATCACAAGCTGCAATATACTCCGCTTCTGCAGTGTTGAGTGCAACATAATTCAGTTTCTTGCTAGCCCGTGATATCATAGTAGAGTCCAAACTGAAACATATACCAGAAATACTCTTTATGTCATCTGCACTCCCTACCTAATATGAATCAGTAAATCCATGTTGTTGTACATCACTGTTTGAGGCATATCTCAAACCATAATTTAGCATCCCATGAAGATATCTCAAAATGTGCTTTGCAACTATCCAATGCTCATGTCTAGGTTCCTCCTAGAACTGGCTCAATGTGTTCACAACAAAGCAAATGTTCGGCTGGGTATTAACCAAATACATCAATGATCCAGTCAACTGTCGGTACAGGGATGAGTCTACTGGATTAGAATCATAGTTTCTCAACTTCCTCAGATCTATCACCATGGGAGTTGCCATGGATCTGCAATCTGTCATCCCAAACTTCTGAAGGATCTTTACAACATACTTCCCTTTCCCTAGGAAGATTTCACCACGCTTTTTCCATACTTCTAGTCCCAAATAATAATGCACGAGACCAAGATATTTCATACTAAATCCATATGATAACTCCCTCTTTCATTGAATAATGAGAGGCTATGCACCTATCGGAAAAAAAAAATCATCAACATATAGTAGTAGTGTAACATCCCAGACCCTCCAGAGACCGGGTAATGCTACCACACAGAATTTACAGGTTATATAATATATATGCATAATAATGAATTTAACACATTTAACATAGAATTACTACTACCATACATATGCAATTGAGATTAATAGTAAGTCCACATGCAACGGAACACATGATAACATTCAAGAATTACAAACATGCATAAAATACATAATTAAGCACATAAATGATACTTATCTTTTAGCTAGAGTAAATCCACCAACTGCATGAAAACCTTCCACGAACCTCCCAACCTTAGACCGCGCTGCTCATCACTCTTAGCAGTAGGTCAACCCCGAGCTGGGACTAAACTCCATCGGGTAAGGGAATTCTAGGCTTGGCAAGGAAAACAAGGAAGTTGCACAAAACATCAGGAATGATCTTTTATCCTAGGAGCCACTTACGCCCATAACTCACAGACCCTCATTCCCCACACGCCTGCTCCACCCCAGGAGAGTACACCTTCACTACTAAAATTCCATCTACCAGTACACCTCCCTTACCTTGGGCTTCAGTAATAGGCTGGACCAGAAGTCTCAGAGTACTGTAGCTGCTACGGGACTCACTTCCAGGAGAACTCACTTCCCAGCAGACTCTCTCACCTGGGAGAGCTGCTCACAGGCCTGGCAACCTGCTTCTTCAATTCAACTCCTAAGAAATATTGCAACAACATTCAGCTAGCATACGAGTGACAACAACAACAAGAAACAATTATGGACACAAAAAATGGCAACACCCTAACGCTAAGACACAACACGACTTAGGCAAACACAAGGCAACAACCCCAAACGGTTAAGGCACGAACTTGGATTTGTAGTGTGGATAAACCTAGGTTCACAGGACACATAGGTTTGATTTTCCCTCCCTGTCTGGTTTCTTAGATGTGCTAGGTTATGTAGAGGGAAGACGCAGAGGCCCCAATAGGTTAAACGATGGATGGGAAATGGCAAGTGAACCCCCTTCCCGTGAGCGGTTTTTTCAGCTGTGCATAGGTAACTAGAGGTCGACGTCCGAGGCCCACGAGTTTAGGCGGAGGATGGAAGAATGGCAGATGAATTCAGGTGGAGGATGGTAGAATGACTCACGAACCCACAACTCAGCTGACACTTAAGCTCTTAACTGCATGAGCCTAGGTCGACAGTTGTCTTCCTGGAGCTGCATGCGCTCCATTTAGCCTATGTCCCACTTTCTAGTAACTTATGATAACAAAAACATATCATGTTCACCTTAGTCTTCAAGAAATAATATTAAAATATTATTCCTCTAGAGGAAAGCCCCCTAGCTTAGTCCCTAGTCCCAAATACTTATCCCCCCTTCCTTACCCTACCCCTAGTCCCCCATAACTCTTCTTCGTGGTCGCTATACACACAGTAGTGTTTATATTTTTATTAATGTTCTGCATAATTACATATACAAAAATCAGGCTCATTGGCCTTGGCATCTGGCTCACCAGCCTAATAAACACATAAGTCTTTCAGCTTATAACCACTTGGCTCACCATCCTATAAGAAAAATTACAATTTAGAAGGGGCTTGGCCTTGGGGTATTACAATCTCCTCCCCTTATTTTTGCACTGTCCTCAATGCAACTTATTTACAAAACAACAACAAGATTTCCAAAATATTCAAAAAGATGTGGGTACTGTGCCCGCATAGCATCTTCATGATCCCATGTTGCGTCCTCAGGACCATACTAGGTCCACTAGACTTTTACAAGCCCTATGGATCGATTATGGATATGCTTGCTTTTCCAGTCCAGTATACGCACCGGATGCACCTACAAGACGCCTTCTTGCTCCACTTGAATCACATTCCAATTGATTACATGATTAGCATCAGGGATATATTTCTTAAGCAATGAAATATGAAACACATTATGTACAATCATGGATGCAGGAAATGCAAGCATATATGCAACTGGTCCAATCCTTTCTAGGATTTCAAACAGTCCACAAAATATGGCTTCCAACTTGGAACAGTTTCCCAGCTTCAGGGAACTTCTGTTATCTTTCACTTTCAGGAAAACATGCTCTCCCACTTTAAACTCTTTGTGGGTCCTGTTCTTATCAGCATAACTTTTCTCCCTGTCTTGGGCAATTTTCAAATTTTTCTTAATCCTCAGCATTTCTTCTTCCATTTCCTTGAGCAACTCTGGCCCAACTACTTCTCTATCGGCTGGGTTATCCCAGCTTACTGGGGTGTTGTACTTTATGTCATAAAGTGCTTCAAACAGGCTCATCTTCATTGATTCTTGATACCCATTCTTGTAGGCGAATTCTATCAAGTGTAGGTAGTGTTCCCATTTATATGGTTTTTCCATCACATACATCCTTAACATATATTCTATCACTTGGTTCACCCTCTCTGTCTACCCATCAGACTCAGGATGATAGGCTGTGTTGAAGTTCAGATTTGTTCTGAACCCCTTGAATAACCCTTTCCAGAACTTTGAGGTGAATTTTGGGTCCCTGTCGGACACAATTGTCTTGGGAATATAGTGCAATCGTGCTATTTCCCTCATAAAAATATCGGCAACGTTAGCTGCCTTGTGAGTAGTCTTCAATGGAATAAAATGGGCATCTTTCGTAAGATTTTCCACCACCACCATGATTGAATCATGTTGATTTCCTTTCCTGGGAAATCCTGTGATGAAATCCATTGTCACTACCTCCCACTTCCACTCAGGAATGGGTAAAGGCTGTAGCAACCCGGCTGGGTGCCTATGCTCATCTTTGACCTTCTGGCATTCCATACATTTGGCAATGTATTCTGCAATTTATTTCTTCATACCTGGCCAAAAGTAATGGCTCTTGACTGCTGCCACAGTTCTCTGATATCCAGGGTGCCCCGCATAAGGCACACTATGCATTTCACTCAAAATCATAAGTTTCAAGTCCTGGACATTAGGTACATCAATTTTGTTCTTGTACAGAAGTATTCCATCAACCTCTAATTTATAATTTTCCACTTTTTGTAGCATCTTACCATGCTGTAGCTTTGCTACCAACTCCATGTACTGCAAATCTGCACTTGCAACTTCCAAAATTATGCCCTTAATGTCAGTTTTGTACATGCTAATGGTTGTAGAATGTAATTCATGCACTCTCCTGCTAAGTGCATCAACCACTTTGTTCTCCTTTCCTTTGATGTGCTTGATATCAAAGTCATACTCACAAAGGAATTCTAAACAGCTACTTTGCCTAGCAGTCAAAGTTGGCTGATCTAACAAATACTTCAGACTATTATGGTTTGTCCTCAGTTCAAACCTCCTTCCCATGAGGTAATGCCTCCATTTCTTTAGAGTGTGTACTATGGCTTCCAACTCCAAATCATGAGTTGCATAGTTCTTTTCATGCTCTTTCAATTTCCTGGAATCATAACATATTACAAATCCATTCTGGCTGAGGATTCCTCCCAGTTTTTCTTTGCATGCACCTGTGCACACTACAAAATATTCATTCAGATCTGCAATCCTTAGGATTGGAGCATTGGTTAACAACTACTTCAATCACTGGAAGCTTCTCTCACATTCTTCTGGCCATTGAAACTTCTTCTCCTTCCTTTGCAAGGAAGTGATGGGGTGAGCTATCAACCCCACAATGAACCTTCTGTAATATCCAGCTAGACCCATAAAGGATTTGACTTCTTTCACATTCTTCGGTGTTGACCATTATCCGATGGCTTCAATCTTCTCAAGATCTACGAATATCCCATCCTTTGAAATGATGTGCCCCAAGTAATGGATCTGGTTTTGATAAAATGAGCATTTTCCCAACTTGGCATACAACTGATGCCCCCTTATCACTTGCAACACCATCCGTAGATGTTTTTCATGCTCTTCCTCTGACTTGGAATACAGCAGAATGTCATCCAAAAAGACTATGACAAACTTGTCCAAATATTCCCTGAATACCCCATTCATTAGGCACATAAAAACAACGGGTGCATTCGAGAACCCAAATGGAACCACTGTGAATTCATAATGATCATACCTTGTTCTAAAGGCAATCTTGTTGATGTCTTCATCCTTTATTCTTACTTGGTGATATCCTAACCTGAGATCTTTTTTTGAGAATATCTTGGCATCCTTCAACTGATAAAAAGGATCATCGATCCTCGACAGAGGATACTTGTCCTTTACAGTCACTTTGTTCGACTGTCTGAAATCAATGCACAATCTCAATGTTCTATCCTTCTTCTTCACGAATAGGACCGGGGCTCCCCAAGTTGACACACTTGGGTGTATATACCCCTTATGCATAATCTCTTCAAGCTGCAATTGCAGTTCTTTAAGCTCTGGCGTACTCATCTTGTAAGGAGTTTTTGACACCAGAGTTTCTTCAGGCATCAAGTTTACAGAGAAGTCAATATCTCTCTTCGGGGGTAATCCGGGTACCTCCTGGAATACATATTCAAACTCTTTTAGTACCGCATGATCTTCTATCTTTGATACTTTATCCTTAGGTCCTTCCTCCATGTGGGCTGCAAATAATTGACAGCCTTTCTTGTAGCACTTCTTCAACTGTATTGCTGAGATTTCCGTGATAGCAACATTTCTGGGAATTCCTTGGACAATTTTCTGATTCCCCTCCTCATCCAAGCAAGTGAATGCCTTGTTATGATAGTCCAAGATGGCATGGTGTTGGTCCAACCAATCCATCCCAATTAGATAGTCATAGGAACCTAAAGGTAAAATGTTCAACTTATCCTTCGTTCTTAGTCCATTCATGTCCATTTGACAAGACTTAACCAACTCTGTAACATTTCTCTTGGTTCCTATATCCAACTGCACTAACCAAGATTTTCCATGTATTCTTCTCGATAATTGCAAACTTTTCTTCACTCTAGGATCTACATAACTATGACTAGCGCCTGAATCAATTAAAATAGTAAAGGCATGGTTGTTGATCATACCTTCCACTTCAATCATGTGCGACTGATATTCTGCTTGCTTATTGTCCATGGATGTGTAGATCCTTGGTACTCTACTGCCCATGTCCTCCATTGTTTTTTCCTGTTAAAGATTGTGGACAGTTCTCACTTTATCATTCCTGTGGGGGCAATCTCTATACCTATGATTTCCTTTACAACCCCAACATTCCATAGGTGGTTGTCTTGGCATTTTCCCACCTAGTTCAACCTTCTTGGGCTCTCTAAAACCCGACTGTCCTTGAGGGCTATTCCTGAAAAATGGTGGTTTGATTCCCTTTTTCCTCTGCTCCCTCTTAAACTTCTTCTTATCTTCCCAATATTTTTGGAAAGTAGGCTTTTCTTTTTGCTGATCATATAAGAATTTTTCTCTCCTTATAGTTTCTTCCATAGTCTTTGGGTCATCATACTGGATCTTGTCACTGATGGAAGGTGGCAGTCCATTCAGATACCTTTGAATTTTGACAGTCTCGTCCTTGATGAAAGGAACATACTTCAACAATTCCAAAAACCTTCATTCATATTCATCAATGTTCATGCTGCCCAGCTTGAGTTCAAAGAACTCTTTCATCTTTCTATCGTAGTATCTCTTAGTTAAGTACTTCTTTTCAAAATGTTTCTTGAACTCCCTCCAAGTAACATTATTCTCTCTGACATGTTGTACTTGCACAAGATGCTCCCACCATATGGATGCCTTTCCTTTAAGTTGGTAAATGGAAATTCTTCCCTCTGCATGAGAATAATAGTTCTGTAGTTGGAAATATTTCCTCATGCCCAGCAGCCAAGTCTCAACATCTTCATATTTCTTGTGTTCTCCGTCAAAATTAAGAGGATTAATCTTGTTCATTTCACCCTTCAGCTCATCCACTCCAGATATCTTATGTTTTCTGGTAGGAGATGGGCTTGAACTATTGTGTGCCTCCGTATTGGAATGTTTTGGGGAGTGATGATGATGCCTGCTAATGCTTCTTGATCTTCTTTTCCTCTCGGGGTTCTTTCGACTACCTGTTTTGCTTGAGTCACTCTCTTTATCCAACTTCTTTTTTATTCTTTCTAGACTCTGCATCAACTTTAAGTTGAATTTTCCTTATTGATCTCTGTCTTTCATGAGCTTTTTGTTATCAACTCGGTGAGCCTGGGCATCTTTCTGCAATCGTTCAATGATTTTCATCATATGCTCTTCCTTGTCCATCTCTCCTCCATGCCCATTGGAGTTTGATTCTTCCACTCCTAAATGGAAATCCATTCCTTTTACTTCATTCTCTGAACTGGAAGCATTATGTGCCTCCTCCATTTCTCTACACTCGGTGGAAATTCATTGAGGTCCTGACACTCATTGAACTCTACAAACACAACGTGCAGTCAACCGGAATTTGTCAGGCCATCAGTCCTTAACAATTCCCACAACATTCATAAACCAATATGATTTAAGAAAGATGTTCAGATTTCATTTTCTTTCCAAGATTTTCTCTGATCTGTAATAATTTTCGGGCACTAGCGCCTTCCTATCATTCCCCAACCCATGTGATCACAGGTCGTGACCAAGCACTAAGTCAAAAATGTGCTTACTCAGGCCTTCGGCTTCAGAAATTTTCAAAGCACAACACAACAACCCCTCAGAGTTCTAAGTTACCGAACTCGCGAAGTAGAGTGGATCAACAGTCCATGTCTATCCATCATCCAATGACTGACACTCGCTATGGAACCTCAGGTGTCTGAGTTCTGGGACTTCAGGTCTTTGGGACTTTAGAGCTTCGAAGGATCTCGCATCCGCACATCCAAAGTGTTAATATCCTAACATTCCCAATCACCTTTGGTGATGTCATTACATCACATCGCTTAACGTTTTCCCAATTGTGGGGGAATGCAACAATTGTTTGGAGTAACCCGCCTTTCATCTTGCAATTCTTCTGACGCTGACATGTAACCCCTCGATGAAACATCGGTTTAGATTGCGGAATCACCTTGGAGAATTAGAATTAACTTCTGTGCAACTTGGGTCCCTGCAATGCCTTCTAGCTATTGATCTTGATGTATCGTGATCAATGCCATTGTGGGTCATCCGACCTTTAACTACATTACCTAACCTCGGCCCCACCAACCCTTCTCATACAAGATGGCACATGGTGGAATAATAGCAACTGATACGTGGCCCATTCAGATGGGTGACACGGGCCACGTTCCAAATGCCATTTCAATCTTCCATGGGTTTGAAACCCACTGACACGTGGAACACATCCTATGTGTCCACTTCACCTCTAGGTGATGTCCTCGTGACTCACCACTTTGGCTCTTCGGGCTTCGAAGCTTTGGACTTCGGGTATTTCAACTCCTCTATGCTCGCTTTTTCCCGAAGCACTTTCCCCCAGAGTTCACGATCCACCGACACGTGTCCTCCTTTACGGTCAACGACTATGAGTGACTTCAGCACTTCGGGCTTCCACAACACTTGAAATCCTCCGAAGTACTTCCACCCAAAGTACATGATCTCTTGATGCATGTCCTTTGCATCAGACGGTTGTGATCTACTTTGTCCTTCGGGACTTCAGGAGTTTGTCACACTCCACACTTGAAATCGTCCGAATCGTCTTTCCTTTGCTTCCCTGTACACAAATCTAATGGTCCAGAGTCCTTCCAACAACATATCCGATGATTGTTGTCGCTCCTCCTCCTGAGCTTCGTTTCTCAAGCCCCTTTCTCCTTAGAGGGTTGTTGTGACGCTTAGTCAGCTTTCGGATATGTGCACTCCTTGCAATAGATCTTCACTTCTCTTCACGAGAAAAATCAATCTATTTCTCCCAATATTTTTGAGTCAAATACCTTGTCGACGTACTCCTTGCACCCAGGGACACTATGAACCTTCAATTTTGTCCCTTTCGACAATAATTCACTCTGAAATATTTGTCTCATTAACCAGTAACATGGCCCATCGAGGCTCAGTGTTGTAACCTTGGCTCTGATACCAATTTGTAACATCCCCGACCCTCCAGAGATCGGGTAATGCTACGACGTGGAATTTACAACTTATATAATATATATGCATAATAATGAATTTAACACATTTAACATAGAATTATTGCGACCATATAGATGCAATTGAGATTAACAGTAAATCCACATGCAACTGAACACATGATAACATTCAAGTATGACAAACATGCATAAAAGACATAATTAATCACATAAATGATACTTATCTTTTAGCTAGAGTAAATCCACCAACTGCGTGCAGACCTTCCACAAACCTCCCAGCCTTAGACCGCGCTGCTCATCACTCTCAACAGTAGGTCACCCCCGATCTGGGACTAAACTCCACTGGGAAATGGAATTATAGGCTTGGCAAGGACAACAAGGAAGTTGCACAAAACAACAGGAAGGATCTTTTATCCCAGGAGCCACTTATGCCCATAGCTCACAGACCCTCATTCCCCACACACCTGCTCCACCTCAGGAGAGTAAACCTTCACTACTACAATTCCATCGGCTAGTACACCTTCACTACCTTGGGCTTCAACAACATACCGGATCAGAGGTCTTAGAGTACTGTAGCTTCTATGAGACTCCCTTCCAGGAGAACTCACTTCCCAACAGACTCTCTCACCTGGGAGAGCTGCTCATAGGCCTGACAACCTGCTTCTTCAATTCAACTTCTAAGCAATATTGCAACAACATTCAACTAGCATACGGGTGACAACAACAACAGGAAACAGTTATGGACACCGAAAATGGCAACAACCTAACGCTAAGACACAACAGGGCTCAGGTGAACACAAGGCATCAACCCCAAACGGTTAAGGCACATAATCAAATTTGTAGTGTGGATAAACTTGGGTTCACAGGACACATAGGTCGGATTTTCTCTCCCCGACTAGTTTCTTAGATGTGAGAGGTTATGCAGAGGGAAGATGCAGAGGCCCCAACAGGTTAGACGACATATGGGAAATGGCAAGCAAACCCCCTTTCCTTGAGCGGTTTTCTCAATTGTGCGTAGGTAACCAGAGTTTGACGTCCGAGGCCCACGAGTTCAGGTGGAGGATGAAATAATGGTAGACAAACTTAGGTGGAGGATGGCAGAATGACCCGCGAACCCCCAACTCAGCTGACGCTTCAGCTCTTAACTGCATGATCCAAGGTCGACACTTGTCTTCCTAGAGTTGCATGCACTCCATTTAGCCTATGTCCCACTTTCCAAGAACTTAAGATAACAAAAACATATCATGTTCACCTTAGTCTTCAGGAAATAATATTAAAATATTATTCCTCTAGAGGTAAGCCCCCTAGCTTAGCCCCTAGGCCCAAATACTTATCCCCCCTTCCTTACCCTACCTAGTGGAGTTTAGTCCCCCATAACTCTTCTTCGTGGTCGTTCTACACACAACAATGTTTATATTTTGATTAATGTTCTAAATAATTACATATACAAAAATCAGGCTCATTGGCCTTGGCATCTAGCTCACCAACCTAATAAACACATAAGTCTTTCAACTTGTAACCACTTGGCTCGCCAACCTATAAAAAAATTACTATTCAAAAGGGGCTCGACGTTGGGGTATTACAAGTAGGATCACAGATGCATCATTCACAACCTTGTAATAAAGGTTTGGATCAACATAGATCTTGGAAAATCCAAGTCTTGTCAAGTAACTGTTAATTCATGCATACCAAGGTCTTGGAGCTTGCTTGAGTCCATACAAGGCATTCTTTAATCTGCATACATGGGTTTCTCTCGGGTGTACCTCAAAACCTTGAGGTTTCTCTATGTATACTTCTTCCTGAATTACTCCATTGAGAAAAGTGGTATTTACATCCATATGATGTAAACTCCAACTCATGGATGATGCAAGAGATATGATGGATCTAATAGAGGTATATTTGGAAATTGGAGCAAACGTCTAATCATAGTTCTTCCTCCTGTTGGGAGAACCCTCTAGCCATGAATCTTAGGTTGTATTTATAGATACTCCCATTTATTTCATGATTTATCTTGTAAACCCATTTTGAAGTGACTAGAGACTTTCCTTCAGGTCTAGGCACAATTTCCCATACATAATTTTTCATGATGGATTGATATTCTTCCATCATAGCTTCCTTCCATTATTTCTTCTTCACTTCTTCTTCAAAGGTGGAAGGTTATGTATTGAGATGTTCTGGAGAACATGTAGTTTCTTCCTTGGGACCTTCATGTTCTTCTTCATCATTTGAATCCATGAAATCTTATATAGATTTCTTGAAGATAATGTTTTCATCAAAAGTCACATATATGTTGACCTGGGACATAGATTTTGTAAGCTTTTGATGTCTCACTATATCTAACGATATGCCCTTCTTTTTGGAAGGTTCCAAATTCTTCCTTTTGTTCTTGGAAACATGAATATAGACAGTACAACAAAATATCCTCAAGTGTTCAACACTTGTCTTCTTTATGGAGAAAGATTCTTCTCAAGTCTTGTTCTTCAATATACGATGAGGACTTATATTTTGAACATATACGACTTCCATAGATACTTCTCCCCATAGAAACATGGATAGATTCTGGTCATTCATCATTGCCCTAACAAATTCTACAATGGAACGATTCTTCCTTTCTTCCACACCATTATATTGAGGATTATTTGGGACAATTATCTCCCTCCTAATCCTGACTACTTTACAAAAGGCAACAAGTTCCTTGGAGGTGTATTCTCCTCCATTATTAGATCTTGATTTTCTTGTATCTGACTGAACGATGTCCAAAAACATCTTTTTCTTTCCACACTTCCTTTAGAATTGGTACTTGGTGAGATCACATGCCTCACCACTTGATGGAGTCATCTGCTCCATGTTCGCAACTATCATTATAGTTCCTTCTCAGAGCTATATCCTGTGACCTTCCCAGAACAACAAAAATAAGAGAAAACGCATTTCCAATAACATTTTCATAAGAACATATCTACGGTAACAAGGATCATAAAATTACCAAGGTGACCCGCCCAGGAAAAAGAAATATCTCCTAGAGGAAATGTTAGTTCATCAAACAAGTGCAATAATCATTTATATCAGTGCAACCAATTATACCTAGTTGTAATAGAACCTTTCAAAGATTGTTGTCACAACTATGGTATTTACTTGTATTATAGAAACTATCAAACTTGATATGTGCAATTTGAAACTTAACAATTTGATCAATCAAACCTGGAACCTGGAACCTCAACTGCTTGTTCCTATGAATGTACTGAATCCAAGATTACTATTTGGACAAGGTCTCTTGTACATCCCCTCTTGACACCATATTGACAAGAAGAGGTTAGAAGCTTAATAAAAAAGTTCCAATGATTAGAACAAGCTAGAAACTCCGAAATTTCAACTTTGACCACAAAATCAATTTTGACAAAAAGTCAACCTTTGTGACTTTGACCAGTCAACCTTTGACTTTGAACAATCAACCTTTGGATTTGACCAAGAAATAAAACTTGATGTTTTTGCTGGCTAAGGGCACCACAAGCTGTGCTAGGCTAGGGTGCACTAGAATAACTATATATTAGGTCCAATCCTTCACTTAAGGTGCCCAAAGAATTAGATTAGCGTTTGTTGTAGCTACAAAATCAAAAACCCTAGTTGCAACTATAATTGGTGCTATAACGAGATTGAAAAAGAAATCTCGTTCTACCTTCCAGTGGTTAGACTTATCTAAAGGTAGTGTGTGCCCATAACCTATTAGAATAATTTGATGTGTTATTTTAACCATAGACAATATCACAATATTGTCACCCAACCATAGGCACACAACCACACCCGAGCACCATAACCTTTGCTAGATAAAATGATTCTGGAAGTAGCACTAGAACCAACAGTTAACCAAAAGAGATATTGGAGTAGGCATGTTTGGAGAACAACGTAGTAGACGAAGCAAAACAATGCACCACATTTTGATGAAAAGGAGCGTGTGCGACAGGATTTGCGGAAACATGGCGCAAATGTGGACAAACCTAGCCTAGTTAGGGTTTTGGGATGTGTTGTATGGGCTTCTAAACCATTTTTGTAATATAAATAAGGGGAATGAGGGAGATTAGAATATCATCAATCATCAATCATCGATCATTATCATAGGCATCTATTGATCTATAGTAGTATTTTGTCTGTTTTGGAGAACCTGTTTTGGAGTCTTTTTGAGTTGGAGTCTGTTTTGAGTTGTAGAGCTCAGATGAGGTCGAAGTAGTTGAGGTTCAAGTTGCAAGCTATGGAGCTTGGTGCAATCCTAGTCCACCTCACTACTCTTTACTATAATGTAATGCATGCAAAGCCTTTTGATGAATAAGAAAATAAGCATAAGATCTTTTTGGACGTATCCCCATGGGGGTGAACCACAGTAAAACCATGTGTGCAATGTGTTCCAATGTGTTATTATTTCTGCAGTTATCATTGAATGGTTAGATAGATTATTTATTTACATTGCGCACTAGATTAATTATGCAAATGAATGAATGGATATGATGAATAGTATAATCGAATGTATGGTTAAGAAAAAATAAGAAGAAGTAAGAAAGAACAACCTCCAATCCCTTCCATGACTGCAGACATATGCGTTCTGTAGTCCCCCATAAACCATCTCGGGTGAGACTGCGTTGTATACTCTGTGCACAATGTATCCTTCTGGTTTTCAAAAAGGGCCGATGGTGATAAGGGTTTTGTTGGAGAACTAAGGTAGAATTTGGCTCAGCCCATAAGTCCAACAAATGGTTCCATTGCCGGCTAGAACTCAGAAGGAGAGCCAGGAAGGGGTTTGATAAAGAATATGCAGTGGTAGAAAGGGATGTTCAGGCCATGGAATCTTATGAAGCAAGAGATTGAAATATGGTTAGAGATAAAGCAGTTGGAGTTCATGCCGAAAGAAAATAAGGGTTCCAGGTATACATCGCGCCAATACTTGCAAAGGTATGTGTTTACTGATATGCATGAAGCATATTTTTGTTTCTTTCCATAGTTATTATAGGAGTGGTTGCTAAGGTTGAAGGAAACCCATCTGAATAACCATATTAAGCCAGTAGTGTGGACTGCTAAAAACATTGCGCGGTTGGAAAGAGTTAGTAATAAATTCACATGCACAATAGATTTTTGGTTAGACAACATTATTGCGGGGTTTATAATTGGTTTTGTAGTAGATACAACAAAGTCATACACTATTGCAGAGAAGGATTTCCTGAGGGGAACCAAATGGAGGAACATCATGTCACTCTACACGTCAATCAAGATATTACTACATGATAATGGCGTGATGACCATGGAATAAGACAACTATATCACTTTGTGCACATTGGGGAGTTGTGGGAAGCACTAAGGAAGATCTGGAAAATAGAGAAGGCTCTAGAGAGTAGCCAAAAGAAGGAGGAAATGGACCCCATCATGATGGATGATGAACAGACTAGGGAAATCATAATAAGTGCAGGTGTTATGCACAACAGATGACCCTACCAGTATAGGATGAATAATAAGAAGAGGGTTGTAGCAGAGCGAGAGGGCTTGGACAACGATGAGGAAGAGGTAGAGGATCTCCATGCCACGGGGTAGATTGGTGATATTTTGTGTGCCACATATGAGAGGAAAACTAGAATTCATGGGTCTGGCATAGAAGAAGGCTCTCCATTCCATATATGAATTAGTGTGGAACCCACAACCCCATGTGCGACTAACACAACTGAAGAAGAAAAAGTAGTTAACCAACAAGTGATTAGTAGTAGAATAATTTTTTCAGAATGTGGGTCCAATAGCGGAAATGCAAGTTCACCAAGTAGTATTCAAGTTTCTACATCACGCGGAGGTGTTAGTTCGACAAATTTCATAATGGAAGGACAAGATCCAACCATTAGGTTACCAATGTTCCGAGGGGATGTGTGAGATGACCCAGAAAAAAACATTTGTCTATTTGAGAGAAGATATGGGCAACAAAGAAGATTACAGACGAGGATGCAAATGTTGCGCAATTAGTAATCACTTTTTGAGACCGCAGATTAGATTGGTACACGGGTCTCTCAAAAAATAACCCAACAGGAAAACCTACAACTGTAGAAGATGTGAAGAGGCAATTAATAAATTAATTTTAGAAGCCAATTTTAGAAGACCAACTTATGAATGAAATGATAGAGTTCAAGAAGAAACCAGGAGAATCAGTGTGGGAAGTGGACTAGAAATTCAATAGGGTAAAAGGTAAATTAAAATATACTATTATTGATACACAACATAGGCATTTGTTTGTTAATTCTTTGTTTCCACACTTGAAGTATACTTTGAGACAACAAAAATTCGAAAGTTGGAATGAGGCCCTACAAGCATCCTTACAGTTAGAGGAAAACCAATACAAGCATACAGATCTAATTGTGGAAGAGATGAAGCAAGATATGAAGAACCTAACATTCTAGCTAAACCAAAACAAAGGAAAGGAGAAAAGAGAAGATGTATCGTGTACAATGTGCAGGACAGGTGGTCACCACAAGAATGAGTGTCCATTATTTTCACAATATATTGGAGTGGGTATGCCAAACCCGTTGGCTCCAGGAGGACCATGGTGTGAGATTTTCAAAACACATGGGCATGACCCCTATCATTGCCCCCTGATACAAAAATATCATACAGTTTAGAAGAGTACATGTTGTAACTTTTGTAAGTCAGTTGGACATGAAGACAAGGATTGTAGAACCTTGGAGATGATGAAAGAAAGGATTCAAGATACATACAGGGTGCAGGATGAACATGTAACATGAAAATATGCGCATCAGTCGTAGTATAACACTCTGAAACAACCACCGTAAAATCCAGTGCAACAATTTATAAAACAACCACAATATAATTCACAATAGTTTCAAGGGAAACAACCATATAACCTTGCACAAAATTACGCAACACCACAACAATACAATAACCTGTAGCTGCAGTATAATCAAGGACCTCGGTATAACACACCATGCAAAGATAATTAGGGAAACAAAGGAGGATTCAGAGGAGGAGGTCATTGAGGAAGAGGATTTGGAGGAGGATGAGTACCAGTAATGTGTCGTAACTGTCAGAAACCAAGGCATTATGCCAGAGACTTCCCACAGCCACCTGTGGCACGTATGTACTTTCTCACAATAGATCATAAACCAAAGATTGTCCAACATTGTTGATAAAAATACAGGACAAAAGGAACCCGACTAATCAAAACGTACAATGGATCGGGGTGGAAAAAAGAGAAGAAGATGAGAACAAGATTAACATAGTGACTAGAGGTCGAGCCAAGATAGAAGAAGATGCAACCAAGAAGGATCAGGACCAATACCAATGGGTTAGGAAGAATACAACGCCGGAGCAAAAGTTTGATGTGCGCAAAGAAAAAGAGATATTCAAATAAGCTAGAGAAGAGATCTTGAAGGAAAATATTACATCCACTTTAGGAACAAAGCCATTAGATGAGATATTAGTATATGACATGCCCTCATTATTTGATCAAACCAATCAAGAGAAGTATTCAGAACAAGTAAGTAACTTAAGAAACTTCTTGGGATCTTGTGTCAAATTGTTGAGTGATAAAAATTCCTTACAAGTACTACAAAATTTACTGGAAAAGTGTAAACCTGGGGAAGATGGGGTAAAAAGGGTAAATCAGGTCCGAAAGAAGAGAATAACCAGTAGGGAATTCATATTGAATTCTAACATAGGAGATTTCAATATGGGGGATATTATACTAGACTTATATCTGAAGTCAATGTTCTACCAAAGAAAACTTGGGAAGCTATGGGAGAACCACAATTAGGGTATTCACCTATTCAATTGAAGCTGAAAAATCAACCCAAAGTGGTGCCAATAGGAAGGTTGAAGGGAATTATAGTAGATGTAGATGGTGTTCTCACCATCACTGATTTTGAAGTCATTGATATAGTGGATAATACTTCACCATATCCAACATAGTTGGTTCTAGATTGGGCCTTTAATAACTAGGCTATTATTAATTTGAAAACAAGGAAAATGGTATTTGATTCTAGAGAATATCGAGTTATTGCACCATTGGATCCCTCAGAAAGAGGCGGGTATGTGGAACCTGCGATGGATACTATTCTCACAGAATATGTGAATAAACTCTATAGGACTATCACGCATGAAGATGATTATATCAACCCAAATGAAGATGGCATGCTCAATTGGAGGAGTATTAGTTCTTGTGCTTCAAACTTTGACACGGGACTAGAAAACGGGAAACAATGATTACATGAATTATCTACCAGGATATGTGCCAAAATGATGCTCGCACCAAGATGGGTTGTGACGCAGACCCCCTTCCCTCCAAAGGGATGGTCGACCTCCCGGTCTTGGATAGTTTGAAAGACTGAGTCAGAGCGACTCCTTGGGTCACTACGAGCACCCGAAATTACTTTACCCACACACACAGGTTTCTTCCGTAAGTGACCACGGCTATGACCATGGGTTTACCTCTTCACGGTTTGGACTTCGAGGATATCCCAAATACTTCCCTCATTTTTTCCTAAAGCACTTGTCTCCAAGCTTCCAAACTCTCGCCATGTGTCTCCTTGGGCTCACTAGTTCCACTATGGTTCAGACTTTGCGAATTCGCGAAACTCTAGGACTTCCACCCACAAACCTCTGATCTTCCGATTTCTGAACTCTGCAATCCATTTCCATGTACTCTTCTGTGATCAATGGTCAATATTGAATCACGACTCTAGACTTTGCGACTCTTCTTTTGACAAGTCCTCAACTTCCCGTACTCCAAAGTATCAGAACACCTTACAACTACCCTCCTTGTAGATTTATCATATCTTATGGTCTGGAATTGTTCGTCTCCCTCTAGAACGAATCTTGTCCACTGTCTTTCAGTGAAGACTTTAGGGACTTCTCTCCTTGAGGATTTTCCACTTCTCTCTCTCCTAAAATTTACTTCCTCTAAACACCTCCTTCGACACTTAGTTGAAATATCAATCTGTGCACACCTTGCAATAGAGTTTCACCCACGACTCAACTTCTTTGTGGATGACTTTGTGCTTCTCACGACTATTCTCCAACAACTTCTGTCTCCTGTGAATGAACACACGCTATCCCTCCTGATCTTTCGAATCTGAAAAATCTGTCGTGCACTCCTTGCACTTAGCCTAAAGAACCCAAAACGGTTTAACAAAACTCACAGATAGAGAATTTCTATCTATCCCTACAGATGGAAACTATTCATACATCTACAACATACCTCCATAACCACATACATATAACATTCATAAAACACATGAATACACACACACAATCATATGCAGGAAACACTGCTCTTTTTCACTAACATGAATGTCTGTTTACAATGGGTGTGAGCTCAGACTGTAATAGTCTCGACCCTCTCCTCCTTCTCCTCTACTCCTATATGTTCTAATGAAATCAAATACAAGGATATTTTTACAAAAGAGGGCCCTCTCGAGCTCTCCCTCCAAGCTACCTAACTCTCATTAATTACATTGAATTTTTATTCAATGGTCATCTAGTCTGAATTAGATCTAGATCTTCATCAGCCTGTCATCCATTAAAAGCGACCTTATCTTCTATCTTCTCAAAGGAATGACTCGGCTCCACCATGTCTTACAAACATTTAATTTCATTAAATACATTTCAAAATTTTAAAATGAGTGCAAAATGAGAGGACTCGCGCCTCTCCCCTCCTTGAATGCGCTTGAATGTGTTGTCTAGCTGGCGCGTTGCTGAGGTGGAGCGATGCTTCTGCATCAAGTTGGTACAGAGGTAAGAGAAAATCCCACTTTTTATGGATTAAATGATTTAGAAGATTTTTTTATGAAATATGAGGTAGAAGTTATGGAAAACCATAGATTACCAGCACTATATATTTCTTTAAAATCTACACCTGCAATATGGTAGGATACACACAAGGCAAAGATCAACAATTGGTTCCAGTGAAAGATGTTACTGTGCATCAGATTCGATGCAGGACATGAGTAAAAATATGAGGAAAAATATGAAGGATTTGGACAACCCCAAGAGCATGTAGAGAAGTGCATAGTTCAATGGATATTGGTACCACCAAAAGAATGGCCTCACCACTTTATTCACATAGTATAAGGAATTCTGAAGAACTGATACACAAAACATGAACAACACAGAGAAACTGCCAAGTGGGAAGAAATACAACAGAGCTTAATAGTTACATTTTCCTTTGAGCATGACAATCCATAGATCGATACAGTGCTGAAAGTGGTATGAGACAAGATATTTGAAGAACCAGAGTTTGAAATAATTCCAACATCTCAGAGGTAGGCTAGTCAGACAGGAAAACAATTGCTACAATGTTATCATGTAGTAGAAGCAGAAGAACTTGAAGAAGATAATCCGTGCAATATCCAGATCCCAGAAGTAGAAGGTGAAAGAGAAGTAGAAGGTCCCAAGCTGGAATCAAAATATTATGCTGCACCTTTAAAGATTAAGAAGGTCAACATTGGAATTGCAAATAACCCAAAGATGGATAGTATTGGAGATTATTGGTATCATCAGACAGTAGAAAGGATCATAGAGTTACCGCGCGAGTACAATGAATTATTTCGAGAAACATTTTCAGAGATGAAGGGGCTAGTAGGAGAGCTAGGAGAGATGAAAATCCCATTGAAACCAGAAGCAAAACCTATCATATAGAGGCTGTATAGATTGAATCCAATATACAAAGAGAAGGTAAAGATAGAAATTGAAAAGATGTTAGAAGCTGGTGTTATAGAACTTGTAGAAGAGTCATAATGGATCAATCCCATGGTGGTGCAATAAAAAAATAAAGGAGAGATCAAGATTTGTGTAGATTTGATAAAATTGAATGATGTTTTCCTACATGATCCCTTTCCTACCCCTTTTATAGATGAAGTTTTGGAGAACGTAGGGGGTCAAGAAGCTTATTCTTTTATAGATGGATTTTCAGGTTATCACCATATCAGGATAGCGCCAAAATATAGACACAAGACAACATTTTCTATAGAGTGGGGCTCATTTTAGTATATAGTTATGCCATTTGGATTGAAGAAAGCACCAACCATTTTTTCAAGGGTAGCAGTAGAAACTTTTAAGGACTTTATTCACAAATTTTTGGAGGTTGACTTGGATTAGTAGATAGGGTTCAGTTTGTTGAAAGATCATGTTGAAGTATTAAGGATGATGTTGGACAAATGCAAACAATTTCATATATCATTAAACATTACAAAATGTATTTTCAACACACCTTTTGGAATTTTATTAGGACATGTGGTGTGAAAACAGGGTCTGCTGGTTGATCTTGCTAAAATTGATTTAATAGATAACTTACCACCGCCAAAGTTAGTGCGTCAGTTGAAGAGTACATTGGGCCATACATGGTATTACAGAAAAATCATCAGGGGATATGAACAAATTATTGCGCCAATGGAGAAGTTGTCGAAGAAGGATACTAAGTACCAGTGGAATGATGAATGCCAGAGGAGCCTGGATATTTTGAAGGAGAAAATGGTTACTGTGCCAATTTTAGTATTTCCATATTCGGCTAAATAATTTCATGTGCATGTAGATTCATCTACAATTGCATTAGGAGCAGTATTAATCCAGCCAAGAGAAGGTGATATAGATCACCCTATTTCATTTGCAAGCAGAAAGTTGGCAGATTCAAAGCATAACTACAACACTGCAGAAAGAGAAGGATTAACAATGGTGTGTGCTTTGTAGAAATATAGACATTACTTATTGGGACAACACTTTAAGATGTTTACAAATCATTCATCTCTGAGATACTTAGTTAATAAGATAGTTTTGGGGGTAAGGATATGTAGATGGCTATTATTATTTCAGGAAATTGACTTTGAAGTTGTGGTGAAGCCTGAAATATTGAATGTAGGACTAGATCACTTGTCCAAGATAACAAATAGAGAAGAGCCCAATAACTTGGAAGACAAATTTCCATATGCACAATTGTTTTCAGTAAAAATTGCAGATGAATATTTTGCTGACATTATTGAGTTTTTGAGTACATGCTTCACACAAAGAGAATTTACTATTGCGGAGAAGAAAATTTAGTGGTTAGAGTTGCAGATTATCAGTTGATTATAGGTCATTTATACAAACTTGGAACAGATAACATCTTGAGGAGATGTGTGATGGAGCATGAAAGACCAATTATTTTGGAAGAAGTGCATGAAGGAATTGCAGGAGGGCACTGCGCAGGAAAAGCTACTGCACAAAAGGTATTGCGTGTGGGATTATGGTGGCCAATAGTTCATAAGGATTCAAAAGAATACTATCAAAAGTGAGATGCTTTACAAAGAGTTGGGAAGCCATCCACGAGGAATGAGATTCCATGGAGACCACAGGTTAATTTACAAGTGTTCGATAAATGGGAGATAGATTTTGTAGGTCCAATTAATCCACCAACCATAATATCAGGAGCCAGATATATTATTACAAAAAAAAATACCTGACTATATGGGCAGAGGTAGCACCGATAAAGGATTTACTCATAGAGACTGCAACACACTTTTTATTTGAGAATGTAGTGACAAGATTTGTATGTCCAAGGATATTGATGAGTGATTAGGGGACCCACTTCATCAACAATACAATTGAGACAATGCTTGGAGATTTTAAGATATACCACTAGAAGAGTACTACTTACCACCCTCAAGTAAATGGCACAGTGGAAGCCTTCAACAAGATTTTGGAGAATGCCTTGACAAAGATTTGTAATGTAAACATAGATGATTGGGATTTGAAGGTACTAACAGTTCTTTGGGCTTATACAACTACCTGCAAGAAATTAACAGGACAAACACCCTTTAGATTGGTGTATGGATAGGAGGCAGTAGTTCCCTTAGATTATTTGATACCAATTATGTGCATTGCAACAATCAAATACATGACAAAAAATGGTGCAACACAGGATATATTGGCTCAACTGATTGATCCAGATGGATCTAGGAAACATCACGTAAGTTTTAGAAGTGTTCAAGGAGGCCCAGAATGGCCTCAACAGGCAGAGAAAGGGAAAAATTAAAAGTTCCCAAAACTTAGTGGAAATGACATTATCACGAAGAGCGCGTCACAATATTTCCAACGACGCTAACGACTTGTCAAACGGAGTTACGGATTGAAAGATATTTGCGGTCAAAGTTTGGTCAACCCAACCCAATCAGCAGGGGATGAGTCGGCATCCATACTGTTGACGTCAGTATCTGTACATCACACATGGTAGGAGAAGAAAGGTGACATGTGTCATGCTGACATCAACATGATGGCATGGCAGCACCAGAAGCTTCCATGTGTCACTCATATTTGGCATTTTCAGGCCAATTCATGGACCAATCGGATCATGCCACATGGCAATCCATACACTGACATGGCAAATGATGTGGCAGCTGAGGTGGTCATTTGTATAGGTTGATGTGGCATTCCATACATATGACATGGTAGTGTGTACAAGATGATGTGGCAGCTGACGTGGCAGGTACAATTAGCAGTTGCATGGCAGATGACTGGACAATCGAGGGAAAATAGCTAGGTGCCAACTGGCCCAATCAGAGGGTGCCACGTGGCACCCCCAAAATTCCCAATGAGGGTATGTTTCTGAATTTTCAAAAATAAATATATAATAGTGGACCGCGCCAAATCTAGCAGAGGTCCCTCTATATCTAGCAGTTATGCCAAGATAAAACCACCGCCAATATTATCCACAGTTATAACAACATTCCAAAATGGGGAGGCCCGCGAGATTGACCTCAGGACCTCCCCCTACACACATTCCTTAACAAATGTGTGCCAACCACTTGGGCCAACGACCTTAGTTGGAATATCCGTCAAGTTTTTTACTTAAGAACCCATTTTCACCAATGCACGAGGGAGGAGCGCACCAGTTCGCCCAGGTCCGTACATGCACAGATTTCTATGCAGGGTTCAATGAATTAATTGCCCATAATTGCACATGGATCAAGGCATGAGGTTTAGAAAGGGCCCGAAGGTGAATGTGTTCGATGGAGATCACTTTATAGTCGTTTTTAGGTAATTCGGCAATGAGAATCCAATGGCGAGGTCTGTTTTTGCAGCAGAGCTTCAGATCAACAAGATCAATTCTGTAGAAGCCAATGTAAGCATGATTTTCATTATGTTGTTTTGTCATTAAATTTTGTAGCATAGCATGCGTGTTACAAGTCTGAAGGAGCATGGAGAGGTTGCAGCAAGGTAGCATGACCAACTTATTCCTTCTATCTATTATTTTCTTCTCTTCTTCCCCATCAAACCAATCAGTTATATGTGACAAAGAAATTGTGGCACTTGCATGATATGTGGCCAATGAAGCAGTTCTAAATATCGTGGTTTTAGGATCTTTGTATGGGCTTCATATCTATGCTTGGATCTGAGCAACAGATCCAAGGCATTTGATGGCTCCATGTTGATGGGGGTCATCTTTTATTCTTCCTCTTTTTATGTATTGAGTATGTGGGAATGATTTCCATGTTAGTATCATGGATGCCTCATGATCATGAGAACTTGTGAAGCTTGTATACATTCATGATCACATTCTGATCTCTTGTTTCCATCACCGAAGAGGGACTTTGGCCTTACAAATTGTAAAGGAGAGACATCATTACAATGAGGAGAATAAAGCGGTCAGGTATTGGAGGATGACCCGAAGACATAGCCCGCATTGGGTGAACTCTGTTATCAAGGGAAGTGTCATATCCATTATGTGTCTTATGTTCTTACATTTCTTTTCTATGAATTTCTGCACATAGGATATTAAATGCAAGCATGATATATAACACATAAGAAAAAATAAGGAGGTTTTATTCACATTGGATTCAAGATTATAAGACTTCAAATTTACCTTTAATTGCAAATCGCTCAAGTAAAACGATCTATAATTGACCCTTTGAAGGAGTGA
>SNQJ01S0010205.1:228070-273462 GCA_010110895.2 Picea sitchensis | reverse complement strand
TTGTATTTATAGATACTCCCATTTATTTCATGATTTATCTTGTAAACCCATTTTGAAGTGACTAGAGACTTTCCTTCAGGTCTAGGCACAATTTCCCATACATAATTTTTCATGATGGATTGATATTCTTCCATCATAGCTTCCTTCCATTATTTCTTCTTCACTTCTTCTTCAAAGGTGGAAGGTTATGTATTGAGATGTTCTGGAGAACATGTAGTTTCTTCCTTGGGACCTTCATGTTCTTCTTCATCATTTGAATCCATGAAATCTTATATAGATTTCTTGAAGATAATGTTTTCATCAAAAGTCACATATATGTTGACCTGGGACATAGATTTTGTAAGCTTTTGATGTCTCACTATATCTAACGATATGCCCTTCTTTTTGGAAGGTTCCAAATTCTTCCTTTTGTTCTTGGAAACATGAATATAGACAGTACAACAAAATATCCTCAAGTGTTCAACACTTGTCTTCTTTATGGAGAAAGATTCTTCTCAAGTCTTGTTCTTCAATATACGATGAGGACTTATATTTTGAACATATACGACTTCCATAGATACTTCTCCCCATAGAAACATGGATAGATTCTGGTCATTCATCATTGCCCTAACAAATTCTACAATGGAACGATTCTTCCTTTCTTCCACACCATTATATTGAGGATTATTTGGGACAATTATCTCCCTCCTAATCCTGACTACTTTACAAAAGGCAACAAGTTCCTTGGAGGTGTATTCTCCTCCATTATTAGATCTTGATTTTCTTGTATCTGACTGAACGATGTCCAAAAACATCTTTTTCTTTCCACACTTCCTTTAGAATTGGTACTTGGTGAGATCACATGCCTCACCACTTGATGGAGTCATCTGCTCCATGTTCGCAACTATCATTATAGTTCCTTCTCAGAGCTATATCCTGTGACCTTCCCAGAACAACAAAAATAAGAGAAAACGCATTTCCAATAACATTTTCATAAGAACATATCTACGGTAACAAGGATCATAAAATTACCAAGGTGACCCGCCCAGGAAAAAGAAATATCTCCTAGAGGAAATGTTAGTTCATCAAACAAGTGCAATAATCATTTATATCAGTGCAACCAATTATACCTAGTTGTAATAGAACCTTTCAAAGATTGTTGTCACAACTATGGTATTTACTTGTATTATAGAAACTATCAAACTTGATATGTGCAATTTGAAACTTAACAATTTGATCAATCAAACCTGGAACCTGGAACCTCAACTGCTTGTTCCTATGAATGTACTGAATCCAAGATTACTATTTGGACAAGGTCTCTTGTACATCCCCTCTTGACACCATATTGACAAGAAGAGGTTAGAAGCTTAATAAAAAAGTTCCAATGATTAGAACAAGCTAGAAACTCCGAAATTTCAACTTTGACCACAAAATCAATTTTGACAAAAAGTCAACCTTTGTGACTTTGACCAGTCAACCTTTGACTTTGAACAATCAACCTTTGGATTTGACCAAGAAATAAAACTTGATGTTTTTGCTGGCTAAGGGCACCACAAGCTGTGCTAGGCTAGGGTGCACTAGAATAACTATATATTAGGTCCAATCCTTCACTTAAGGTGCCCAAAGAATTAGATTAGCGTTTGTTGTAGCTACAAAATCAAAAACCCTAGTTGCAACTATAATTGGTGCTATAACGAGATTGAAAAAGAAATCTCGTTCTACCTTCCAGTGGTTAGACTTATCTAAAGGTAGTGTGTGCCCATAACCTATTAGAATAATTTGATGTGTTATTTTAACCATAGACAATATCACAATATTGTCACCCAACCATAGGCACACAACCACACCCGAGCACCATAACCTTTGCTAGATAAAATGATTCTGGAAGTAGCACTAGAACCAACAGTTAACCAAAAGAGATATTGGAGTAGGCATGTTTGGAGAACAACGTAGTAGACGAAGCAAAACAATGCACCACATTTTGATGAAAAGGAGCGTGTGCGACAGGATTTGCGGAAACATGGCGCAAATGTGGACAAACCTAGCCTAGTTAGGGTTTTGGGATGTGTTGTATGGGCTTCTAAACCATTTTTGTAATATAAATAAGGGGAATGAGGGAGATTAGAATATCATCAATCATCAATCATCGATCATTATCATAGGCATCTATTGATCTATAGTAGTATTTTGTCTGTTTTGGAGAACCTGTTTTGGAGTCTTTTTGAGTTGGAGTCTGTTTTGAGTTGTAGAGCTCAGATGAGGTCGAAGTAGTTGAGGTTCAAGTTGCAAGCTATGGAGCTTGGTGCAATCCTAGTCCACCTCACTACTCTTTACTATAATGTAATGCATGCAAAGCCTTTTGATGAATAAGAAAATAAGCATAAGATCTTTTTGGACGTATCCCCATGGGGGTGAACCACAGTAAAACCATGTGTGCAATGTGTTCCAATGTGTTATTATTTCTGCAGTTATCATTGAATGGTTAGATAGATTATTTATTTACATTGCGCACTAGATTAATTATGCAAATGAATGAATGGATATGATGAATAGTATAATCGAATGTATGGTTAAGAAAAAATAAGAAGAAGTAAGAAAGAACAACCTCCAATCCCTTCCATGACTGCAGACATATGCGTTCTGTAGTCCCCCATAAACCATCTCGGGTGAGACTGCGTTGTATACTCTGTGCACAATGTATCCTTCTGGTTTTCAAAAAGGGCCGATGGTGATAAGGGTTTTGTTGGAGAACTAAGGTAGAATTTGGCTCAGCCCATAAGTCCAACAAATGGTTCCATTGCCGGCTAGAACTCAGAAGGAGAGCCAGGAAGGGGTTTGATAAAGAATATGCAGTGGTAGAAAGGGATGTTCAGGCCATGGAATCTTATGAAGCAAGAGATTGAAATATGGTTAGAGATAAAGCAGTTGGAGTTCATGCCGAAAGAAAATAAGGGTTCCAGGTATACATCGCGCCAATACTTGCAAAGGTATGTGTTTACTGATATGCATGAAGCATATTTTTGTTTCTTTCCATAGTTATTATAGGAGTGGTTGCTAAGGTTGAAGGAAACCCATCTGAATAACCATATTAAGCCAGTAGTGTGGACTGCTAAAAACATTGCGCGGTTGGAAAGAGTTAGTAATAAATTCACATGCACAATAGATTTTTGGTTAGACAACATTATTGCGGGGTTTATAATTGGTTTTGTAGTAGATACAACAAAGTCATACACTATTGCAGAGAAGGATTTCCTGAGGGGAACCAAATGGAGGAACATCATGTCACTCTACACGTCAATCAAGATATTACTACATGATAATGGCGTGATGACCATGGAATAAGACAACTATATCACTTTGTGCACATTGGGGAGTTGTGGGAAGCACTAAGGAAGATCTGGAAAATAGAGAAGGCTCTAGAGAGTAGCCAAAAGAAGGAGGAAATGGACCCCATCATGATGGATGATGAACAGACTAGGGAAATCATAATAAGTGCAGGTGTTATGCACAACAGATGACCCTACCAGTATAGGATGAATAATAAGAAGAGGGTTGTAGCAGAGCGAGAGGGCTTGGACAACGATGAGGAAGAGGTAGAGGATCTCCATGCCACGGGGTAGATTGGTGATATTTTGTGTGCCACATATGAGAGGAAAACTAGAATTCATGGGTCTGGCATAGAAGAAGGCTCTCCATTCCATATATGAATTAGTGTGGAACCCACAACCCCATGTGCGACTAACACAACTGAAGAAGAAAAAGTAGTTAACCAACAAGTGATTAGTAGTAGAATAATTTTTTCAGAATGTGGGTCCAATAGCGGAAATGCAAGTTCACCAAGTAGTATTCAAGTTTCTACATCACGCGGAGGTGTTAGTTCGACAAATTTCATAATGGAAGGACAAGATCCAACCATTAGGTTACCAATGTTCCGAGGGGATGTGTGAGATGACCCAGAAAAAAACATTTGTCTATTTGAGAGAAGATATGGGCAACAAAGAAGATTACAGACGAGGATGCAAATGTTGCGCAATTAGTAATCACTTTTTGAGACCGCAGATTAGATTGGTACACGGGTCTCTCAAAAAATAACCCAACAGGAAAACCTACAACTGTAGAAGATGTGAAGAGGCAATTAATAAATTAATTTTAGAAGCCAATTTTAGAAGACCAACTTATGAATGAAATGATAGAGTTCAAGAAGAAACCAGGAGAATCAGTGTGGGAAGTGGACTAGAAATTCAATAGGGTAAAAGGTAAATTAAAATATACTATTATTGATACACAACATAGGCATTTGTTTGTTAATTCTTTGTTTCCACACTTGAAGTATACTTTGAGACAACAAAAATTCGAAAGTTGGAATGAGGCCCTACAAGCATCCTTACAGTTAGAGGAAAACCAATACAAGCATACAGATCTAATTGTGGAAGAGATGAAGCAAGATATGAAGAACCTAACATTCTAGCTAAACCAAAACAAAGGAAAGGAGAAAAGAGAAGATGTATCGTGTACAATGTGCAGGACAGGTGGTCACCACAAGAATGAGTGTCCATTATTTTCACAATATATTGGAGTGGGTATGCCAAACCCGTTGGCTCCAGGAGGACCATGGTGTGAGATTTTCAAAACACATGGGCATGACCCCTATCATTGCCCCCTGATACAAAAATATCATACAGTTTAGAAGAGTACATGTTGTAACTTTTGTAAGTCAGTTGGACATGAAGACAAGGATTGTAGAACCTTGGAGATGATGAAAGAAAGGATTCAAGATACATACAGGGTGCAGGATGAACATGTAACATGAAAATATGCGCATCAGTCGTAGTATAACACTCTGAAACAACCACCGTAAAATCCAGTGCAACAATTTATAAAACAACCACAATATAATTCACAATAGTTTCAAGGGAAACAACCATATAACCTTGCACAAAATTACGCAACACCACAACAATACAATAACCTGTAGCTGCAGTATAATCAAGGACCTCGGTATAACACACCATGCAAAGATAATTAGGGAAACAAAGGAGGATTCAGAGGAGGAGGTCATTGAGGAAGAGGATTTGGAGGAGGATGAGTACCAGTAATGTGTCGTAACTGTCAGAAACCAAGGCATTATGCCAGAGACTTCCCACAGCCACCTGTGGCACGTATGTACTTTCTCACAATAGATCATAAACCAAAGATTGTCCAACATTGTTGATAAAAATACAGGACAAAAGGAACCCGACTAATCAAAACGTACAATGGATCGGGGTGGAAAAAAGAGAAGAAGATGAGAACAAGATTAACATAGTGACTAGAGGTCGAGCCAAGATAGAAGAAGATGCAACCAAGAAGGATCAGGACCAATACCAATGGGTTAGGAAGAATACAACGCCGGAGCAAAAGTTTGATGTGCGCAAAGAAAAAGAGATATTCAAATAAGCTAGAGAAGAGATCTTGAAGGAAAATATTACATCCACTTTAGGAACAAAGCCATTAGATGAGATATTAGTATATGACATGCCCTCATTATTTGATCAAACCAATCAAGAGAAGTATTCAGAACAAGTAAGTAACTTAAGAAACTTCTTGGGATCTTGTGTCAAATTGTTGAGTGATAAAAATTCCTTACAAGTACTACAAAATTTACTGGAAAAGTGTAAACCTGGGGAAGATGGGGTAAAAAGGGTAAATCAGGTCCGAAAGAAGAGAATAACCAGTAGGGAATTCATATTGAATTCTAACATAGGAGATTTCAATATGGGGGATATTATACTAGACTTATATCTGAAGTCAATGTTCTACCAAAGAAAACTTGGGAAGCTATGGGAGAACCACAATTAGGGTATTCACCTATTCAATTGAAGCTGAAAAATCAACCCAAAGTGGTGCCAATAGGAAGGTTGAAGGGAATTATAGTAGATGTAGATGGTGTTCTCACCATCACTGATTTTGAAGTCATTGATATAGTGGATAATACTTCACCATATCCAACATAGTTGGTTCTAGATTGGGCCTTTAATAACTAGGCTATTATTAATTTGAAAACAAGGAAAATGGTATTTGATTCTAGAGAATATCGAGTTATTGCACCATTGGATCCCTCAGAAAGAGGCGGGTATGTGGAACCTGCGATGGATACTATTCTCACAGAATATGTGAATAAACTCTATAGGACTATCACGCATGAAGATGATTATATCAACCCAAATGAAGATGGCATGCTCAATTGGAGGAGTATTAGTTCTTGTGCTTCAAACTTTGACACGGGACTAGAAAACGGGAAACAATGATTACATGAATTATCTACCAGGATATGTGCCAAAATGATGCTCGCACCAAGATGGGTTGTGACGCAGACCCCCTTCCCTCCAAAGGGATGGTCGACCTCCCGGTCTTGGATAGTTTGAAAGACTGAGTCAGAGCGACTCCTTGGGTCACTACGAGCACCCGAAATTACTTTACCCACACACACAGGTTTCTTCCGTAAGTGACCACGGCTATGACCATGGGTTTACCTCTTCACGGTTTGGACTTCGAGGATATCCCAAATACTTCCCTCATTTTTTCCTAAAGCACTTGTCTCCAAGCTTCCAAACTCTCGCCATGTGTCTCCTTGGGCTCACTAGTTCCACTATGGTTCAGACTTTGCGAATTCGCGAAACTCTAGGACTTCCACCCACAAACCTCTGATCTTCCGATTTCTGAACTCTGCAATCCATTTCCATGTACTCTTCTGTGATCAATGGTCAATATTGAATCACGACTCTAGACTTTGCGACTCTTCTTTTGACAAGTCCTCAACTTCCCGTACTCCAAAGTATCAGAACACCTTACAACTACCCTCCTTGTAGATTTATCATATCTTATGGTCTGGAATTGTTCGTCTCCCTCTAGAACGAATCTTGTCCACTGTCTTTCAGTGAAGACTTTAGGGACTTCTCTCCTTGAGGATTTTCCACTTCTCTCTCTCCTAAAATTTACTTCCTCTAAACACCTCCTTCGACACTTAGTTGAAATATCAATCTGTGCACACCTTGCAATAGAGTTTCACCCACGACTCAACTTCTTTGTGGATGACTTTGTGCTTCTCACGACTATTCTCCAACAACTTCTGTCTCCTGTGAATGAACACACGCTATCCCTCCTGATCTTTCGAATCTGAAAAATCTGTCGTGCACTCCTTGCACTTAGCCTAAAGAACCCAAAACGGTTTAACAAAACTCACAGATAGAGAATTTCTATCTATCCCTACAGATGGAAACTATTCATACATCTACAACATACCTCCATAACCACATACATATAACATTCATAAAACACATGAATACACACACACAATCATATGCAGGAAACACTGCTCTTTTTCACTAACATGAATGTCTGTTTACAATGGGTGTGAGCTCAGACTGTAATAGTCTCGACCCTCTCCTCCTTCTCCTCTACTCCTATATGTTCTAATGAAATCAAATACAAGGATATTTTTACAAAAGAGGGCCCTCTCGAGCTCTCCCTCCAAGCTACCTAACTCTCATTAATTACATTGAATTTTTATTCAATGGTCATCTAGTCTGAATTAGATCTAGATCTTCATCAGCCTGTCATCCATTAAAAGCGACCTTATCTTCTATCTTCTCAAAGGAATGACTCGGCTCCACCATGTCTTACAAACATTTAATTTCATTAAATACATTTCAAAATTTTAAAATGAGTGCAAAATGAGAGGACTCGCGCCTCTCCCCTCCTTGAATGCGCTTGAATGTGTTGTCTAGCTGGCGCGTTGCTGAGGTGGAGCGATGCTTCTGCATCAAGTTGGTACAGAGGTAAGAGAAAATCCCACTTTTTATGGATTAAATGATTTAGAAGATTTTTTTATGAAATATGAGGTAGAAGTTATGGAAAACCATAGATTACCAGCACTATATATTTCTTTAAAATCTACACCTGCAATATGGTAGGATACACACAAGGCAAAGATCAACAATTGGTTCCAGTGAAAGATGTTACTGTGCATCAGATTCGATGCAGGACATGAGTAAAAATATGAGGAAAAATATGAAGGATTTGGACAACCCCAAGAGCATGTAGAGAAGTGCATAGTTCAATGGATATTGGTACCACCAAAAGAATGGCCTCACCACTTTATTCACATAGTATAAGGAATTCTGAAGAACTGATACACAAAACATGAACAACACAGAGAAACTGCCAAGTGGGAAGAAATACAACAGAGCTTAATAGTTACATTTTCCTTTGAGCATGACAATCCATAGATCGATACAGTGCTGAAAGTGGTATGAGACAAGATATTTGAAGAACCAGAGTTTGAAATAATTCCAACATCTCAGAGGTAGGCTAGTCAGACAGGAAAACAATTGCTACAATGTTATCATGTAGTAGAAGCAGAAGAACTTGAAGAAGATAATCCGTGCAATATCCAGATCCCAGAAGTAGAAGGTGAAAGAGAAGTAGAAGGTCCCAAGCTGGAATCAAAATATTATGCTGCACCTTTAAAGATTAAGAAGGTCAACATTGGAATTGCAAATAACCCAAAGATGGATAGTATTGGAGATTATTGGTATCATCAGACAGTAGAAAGGATCATAGAGTTACCGCGCGAGTACAATGAATTATTTCGAGAAACATTTTCAGAGATGAAGGGGCTAGTAGGAGAGCTAGGAGAGATGAAAATCCCATTGAAACCAGAAGCAAAACCTATCATATAGAGGCTGTATAGATTGAATCCAATATACAAAGAGAAGGTAAAGATAGAAATTGAAAAGATGTTAGAAGCTGGTGTTATAGAACTTGTAGAAGAGTCATAATGGATCAATCCCATGGTGGTGCAATAAAAAAATAAAGGAGAGATCAAGATTTGTGTAGATTTGATAAAATTGAATGATGTTTTCCTACATGATCCCTTTCCTACCCCTTTTATAGATGAAGTTTTGGAGAACGTAGGGGGTCAAGAAGCTTATTCTTTTATAGATGGATTTTCAGGTTATCACCATATCAGGATAGCGCCAAAATATAGACACAAGACAACATTTTCTATAGAGTGGGGCTCATTTTAGTATATAGTTATGCCATTTGGATTGAAGAAAGCACCAACCATTTTTTCAAGGGTAGCAGTAGAAACTTTTAAGGACTTTATTCACAAATTTTTGGAGGTTGACTTGGATTAGTAGATAGGGTTCAGTTTGTTGAAAGATCATGTTGAAGTATTAAGGATGATGTTGGACAAATGCAAACAATTTCATATATCATTAAACATTACAAAATGTATTTTCAACACACCTTTTGGAATTTTATTAGGACATGTGGTGTGAAAACAGGGTCTGCTGGTTGATCTTGCTAAAATTGATTTAATAGATAACTTACCACCGCCAAAGTTAGTGCGTCAGTTGAAGAGTACATTGGGCCATACATGGTATTACAGAAAAATCATCAGGGGATATGAACAAATTATTGCGCCAATGGAGAAGTTGTCGAAGAAGGATACTAAGTACCAGTGGAATGATGAATGCCAGAGGAGCCTGGATATTTTGAAGGAGAAAATGGTTACTGTGCCAATTTTAGTATTTCCATATTCGGCTAAATAATTTCATGTGCATGTAGATTCATCTACAATTGCATTAGGAGCAGTATTAATCCAGCCAAGAGAAGGTGATATAGATCACCCTATTTCATTTGCAAGCAGAAAGTTGGCAGATTCAAAGCATAACTACAACACTGCAGAAAGAGAAGGATTAACAATGGTGTGTGCTTTGTAGAAATATAGACATTACTTATTGGGACAACACTTTAAGATGTTTACAAATCATTCATCTCTGAGATACTTAGTTAATAAGATAGTTTTGGGGGTAAGGATATGTAGATGGCTATTATTATTTCAGGAAATTGACTTTGAAGTTGTGGTGAAGCCTGAAATATTGAATGTAGGACTAGATCACTTGTCCAAGATAACAAATAGAGAAGAGCCCAATAACTTGGAAGACAAATTTCCATATGCACAATTGTTTTCAGTAAAAATTGCAGATGAATATTTTGCTGACATTATTGAGTTTTTGAGTACATGCTTCACACAAAGAGAATTTACTATTGCGGAGAAGAAAATTTAGTGGTTAGAGTTGCAGATTATCAGTTGATTATAGGTCATTTATACAAACTTGGAACAGATAACATCTTGAGGAGATGTGTGATGGAGCATGAAAGACCAATTATTTTGGAAGAAGTGCATGAAGGAATTGCAGGAGGGCACTGCGCAGGAAAAGCTACTGCACAAAAGGTATTGCGTGTGGGATTATGGTGGCCAATAGTTCATAAGGATTCAAAAGAATACTATCAAAAGTGAGATGCTTTACAAAGAGTTGGGAAGCCATCCACGAGGAATGAGATTCCATGGAGACCACAGGTTAATTTACAAGTGTTCGATAAATGGGAGATAGATTTTGTAGGTCCAATTAATCCACCAACCATAATATCAGGAGCCAGATATATTATTACAAAAAAAAATACCTGACTATATGGGCAGAGGTAGCACCGATAAAGGATTTACTCATAGAGACTGCAACACACTTTTTATTTGAGAATGTAGTGACAAGATTTGTATGTCCAAGGATATTGATGAGTGATTAGGGGACCCACTTCATCAACAATACAATTGAGACAATGCTTGGAGATTTTAAGATATACCACTAGAAGAGTACTACTTACCACCCTCAAGTAAATGGCACAGTGGAAGCCTTCAACAAGATTTTGGAGAATGCCTTGACAAAGATTTGTAATGTAAACATAGATGATTGGGATTTGAAGGTACTAACAGTTCTTTGGGCTTATACAACTACCTGCAAGAAATTAACAGGACAAACACCCTTTAGATTGGTGTATGGATAGGAGGCAGTAGTTCCCTTAGATTATTTGATACCAATTATGTGCATTGCAACAATCAAATACATGACAAAAAATGGTGCAACACAGGATATATTGGCTCAACTGATTGATCCAGATGGATCTAGGAAACATCACGTAAGTTTTAGAAGTGTTCAAGGAGGCCCAGAATGGCCTCAACAGGCAGAGAAAGGGAAAAATTAAAAGTTCCCAAAACTTAGTGGAAATGACATTATCACGAAGAGCGCGTCACAATATTTCCAACGACGCTAACGACTTGTCAAACGGAGTTACGGATTGAAAGATATTTGCGGTCAAAGTTTGGTCAACCCAACCCAATCAGCAGGGGATGAGTCGGCATCCATACTGTTGACGTCAGTATCTGTACATCACACATGGTAGGAGAAGAAAGGTGACATGTGTCATGCTGACATCAACATGATGGCATGGCAGCACCAGAAGCTTCCATGTGTCACTCATATTTGGCATTTTCAGGCCAATTCATGGACCAATCGGATCATGCCACATGGCAATCCATACACTGACATGGCAAATGATGTGGCAGCTGAGGTGGTCATTTGTATAGGTTGATGTGGCATTCCATACATATGACATGGTAGTGTGTACAAGATGATGTGGCAGCTGACGTGGCAGGTACAATTAGCAGTTGCATGGCAGATGACTGGACAATCGAGGGAAAATAGCTAGGTGCCAACTGGCCCAATCAGAGGGTGCCACGTGGCACCCCCAAAATTCCCAATGAGGGTATGTTTCTGAATTTTCAAAAATAAATATATAATAGTGGACCGCGCCAAATCTAGCAGAGGTCCCTCTATATCTAGCAGTTATGCCAAGATAAAACCACCGCCAATATTATCCACAGTTATAACAACATTCCAAAATGGGGAGGCCCGCGAGATTGACCTCAGGACCTCCCCCTACACACATTCCTTAACAAATGTGTGCCAACCACTTGGGCCAACGACCTTAGTTGGAATATCCGTCAAGTTTTTTACTTAAGAACCCATTTTCACCAATGCACGAGGGAGGAGCGCACCAGTTCGCCCAGGTCCGTACATGCACAGATTTCTATGCAGGGTTCAATGAATTAATTGCCCATAATTGCACATGGATCAAGGCATGAGGTTTAGAAAGGGCCCGAAGGTGAATGTGTTCGATGGAGATCACTTTATAGTCGTTTTTAGGTAATTCGGCAATGAGAATCCAATGGCGAGGTCTGTTTTTGCAGCAGAGCTTCAGATCAACAAGATCAATTCTGTAGAAGCCAATGTAAGCATGATTTTCATTATGTTGTTTTGTCATTAAATTTTGTAGCATAGCATGCGTGTTACAAGTCTGAAGGAGCATGGAGAGGTTGCAGCAAGGTAGCATGACCAACTTATTCCTTCTATCTATTATTTTCTTCTCTTCTTCCCCATCAAACCAATCAGTTATATGTGACAAAGAAATTGTGGCACTTGCATGATATGTGGCCAATGAAGCAGTTCTAAATATCGTGGTTTTAGGATCTTTGTATGGGCTTCATATCTATGCTTGGATCTGAGCAACAGATCCAAGGCATTTGATGGCTCCATGTTGATGGGGGTCATCTTTTATTCTTCCTCTTTTTATGTATTGAGTATGTGGGAATGATTTCCATGTTAGTATCATGGATGCCTCATGATCATGAGAACTTGTGAAGCTTGTATACATTCATGATCACATTCTGATCTCTTGTTTCCATCACCGAAGAGGGACTTTGGCCTTACAAATTGTAAAGGAGAGACATCATTACAATGAGGAGAATAAAGCGGTCAGGTATTGGAGGATGACCCGAAGACATAGCCCGCATTGGGTGAACTCTGTTATCAAGGGAAGTGTCATATCCATTATGTGTCTTATGTTCTTACATTTCTTTTCTATGAATTTCTGCACATAGGATATTAAATGCAAGCATGATATATAACACATAAGAAAAAATAAGGAGGTTTTATTCACATTGGATTCAAGATTATAAGACTTCAAATTTACCTTTAATTGCAAATCGCTCAAGTAAAACGATCTATAATTGACCCTTTGAAGGAGTGACAGAATCAACCAATCATTGGAAACTAATCCCCCCCCCAGGTTCAAATCACTAATGGAATTAGAAGAAGAAAATATCATGGCAAGTTTCCATCAAGAGGTACATAAGGCAAATGATAAAGCATGGCATGAAAAACATATCAAGAAGAATAAGTTTAAGGAAAGAGATTTGGTTCTCCTCTATGAAAGTAAGTACTTGTAACACCTAGGGAAGCTCAGAATGCATTGGTTAGGGCCATATCAGATAAATTCTGTTACGGATGGAGGTGTTGTACAACTGCAAGACTTAAGAGGAAAGGAAGTGCAAGGAATTTTTAATGGTAGTCAACTGAAACTATATAGGGACAATCGACCTACTAACTCTCAATAGTTGCAACACAAGTAGACTTGTACATATTATAAATACTAGGATTTAAAAGAAGAAAAGAGAAGATAAAACCAAAAAAATGAAGAAAAAGACAAAAAGAAGTAATTAGGAGGAATAAGTAATTTAGGTATGACATTGCGCAACAATTGGTGCGACATAATTTTGAATATTGGGCATAGGAAAATTAGGCATTGCACAAATGACTGAAAAACTAGATAAAACATTAATGATCGGGTTTATAAAAAGGGAAAAGCATGGGAAAGTTTGACACTTAGCGATTTTTAAGTAACCAAGCACTTTAGAGTGCGAGGAAAGGGTGATAAAAAAAAGTGAGTCGATTGTGTGCAAAACTAGTTAGATGGCACCCTCAAAATTTGGCACTCCCAACCGATTTGTGCAAGTAACCCGATAGTCCGGCAGGAAGAAGGAACGAATGGAAGAACCAGAGCATTTTGTGGAGCTGGAGGATGTAACAACATCTGATACTGAATCAATAAGTCCCACTAGAGTAAAGGAAGAACTATAAATTGTGGAACAGGTGCAAGTGGGTCAAAGTGCAAAAAACCCTAATGGCAACATGAACCCTAGTTTTGAAAACCCTACAAAAAAGGACAAACATAAAAAAAAAGTCTTAGAGGAAGTCAAAGGTCATCAGGAAATGGAGGGAGAAAAAGATGAAGAACTCGAGGACGAAACCATAGAAGAAAACCTAGCCATGGCTCAAAAGAGGAAAGCACTAAATGCAGTGGAAATTACATTACCCCATCTTCTTGACGTTGTAATCGCAGTGGAAGACATGTTAGGGAAGATGCCAAAGCTAAAGTATGTGTACCATGACATAACTAACACAATGAAGTTCCCATAATTCACACAGGAAGTGTACTTGGAGAACATGGGTGAGGTAGGACCCATAGGAAAACCTATTTTGGAGCCTGCATAGTGGGTTACATGTCTCTACAACTTAGGAGTTATGAATATGTTGGAGATAATACATTTTAGGCGCAGTAAAAATGTGGGACTATGTGTGAAATAGGTATTGGATAGGGTACATGGAGTTATCATGTGGATGGAAATGTCGGTCCCCATAGATGTGGATCTCATATCGAATATCATAATATTACCTACTAGCAGGGTAAAGCTAGAGGCCTACCTAGACAATAAAGCCAACGATAAAGAGATTGCAGAGGAAGTAAAAACACAATTCGGGACAAAGAGGGGAACCCAAGGACTAATCATCAAGGATATTAATGACCAAGCAAGAAATTTTTCTACAAAACCAATGGCCTGCAAACTGTTGAGAAAATGTAGAAAGGAAGAAGCCCGAACAAGAGTAATAGCAATAGTTTCATAATGCACAAAGGGCGTAGTATTCAACTAGGCACCATACTTTTTGAATCAATTTATAGTAGATTGTAGAGATGCACGGGATAATGGAATGGAATTCCATTACTCCCGATTGATAATTCTGATAGCATTGGTGGGTTGGCAGGAGCCCAAGTTTTCAACTTTTCTAGACAGGAAGGGGAAATATTATGCAACGTGCTACAAAACTTTGTGGGAGGAAAAGGATCCCAAGAACCAGTAGGATAACGATGCGGTATTCTCCATGTTCTTGGAGGATATGCAACAAAATACAACCAATTTCTAGAGGATCCTAGTTGAAGTGGTGCAAGGAAATCAAGGGATTGCAAATTTCAAAGCTTCAAGACATCATTTATGGATCCAGGCCACAAGGGACCCAAAGAAGAAGTGGATGGAAATGAGATACTGCACATCAAGGGAAGAGGTAGATAGAATTGTGAAAGACTGGTCTACACAATGGAAGGTTCTAACAACACAAAAGAAAGGAACCAAACCTAAGGATCCAGTAGAAGCAATAACATCCAAAAAGACAAGTAGTCTAGCCAAAAATACTAGGAAGGATATAGAGCACGACCAAGTTTCAGGAAGCATTGTAGCCAACAAAAAGCCCAGAAAGAAAGAGATAGTATTAAGGACATAAGTCAAAGGAGATGGCGAGAAGGATAGTTCTCATCCATAGGAATAAAAATATGGGGAAACAACAAAGATGAAAACTGAGGCGCAAACCTCAACCCAAACTAAGGAGAGAATGGGAACAAAGGAGGCAAAAATCAAGAAAAAGATGAAGTATCATAAAAATCCTCCAACTATCACTATTACAGAGGACGATTATGAGTTGGTAGCAGACAAAGTCTAAGATAGAGGAGAGGATGTAGTATGCGCAACAGAGGTGCAAAGGGAATAAATCATGGAAAAATTAGTAGAGGTACACGACATATTGCAAAGACTACAACTAAATATAACACATCATCCAATAGTGCAACAGACATAAAAAGAACAAGAATCATCGACGTAGAATGAGCAGCAAGATATCATGAAGACAATAGTAGTGAGCAGTCACAGATTCACAGTCACACAAGAAATGTTGGATTTGGATGAAAATACAGTGCAGAGACCGGTAAAGGATGTGGAGCATATGGAGTTGGTCCTGGCGAAAATACCCACAAAAGCGCTATATGGACTACAAGAGAGTGTAATGAAGAAAGTATAGTCCATATCTAGGGTGCATGCCACCAACCTAGTGATCGACCACGATTTAAAGGAGATTCTACAAGTGACATGTGAAAAAATCACGTTGGAAAAGGAGGAAGAGAAGTAATGCATAGACAATTTAGAGAAAAAGCTCATAGAAATATACAAGAGTATACCCGACTGTGCGCATACATAAGAGGTTACAACAGAAGTGAAGATACCATGGAGAGATACAAGAAAGAAATAATAGAGTTAACAAAGAAGTTAACTCTAAGCACACCTCCAAAAGTGCGGGAGTAGAGAGAGAAAGAGGATATTGCGCATGTAGATACTATAGCGTAGGAGGTTAAATAAGTGGCAAAACTATATAACAAGACTACACATGTTTGGACAAGCCTAGAAGAGGATGAAATGATCCAAAAACTGGAGCAGAGGGAGGAAAACCTGAACATGGTGGTTAAGGATTTGAAGAAGAGACATAAAACCATGGATATATCCCTTAGAATGAAGGCTGCCCAGGAACAAAAAACTTGTAGGCAGAAGTAAAGACTGTGCAGAAGAAGAAACAAGCAAGGTAGGCTCAGTTGGAGCCATTTCAACAAAAAACATAAGGGATGACATAAGGGATGATAGACGGGCTCCAAACAAAAAAAGGAAGATGGGAGAAGGCGCTCGCAAAAATTAGAGAAGTGATGACAAAGCACATAACAACGTAGATTTTGGAGACATTAGTAGGGAAGAGCAAAGAGGCCAAAGAGAAAGAGACAACATTAGGAAAGAGACAAGACACATGTTAGTGTTAGCGGCCTATTGGAGAAATCATGTTTGGAGAACATTCCAACAAGTGAGGCAAAACAACGTGCCACATTTTGAGGAAAAGTAGTGCGTGTGGTAGGATTTGCGGAAATCTAGCACAAATGTGGACAAACCTAGCCTAGTTAGGGTTAGGGTTTTGGGGTGTATTTTAGGGTTTTCTAACCCATTTTTGTAATATAAATAAGGGGTATGAGGGAGATTAGAATATCATCAGTCATCAATCATTATCATAGGCATCTATTGATCCGTAGTAGTATCTTGTCTGTTTTGGAGAACCTGTTTTGGAGTATTTGTGATTTGGAGTCTGTTTTGAGAGTTGTAGAGCTCGGATGAGGTCGAATTAGCTGAGGGTCAAGTTGCAATATCAGGAGCTTGGTGAAATCCTGGTCCGCCTCACTACTCTTTACTATGATATAATGTGTGCAACAACTTTTTACGAATAAGAAAAGAAGAAAAAGATCTTTGTCGACATAGCCCCAGGGGGGGGAACCACGGTAAAACCATGTGTGCAATGTGTTCCAATGTGTTACTGTTTATGCAATTATCATTGAATGGTTAGATAGATGATTTATTTATAGCGCACACTAGATTATTATGCAAATGGATAAATGAATGAATGGATCTGATGAATAGTATAATAGAATGCATGGTTAAGTAGAAATAATAATAAGTAAGAAGGAACATCCCCCAATCCCCCCATGATTATAGACATCTGTGTCCTATAGTCCCCCATAAACCATCTCGGGTGAGACTGTGATATGTACTCCATGTGTGGTGTAGCCTTCGAGTTTACTAGAAGGGCCGATGCTGATAAGGGTTTTTTTTGAGAACTATGGTAGAACCTGGGTCATCCCATAATTCCATTAAGAGCGCATATTTCTCCAAATATGGTGCACCAAAAAAAGTCCGAAAACCAAAAAACAAGGAGAGTGCTCAACTGCAATAGTTGCAGTTGAAATTACCAAGAATACCACCAAGAATGTCACGAAGAATACCACCAAGAGATGCTAGAAGGTAGGGCGCATATCTTAGGCTAGATAATGCTAGAGAGAGAGACCAAGAATCACCCCAGAAGATCCACCTTCCATTCTTGCAGCTAAAACTCCAAACTTGCGCTATACTTGAGAGAGTGAGTGAGGTGAGTGTGTACAAATGATCTCAAGTTCCCTCTATTTATAATGTTCCTTGTGAACTGTCTAGGCCGACTTCTCCTTTTGCAGGATAATAATTTAATATTAATTATTTTACTGAACCGACTTGTCTTCTAGGGTTTATACACATTTGTTTAGGGTTTCTCTTACTTCAGGAATATTCTATTCTAGTCATAGGTTACACATGGAGGTTAATACCTCCCACATCTACCATAATATCAACACTCCCTCCTAGCTAGGGAGGTATTCATTGTAATGGTCTCAAACACATCCATCCATTTCACATGGTATGGGTAAGGCTCACATAGTCTTGCAGACCATTCTACAGGTAACATCATCATAGCCACACAAGCTATCTATTGATCACGAAAATCAAGTAACTAACATCATCATCATCACTATCCATCTAGCTGGAAATCACCTCCAACACTACTGGTTGGCACACCAACCTAGGAAACACCTTCAACACTACTAGTAGTCTCAATGGAAAACATGTAGTAGTACACAGTTACTACAATTCCATCCAATAGATCACAACAATGTCAATCCATAGCAACACACAACTGTTATCTAGTGGTACACAACCACTCCTAGTAGTGTACAACTACTATCTAGGACACACAGTCACTACTAGTGGAACACATCCACCATAGTAGCACATAACTATTGTCCAGAGACACACAGTCTCCACTACAATCAACTAATAGCTACATAGGCTATCACCATGCAGTACAATAGTCTCCTGGAATCAAATCATATCATCCTCTACATAATCTCTCAAGGTCATACTCCATCTGAGTAATCAGGCATGATGTTGAATAAGTCACGTGCTATATTTAGTGCACTCAACAAAGTGTCTTGCATAAGTCACTCACTCAACATAGTAATACAAGGACCATTATTCTAATCCGGACATACGTCCTAGAAGAATGATTGTCCCACTAGATGTTAAAATCCCCACAATGGGCTACAAGGACCATTCTTCTAATCCAGACATGTGTCCTAGAAGATTGGCTATCCTCCAAATGTTGAAATCCACACAATGGACTACAAGGACCAGTAGTCTAATTTAGACATACATCCTAGAAGAATGAATATCCTTCCAGATGCTGAAAGCCACGCCATGGTTTATAAGGACCATTCTTATAATCCAGACATACGTCCTAGAAGAATGATTGTCTTGGACCATTTCCCCCCCTCTGGCCACTAATGTGAATTCAAGGAAAAAAAAATTCCTACACCAATCTCCCCACTCTAGTCATTATTGTGAACTCAGGGAGACAAACCATTCTTCTTATCCAAACATACGTCTAAGAATAATAGATGTCCTAGACCATTCTACTTGTCTGGGAAATGCCCCAGGAGAATAGTTGTCCATGGTACATCAAAAATATGTCAACCTGGACCATTCTCCACTGGGATAATGTCTATCCACCAACAATATGTCATCCTGGACCATTATCCACTTGGATAATGTCTGTCCACCAACACATTGACTATCCATGATTCCATATATCAACACTCCCTCCCAACCGAGGAAGTCATCTCTTCCCTCTCAACCAAGGGAGAAATCTCCATGAGTCCCAACTTGTCCCTCAAGTATGCAAACTTTATCTTGGACAGAGGCTCCATCAAAATATCAATTTTCTGCTCATCGATGGAGATGTACTAGAGAACTACTTCTCCTTTCTGGACTTTATCACAGATAAAATAGTACTTGATCTCAATGTGCTTTGATATGTCATGGAACACAAGGTTTTCTAAAAGCTTCACACAACATTGATTATCAAAATATATCATAGTCATATACAACACCTAATCAAATAGTCCATAAATCAACTTATGGAGCCATACTGCTTCTGTATAAGCATCACAAGTTGCAATATACTCTGCTTCTGCAGTGCTGAGTGAAACAAAATTTTGTTTCCTGCTAGCCGATGATATCATAGTAGAGTCCAAACTGAAACATATACCATAAGTACTCTTTCTGTCATTTGCACTCCCTTCCCAATATGAATCAGTAATTCCATGCAGTGGTATGCCACTATTTGAGGTATATCTCAAACCATAATTTAGCGTCCCACGAAGATATCTCAAAATGTGCTTTAAAACTATCCAATGCTCATGTCTATTTTCCACATGGAACTGGATCAATGTGTTCAGAACGAAGAAAATTTATGACCGGGTATTAGCCAAATACATCAATGAGCCAATCAACTATCGGTACAGGGATGATTCTAGTGGATCAGAATATATCATTATCCCAGTGGAAGCTAATGAGAGCCCCCAAATCAAAGAAAACTACCCCGAAGCCAGTGACGCCAGCCCCGAATCACCCATACCCCAAGTGCCTTATATACAAGCAGTAAGTTCGATACTACCTTCGCATGCTAGTTCTGTTCCAATACAATTAGTTAGTCAGTCACAACCAGAAAGTGCAGATATAGGGAGGATATTGGGATCCATCGGTAGATAACAAGAAGGACCATTAGGGTTCACATTGATATGAACAACAGGATCAACAATGGCCAACCATGCAGTAGGTTCGATTGCCCGATACCCAGAATTTTTGGGTAAGGGAGATGAAGACGTTGAGCAACACTGGTTCCTATGCGAAGCAATCTAGAGATCGAGAAGGACTCCAAATGAAAATAAGTTGGTCGAGTTCCAAACTACCTTGAGTGGTCACGCTCTCAAGTGGTAGACAAAGATCATTGAACCAGGATTTCCAGGGATGCAAGGTCAAGCGTTCACATTTGGCTAGGTACGGATGAGGTTTATAGTAGAATTCAAACTACCTTAGTCAGAAAAAAAGGCTCTGTCTGAGTTGCGTGAGATCCAGTAGAGGGAAGGTGAATCAACCTGGGAGTACAACCAGAAGTTTAAATATGCCATAGGGAGGTTGGCACATCTAATACACGAAGAACATCAAAGGGAGTGGTACATTCATGGGTTGTTGCCTCTTACTCGGATTCCGTTAACGCAATAACGAATAGCCACGTTAATAGACGCCTTAGAACAATCAATGAAGATTGAATCCATGGAGGGATACCCTAGGATCCTGAGAGCAACCCGACCCCCAATAGATGTGAATCTGGAACAACTACAAGGGAATATATCATCACTTATAGAAAATATTCAGGAGCTGATTATACCCAGTCTAGGACGACCACAGGTTTGGTGCATTGGATGTTATATGGAAGGTCATCTAGCGAACGCATGTCCGAGAATGAGGGGATTGGGACCTCCTCAGAATCTGACGGTAACCCCTCCAAGACCCACGGGAGGAGTTTCGCAAGTGTCGACAAATTCATCATTCCATCACCCTAGCCCATATCACGCTTTCCCAGGAGTCCAAGCAACACCGACAACGGAATGTTGTGAGATATGTCAAATACATGACCATGGGCCAAGACAGTGACCCTCATGAAAAAATATTTGGCAGTACCAAACACAGTACATTGCGAGTTATGTGCATCTACCATGCATACTACCAATCAATGTAGATCATTGGACGCACTTGCAAATAGGTTAGACCAAACAACATTCAGGGTGAATGAAAACCCTCAAGGACCAAGAAGAGGTCGAGGAAGTGGAGCCAGAGGAGATTTCAGAGGAGGAAGGACTGGGGGAAGAAGACCAAGAATATCTTATAACTGCGATGAACAAGGTCACTTGGCCAGAGATTTTCCTCATCCAAGGCAACCATGGTGCTCTCACTGCAGAACCAACGGAAACACAACTGAATACTGCCCAGAGTTAATTGCAAAGTGAAAAGACAGAGTACGGAAAAGAGGAACTAACCTTATTAGTTCAAATATCAAGAGTATTTCTAAGGGACAATTGCCTAACCTTAATATTGTCACTCGAGGAGGAGTGAAGGCGGGAGCTGATGCTGATACTCTACCTTAGATCCATAAAGCATCACCTAAGGGATACATGTATGATCCCCTAAAGAAAAAGTTGTTCTTTAAATATGCTATATAAGTATTCCAGAATATTCCTAGTCATGAAATGCAAGAGAACCCCCCCCAACCGACTATTTACACTAAAATGGCATAAGTCCCTGCTTCACCCCCTGCACCCAGAAACCCTGTAATCATACCAAGACAGCCTGAGCAACCTCAAAACGTGGTTGATCTTTGGTTTCAATTATTCTTTGACATTCTAGGGAATGATCAACTAACAAAAAAGTTGCGCAATGTGTTGTACCTAGTCTTAGGGAATGAAGAAACCTCAAAAGCAAGGATAAGGGATAATATTCCCGAGAAGAGTACTCATCGAGTGTAGTGAATAAAGGTGATAACCAGAAAAGAATTTCGACCGGTAGCCCAGTTAGACGACTTTGAAATTAAGGACGTCATGTTGGACCTAGGGTCAGATGTGGAAATTCTACTTAAGAAGACTTGGGAAGCCTTAGGAAAACTGAGACTGACATATTCCCCAATTCAGTTAAGGATGAAAAACCAATACTCTATCTTTCCCATAGGAAGACTAGAGAACGTGGAAATTGATGTAGCAGGAGTAAAAATAGTTGTTGACTTTGAAGTCATTGAGATCATGGGAGACAAGGACCCTTACCTTGCATTACTTGGCATCGATTGGGCCTATGAAAATTATGTAGTAATCGACTTAAAGAAAGACACCATGACTTTTGAAGCTGAGGGAGTCAAGGTAGTTCAACCTTTGGACCCATATGTAGGACCCATGTACACAGAACCAATAGAAAATAATATGGAGGGAGAATACCAAGACCAGTTGTACACTGTAACAACGGGGACAAGAAACGATATATAAACCCTACTGCTGATGGATCAGTAAGATGGATAAGTATACAGTCAGCAGATGAAGATTCAAAACTGGCTTTTGATAGTTGGCAATAGAGCTCGCACAAAATATTCTCAAGAAGTTGTGTAACTGTCAGAATGACCAGATGGGTTGGGACCAAAGTTAGAGAACACCCAGTATACGATGGTACCTCAGATATAGACATTTTTTTTCAAAATATGGAAGAGAATGTGAGAGAAGATCAAAGAATCTCGGTACTAGATGTAGCCTTTCAGAACACCCATGCCATATGGTGTGCCACTGATAAAGCCATACTCAAAACTTGGGATGAGGTGAAGCAAGCTATCAAGGACAGGTTCTGGAATAGGGAGCAGCTGGAATCAGAGATGCAGATGGATCTCCAAGTTGTGCAGCTGTTCAACGGAGAATCGAATCCTATAATACACATTGAACAACGTGTGACATAGTGGCAGGCTACGGAGATGCCCTCTCACTTCTGGGTTCAGGTATTTCCCCACTCTCTAGGCCTAATCCCGAAATCTTGGTTCATACATGAGGAAACTAGAAGACATACCAACAACTGGTAGACATTGGCAGCTCAATTTTGCAAGGAATTCTCACTCACAAGTAAGTACCCTGAGCTTGAGCTAGCCCTACAAAATATTAAGAAACTTCTTTTTTTAGCCAATAGTAATAAGAGAATAAAATTTGTAGTGTGTCCCAAGCATACCCAATAACTTCAGACTAAACTCCACTTACCCTCGACTGAGAAGCCTATAGAATGCTATCAGATTATCAAAGATTCAGAAACCCTAGACGAATTAGAAGAACTGAGAAACCTAGCCATCAAAGAGACAGAGGGAAGAAGAGAAATCCAAAACACCATACCCAACCAGACCGATAGGTCCTACAATAACCCATTTAAATTGCGTAGACTCAACATAGGGACTGCAAAGCAACCCAAGATAGCTATGGTGGGAGATTACTAGGATGAGCAAACCAGTAAGGAAATACAGAGTTTACTGAGGGAATATGAGGATTTGTTCCCAAAGACATTTTCAGAATTAAAGGGAATCAAAGGAGTCATGGGAGAAATGAAGATTGAGTTAAAACCATGATCCAAGCCTGTCAAACATAGACCATACCGTCTTAACCCAAGAGTAAAAGAGAAAGTTAAGAAGGAGACTAATAAGATGTTAGAAGCAAGTCTCATTTTTGTGATAGAAGAAGTAGAGTGGGTTAGCCTGATAGTCATTCAAAGTAAGAAAGACACTAAGGATATCAGAGTCTATGTGGACTACATAAGACTCAACTCTACCTGTGTGCACGACCATTTACCAACACCCTTTATCGATGAGGTGCTAGAAAAGGTTGTGGGGAAGGAAGCATACTCATTCACAGATGGATTTTCAGGATACCATCAAGTCAGGATTGTTGAAGAAGACAAAAGAAAGACCACTTTTATTACAAAATAGGGATCTTTTGCATACAACATGATGCCATTTGGATTAAAGAATGCCCCTGCAGTTTTTTCCAGGATTGTGATAGTAGCCTTTAGATAATTCATTCACAAATTTATAGAAGCCTATATGGATGATTGGAAAATATATATCCTTCTTAAGGAACATGTATCACTGCTAAGGCTAATGTTTGACAGATGAAGAGAGTTGCAAATCTCATTAAATATCAGAAAGTGTATCTTTTGTGTGCCACATGGAAATCTGTTGGGCCACATAGTCTGTCGAGAAGGAGTATTGGTAGACCCAGCCAAAGTTTCATTCATTGTGAATATGACACCACCTACGAGTGCCAAACAATTGTGCTCCACACTAGGACACACAGGTTATTACCGCGGGTTCATTCGAAGATATGCCAACATTGTTGCACCTCTAAAAAACCTCTTGAAAAAGGATGAAACATTCCAATGGACTCTCGAATGCAATAAATCATTTGAGACACTTAAGGAGAAACTCATTACAACATCGATTCTGATATTCCCAAGATGGGAGAAGGAATTTCACGTCCATGTAGATGCTTTCGAAATTTCCTTAGGAGCTATCTTAATGCAACCTGGAGATGGAGCTATGGATCACCCTATACATTTTGCGAGTCGAAAGCTATCACAAGCAAAACACAACTACACAACAACAGAAAGGAAAGGCTTAGCAATGATCTATGCTTAACAAAAATTTAGACATTATCTGTTAGGATCTCATTTCAAATTCTTTACTGATCATTCCACACTGAAATACCTAGTTAACAAACCTGTGTTGGAAGGGATAATTTGTAGAGGGCTTCTATTATTTCAGGAATTTTCCTTTAAAGTCATCATCAAGCTGGGACAATGCAACATCGGACCTGACCATCTATCTAGGCTAGAGTCAGGAGAAAGTGGTAGAGTAGTGGATGACTATCTCCTAGATGCAAACTTGTTCAGGATTGAGGCCATACCGGAATATCTGGAGGACATAAAAATCTTTCTCAGTATAGGGGCTTTCCCTGAAACATATTCCGCAACCCAAAAATGCCATATGGTCTTTAGAGAAACAAACTACCAGCTAATCTCCAGACAATTTTATAAACTAGGACTAGACAACATCCTTAGACGATGCCTCCTGGATCATGAAAGGTAGGATATACTCTGGGAATTCCATAGTGGAATCGCAGGAGGTCACATAGGAGGAAAGGCCACAACACAAAAAGTTCTTCAGGAAGGACTTTGGTGGAACACACTATTCAAGGATGCAAAAGTATATGCTAGATCGTGTGATGTTTGTTAACGGGTGGGCAAGCTGTCCCCCTAAGATGAAATACCACTACAACTAGTTAGAGCTCTACAGGCATTTGAGAAATGGGCAGTTGACTTCATTGGACCAACCAACCCCACAACTAAACATTCAAAGGCCAGGTACATCATTACCACGACTGACTACCTTACCCGTTGGGCAGAAGCAACAGCGGTACAAGACTGTTCGATAGACACTGCTTCCAGGTTCATTCTCGAGAATATCATTACCCGTTTTGGATGTCCCAGGAGACTAACCAGCGATTAGGGAGCTCATTGCATTAGAAGAACGATAGAAACACTTGCAACATAATTTTTTATTCAACATCACAAGAGCAGTCCATACCACCCACAGGCTAATGGAATAGTTGAAGCCTTCAACAAGATTCTAGAAAAAGGACTAACAAAGGTCTGTTGCACAAACTGAGAGGAATGGGACGTTAGAGTTCCAACTATACTATGGGCCTATAGGAAAACCACAAAGAAACTCCACAGATACACACCATTCCAATTATTTTATGGGAGAGAGGAAGTGGTGCTTGCATATTTCATCACTCCAAGCCTGTATATTGCACAAGTCACACGTATGACAGAAGAGGAATCAGTGGCGCAGAGACTTCCGAAACTACAAGAACTCGAGAAAAATAGATTTCTAGCAGACTTCCATCGGTCAATTGAAAAGGAAAGAAAAAAATATTGGCATGACTGGCACATTAAGACCAAGGTATTCACACAAGGGGACATGGTGTTACTCTATTACAACCGATACCAGAAGCACCCTGGCGAGCTGGGTATGCACTGGTTGGGACCCTTCATAGTTGCGGAGATCCGACCCTCAAGAGCAATCTGATTCGCGCAACTGGATGGTGTGCTACGACCAGGATGGGTGAATGGCTCTCGCCTGAAGCCCTACCTATCTCAAACCTGAGAGAGAAGGACAGTCTCTCCTATCCGAAGGAGCTTGTACAATAGATAGATTTGATTTTTGTTTTCTTTCTGAAATTTTGTAAATTCTGTTAATAAAATCCATATGCGTAGTATTGCGCCATAACACATATTTCATTTGTTTTTTCTAAGTGTTGGTTGATACAGAACCGACGACTCAAAAATATAGTTCCTGAACCATAAGAGAGTCCATTCATGACAGTCATTAAAGACGACGGGGACAACCTTTGTGGTCGGAGGGGCCATGAATCCAACATCAATCTGAGTTATAGGCCACGCAAACCCAGTCTAGTCACAACCTTTATTGCCATTTCGGTACCTCGTATGATGCCTGTTAATCCATAGAGATGCATTATGCCAAGATTCCATCGAATTTCGCATTGGGACACCCACCCATCAAACAGAAAGGTCTCAAATCAGCCATGTCCCTATTCCACTCAAATAAGTAAATACCAAGATCGCCAATAGGATTTACCTTGATTAAACCGTCCGGTCGGACAACTGACACCTGGTTGCGTCCATACGGTCATGATGAGTAGCATTTACTGCTAAAAACGTACCCATTAAGCCAAGTATAAGGCTCTCAGAACTCAACCGAGAACGTATTGTTTCTAAAAAGAGCATATCCATTTCTGAACTTAGCAACGCGAACCAGTTGGGACCATTGTAAAAGATACAGACGTAACCCTAGTTCTTACATGTCATAGAAGTGTGAATGTCGAGAGCCACAAAAAGACAAAGTGCCATGACTAAAGAAGAAGTACCATATGAGCCCTGCGCCCCCCTGGTTGAGATCGTGGGTGATCTCAAAGGGAAGTAGAGCACGTTAAGCTCCTCGACGTTGACCTCACAGATTCATCCTTGTTCCCACAGATGCACACAGATGTATTTTTGGATATAGTTATGTATGGAATAGGAGGAATTCAAGTTGTACCAAAAGAAGAGTTCATCAACTTATTTAACTCGACCATCATGAACTTGAGAGACTTACTAGTCTTTGGTACCACAAGCGATATTGCACGCTGCACAAAATTTCTGATAAGCAGGGTGCATGACAGAATTCTATGGTTGGATAAGTGGTATCCAATCCATGTGGAAGACATCCAACAACTTACCGGACTATCCTCCCAAGGAGAGGATGTGTCGAAGAGATTCTAGGGTCCTGGTAAGCACGGAAAAAAGAAATGCGAGCTTAGCCTATACGAGAAATTTAACACAAAGAGAGGAGGACACACAACAGTAATTGAACCAATACTACCCGAGACAGTCCGGACTGGCTGCTACATCATAGCCAACAAGGTTATGAGGTCTTACTATAAGGGATAATGCACTCTATATGCATTATCAGTCGCTGAATTTTGCACAAATGGAGCAGTGTTCAACTGGTGTAGTTTCCTGTTGGAGGAACTACTAGTAGCTTGCGAGGAAGCAGGGGAGAAGGGAGGAACCTTCACCTATCGATAACTACTTGTGGCATTCACAATGTTCAAATGGATGCCACCTGTGGGCAGACAACCGACAATACCAGATAAGGGGTGCATGGCGAAGATGTTCGAGCCATGGCAGTCCAAAAAAGACTCGGAGAATACAACACTCAACAACACAACATTTTCCAAATGGTATAATGGTATGATATCCGTGATGAAGAGGATGTGCATCCCACAGGAGATCCTCAACTATAACATGAGGAATATCGCCTTCAGCATGAATCAACACAACACATTCATCTGACCGAGACATGTCAGCAAGGAACATTTCCACACAAGAATGCTACCATTCTATTTGGATGAGGAAGCCTTCAATAAGGAAGTCATGTCATGGCCAGGAGTCAAACATTGCCTGTGTAAATCCAGAATGCATTATATTTTGCCTGTGGAGCTGTTGAAGAAAAAAGACAACAAACGAGGAGAAGGACCAAGTTCAGGCCCTGAGCAGAAGAAGCTAGACACTTTGGTACAAACAGACATCGAGGAGGAATAAGAGATACAATAGTTAGAGCGAAGAAAAATATTGGCCTACCGATGGCTACCAGACAATGTCGTGCTATCAGGTACGCAGGTTAACCAGATCTTAGGCGTTATGCTTGGTACCAAACCATTGGTGAAGAGGGCCAGAACTGAGGTCTCTCCGAACAAACCCCTAACCCACAACCCCTTGCATCTTCCACTCCCCGCACCCGCGCCACAACCAAATCCACCACTATCATTGATATTTAGGATGACCCGGAGCCTGAAACATTTCTGTCCACATTCTTCATTGAGCACCCTCCAACACCACTCCAATTACCAAACCTCATCACTGCCAGTCCACATCAGACCACAACCTCAGAACCGATGCATCTCAATCAACCAGAGATAGTGAAACGATTCCCACAAATAACCAGATAATTACCCAAGCCAATATTAGAAGTTTCTGGTCCTAACTCCAAAGCCTCAGAGCTGAGCACGACGCTGGATGTTCCGAACCCAGACACCCAGGAACAATAGCTTGAGTCTTCAACACAAGAAGAAGACACCCGAAGTAGAGATGAGCTGGAACTCGACAGCTACCAGCAAATCACCTTGAGGGTTCCCAAGAAATCACGACGCGTGAAGTAGAAGCACTAGAAGAGCCATTGATACAAGATATGCACAATGAACCAGAATCGATAATAGAGAAGGTTCTCCAAAACCCTCAACAATGTGCAGAATTGATGCAACTTTGCATAGCCAGAACAAAGGTTCTGACTCTTTTGCCGGCAGAGCTAAGGTTGAGGATAGCACCAGCGCCACCAATGGAGGAGGAGGTCAAAACCCGCTCAGACCATTCAATGGCCAGTGGACTTCCACTATAGATGCAGGCACCCACCGACGTAGCTCCTTCATCCACCAACCTGGTACAGTGGCCAGTGCCACAAATATTTGTATTAATCAGGGCATCAATGTACCAGTTAGAGCAAAGGCTCCAGGAAGCCGAGAGATCCGTCAAGATTGTGAGGAAGGAACAATTCATCGTGAAAACATGCAGAATGCAGGAAGCACATCACAAACTCCAAGTCTAGTTCAAACTCGAAAAAGTGCAGGGAAAACTTGTTGAAGCCTGGTCGAACATTCAAAAGGTTGCGCCTGACCTACCTGAAGCCAGCGATGTAGGTGAGCCAGAGCAACAGATCGATATGTTACAAGAAGCATGGACACAACTCGCTACTTTCACTAAGAAGCTACAAGTGAAGCTACAACAGGTACATCAGGAAGCTGAACAACAGCCTCAACAACTGCAAGAAAATATGCAGAAGATAATATTGCAAGGCAACAATGCCCGAGCATCATTGCACAAGCACACAACGGACTACACCAAAATCTTCAAGGAATTCAGTGACTGGATGGGCATCATCACTCAACGAAATTAGGTCTTGGAGGAGGTATGCACAAAGATCCAGGTGCTGAATGAAGAAGATGTGTCCAAGATGGACCCCATGGAGCAACAACAGAAGTTTGACCAAATTCAACAGGTCGACAATGAACTGAATACACTCTATGGGGCACAGTCTGTAGCCAAGAAAGAGCTGCACAACTTTCGACCTGTAATTCAGACCACCTACATGCAAATGCATCAAGTTGACGCAACAACAAATTCCGAGTGGAACTCGTTGGTTGCGGCCAAGCCAAAGGAGTACAACAAAGAGACGACCCAACAGTTTCTTGCAAAAGCATCACTCCTCGCCCAGAAATGGCAGGACAAAATTGGAAGCTTTCAAGGAGTAAAGCACAGAGCATTAGAGCTGGTACCAGAATTGGGCCCTTCGTTTGAGGAGGTAAAGGAAGAAAAAGTGAAAACAAAAGAACCCAAAGAAGAAGAAAAAACGGATAAGGGAAAACAACAAATGCTCTTGGAGGATGTGAAAGAGCCAAGAGCTTGACTTGAGGATGAGTCAAGGATTGTGGTCAGAGCCTGTTGGGCCCTTCGCTTTTGAGAAGGAATCATGCAAGTTTTGACTAAGCACGAGTTGCACAAAATGCATCAGAGGCCATGAGAAAGAGCAACAAAAAGTAGTTGCGGAAGTCAGTGCAACGCCAACGAAGCAACAAATGGTTGCAGCATAACAAGAAATCATGCAAGCCAAGAAGGAAGACACAACCCTAGTATATATAGGGTTGAACATAATTGTAAAAAATTTGGTTGGTTGGTTCGTTTGTTTGTTCGATAGTTCATAAGTTAGTTGGCTAGGTTGAGTCGAGTCAGGTTGGTCAGAGTCGCCAGGTTTTGGGATTAGTTGTTGATAATTGTTGTAAGTCGACGAAAGACAATTCTGAGTCTATAATGAATTGGACCTATCAGTTGGAGAATTAGAGCTATGTGGCATGAGTCCAGAGCCATGAGTCTGTACTGAGCCTTGCTATGTAATTCTGAGTCTGTAATGAGAGAAATATCCTAAAGATAATAGGAAGCAGGACAAAATTTCAAAATATGTTGCATCTTTGTATGTTTACTTATACATTACAATATTTCCTTATAGCTTATGAGTTCTATTTGATGGTTCAACATTTAAATGATTTCTCGCAACGTAAGAAGGTTTGATTCATGCATTTATATGTTCCAGATCTGTTAATGTCTCTTGCGCAAGAACATGAATGAGTTCTGACTACTCTATGGATCCTATTTAGTCTTTTCCCTATCCTTCCCTATCTATCTATCTCAGAAATGCTTCGGGTGAGACTTCTTCTCTTCGGAGGAGATGAAAATGCCAACGCTCTAGAGTACATGGTACCTTTTGTTGGTAACCTCAAAAGGAACCTGGTCTGATCAAATTCGTGGCAACACTTTCCAAACTCTTGACCTTTGTCACCTACCTTAAATAATATTGGACAACAAGCATATTAATCACAATTTCACGCGGAAACATTTTATTGTTATGCAAAATTCAAGAGGAAAATTTTGAAATCTAGCACAATACTTATCTGTGTAGTTCGTGGATCTTCATCCACATGAATGTCTTTCTATATTGGATCACTGTTTTTCCTGGACATACCCATTGTGTGCATGATCCCAATCAATAGTTTATAATAATTATCGAAGTATCCTCTTCCTTGCGGTCACTCACCCTCCAGGCCCAGGCTCATGCATCCCCTTCTCTGCTATACAATTCCTCGGGTGATCCATATTTCCTTGCTAAGGATTTCTCACACAAGAAGAATTCTAGAGACTTGATTGAGCCTTACAATCATGACGTCCCTCAGACTTGCTCTGCTGAGGCGTCCCTCTAGCTTGCGTTGCCACAACACAAAATATTCTAGGTGATCATGGCTTACCACAGGGTTCTCATGTCCCACTCAGTGGCCTTTTCATGCTTTCCATATTGAAAGACTTCATATGTCCTCCCTAGACATATCTTTTTCATCTCACCTATATCACATGTATACAAAAATGAGATATTATCATCAATTTCAAATTCATAATTTTCTTGCAAATCTGTCACTGTTGGCCCTTGGTTATGTACGAAAGTGAAGATCAAGGAAGAAAGGCAAAGTATGAACTATGTGGAAGGCACATAAATTGAGGAAGGGTCAAAGTGGGTAAAGAAGTCGAAAAGAAGGAGCGAAGTAATGAAAAATCTAGTCGTTGGAAGAGCTGATCAAGAAAGATAAAGCATCAAAGAAGAGGTAGCGTGGAAAACTCAACAAACAAAAAAAGACACCAACAGATACTTTGGAGCACCTTGTGGAAAAGGAGGAAGGATAGGTTGGTGAGCCCCGAAAGCATGGGTCAAGTGGACCTAGGGTTTTGACACCTAGACTTTGATCTACGGTTTTCTGAGAGTCATCACTACTAAAGAGTATTTGACCATATGGGCAGAAGAAAGAGCAGTTAAGGACTGTAGTGCAACTACAACTGCGCAGTTTATCTTTGAGGATATTATAACCAGATTTGGATGCCCGAAGATCCTCATGAGTGATCAAGGCACAGACTTCATCAAAAAAACTATTGACCTTGACTCAGGAATTTGAAGTTCACCATCAGAAGAGCACACCATACCACCAACAGGTGAATGGTACAATCGAAGATTTCAATAAGATCTTGGAGACTGCGCTGACAAAGATTTGTAGTGTTAACAAAGATGATTGGGATTTAAGAATTCCAACAATATTATGGGCTTATAGAACTACTTGCAAAAAGATGACAATGTAGACTCCCTTTAAGTTGGTATATGGCTTGGAAGCAGTAGTACCTATGGAATACTTGGTTCCTAGTTTATGATTGCAGCATTTACAGGTATGGATGACACCGATGTTGTTCAAGACAAGATTGCGTAGTTGATCGAACTGCAAGAAGACATGTTTATTGCAGGATTTAATCAACAGGTACAAAAAGGAAGAGAAAAGGCTTACCATTCTAGACATATAAAAAAGAAAGTGTTTTAGTAAGGAGATTTGGTACTGTTATATGAAAACAAGTTCATGAATCATCTAGGGAAGTTAAGGACACATTGGCTTGTGCCATTTGAAGTTGCCTATGTTATAGAACGTGGAGCTGCGCAGTTGAAGACTCTTAATGGATATTGGAAGGATGGTTTAGTGAATGGGAGCCGATTGAAATTGTATTATGACAACCAACTACCTCGCAACTCTCAGTAAAATCAAAAGGAAGAAGGGTCTAGGCACTGGGTGCAGTTGAAACTAGGTACCAGACATAGAAAATACAATCTGCACAAGATAGGAAGGGACATAGTAGAAAGCACAGGCTGCTCCACGTAGTCTGCAGTCAAAGTAAAAAAGAAGGTTCAATCTTGCAGTGACTCGGGAAGAGTCACATGTGAGTGTTGGGGGCTTGTTGGCCCTTGGTTATGTAAGGAAGCAAAGATTAAGGAAGAAAGGTGAAGCACGAATTGTGAAGAAGGCACATAAACCGAGGAAGGGTCGAAGTGGGTAAAGAAGCGAAAAAGAAGGAGCGAAGTAAAGGAAAATCTAGTCATTGGAAGAGAAGATCAAGGAAGATAAAGCAACAAAGAAGAGGGAGCGTGGACAACTCAACAAGCAGAAAAATACACCAACGGATACTTTGGAGCACCTCACGGAAAATGAGGAAGGACATGATGGCAAAGCCTCGAAAATGCGGGTCAAGTGGACTTGGTGTTTTGGCACCTATGGTTTTGGATCTAGGGTTTTGACACCTAGACTTCAACCTACGATTATTAAGAGTCATGTAATGTATAAATAAAGGTCTAGAGGACCTGGGACGGGTTCTGGTTCATGTTATTAGTGTTTTTCATGATTGATTATTGTTGTTTAGAGAAATATTGAGTCTGTATTCTAGATTTTCAGTTGGGTGCAAAGATCAACCCTGCAACTGGGTGCACAGGGAGGGAAGAGAAAGAGAGAAAGAGAGATAGATCTGCAGCTAAGTGCACAGATAAAATTGTGTGTTTTCATATAATAAATCAAGAAACATAGTTCTGTGGATGTAGCTCTAGAGAGAGGGTGAACCATGTATATATTATTGTCTTTGTGGTTAATGTTGTGTTATATGTTATCTGATTATACTGTTACTGCAGTGTTGTGTTAGATCAGAGATATAACTTCGTGAAGCTAGCATAAGAGTGGTAAAGAATATCTAGATTTTTTGCATTGTGTTTTGGAATCACTTTGCATTTCCTCTGGTTGTAGACACCTGTGTCCTGCAACCCTCTATTTCTACTTCGAGTGAGACTGCATTTGCTTCACAGGCATTGCCGAAAGGGCCTGTAGTTAGGGCTTGTTGGTGCGCTGTAAGAGTTGAACCCCAGGTCTACCCCTGTGCCAAAAAATGGTTTCATTTATGGGATTGGGATCTTCTTGAGGGAATGTCAAGGTGGTTTCCATCAAAGACAGAGATTCAGAAGTAGATATAAGAAAAAAAAAGGACTTCGATGAAGCTCATAATAAGAATCCTAGCATTAGTACAGAATATCGGTTGGGAAGGTACATCTTTACCGAAATACACGATATTTTATTTGGATGATCTCATAAGGAATTATACGAGTGATTAACCAAATTAGAAGACACCTAGTTTGAGGTCATATCTAGACCACCTGTGGTTTGGACAACAACGTTGATCAAGAAATTCAAGAGAGTCGATAACATTGTGTCTAGAGCAGTAGATCTATGGTTCGATAGCACTATTGGAGGGTACATTACTGAGTTTGCTATCGAAAGAGTAGAATCGTATAGTCAAGCAAAGATCTATTTCTTTAAGGGACCTAGAGGAAAGTTCCTACACTTTTTAAAACTGAGGATTAAGATGCTATTGCATGAGAAGAATATCCTAAAGATACAATGAAGCTAATGTTCAAGAATTCAGACAGTGACAGTGACATAGAGGATGGAAAAACACGTAGTGGGAGATCATTTAGAGAAGTTCCTCTTGCGAACTTGTTTAAGCAGAATTATGGAGACAAGGGATTCTATAGTGGGGAAGAAACAAAACTAATAGACGAAGAGTATTCAAAGTCTGCAAGGGCAGAGGAAGTAGGGATTGAAGAACCTCGTCGAGGAGAGTCAGAAACTTCAGGAACTGCGCCTACTATTGAAGTAAGTACTATTACTCCTCCTATCATTTTAGCAACATTAAGTAACCAGAGTAACCAAAGTAGCCAGAGAAATCAGAGTACTGTTACAAGCAGTTTAGTACATACTTAGACTAGAAACCCAGGAAGATCTATGGCAGATGTAATGCAGTTACCTATATTTAGACGAGATGGATATGAAAATATTGACCATCATTGGTTCTTATGCAAAGTTGTCTAGAGCATTAATCAAGTCACCGATGAAGCTATTAAGAGAACTCAGTTTAGTACTACCTTGAGGAATCACGCTCTGAACTGATATATGAAGTTTGCTTCAGGACCTAGACAGCCTAAACCACTGAATGACATTAATACTGCATTGAGTGAAGAATTCAAGAAACCTAATTCAGAGTCACAGTTCATTACAGAGTTGAAGGAAATCAAGAAGGTCATTGTACCTGTTTAGTAGTTTGATCATAGGTTTAAGACTCTGACAGGTCGTTTAAGTTTCTAGATCCTAGATGAACAGAATAAAGAATGGTTCATCGTTTCCCTCCTGCCACATATCATAGTTCTTTTGATGCAACAAAAAGTTGCTTCATAGGCTGAAGCTCTAGATATGGCTATGAAACTAGAAGTAGCCCCTGTAGGAGAATCTAGTTCAGGTATGAGTCAGATCTTAAATCAATTAAGTAGTTTATCCTTACAAGTCGAAGATATGAAGAAGGATAAAGGAAAGGAGAAAAGAGAAGATATATGGTGTATTTAATGTAAATAAGAAGGCCATGACAAAGAGAATTATCCCCTATTGCATGAATACCTGGGCTTGAGAGAGCCTATCCCTTTGAAGCAAGACATTCTACCATGGTGTGAGGTATGTATAAATAGACATCACCCTGGTGAGTGTTATTATATGTAAAAATATGTCCAGACACCTACCAATATTTATTGCACATTCTGTGAATCTGTGGGGCATGATGTGAAGGATTGTAGGGATTATAATCTCATGCATGAAAGATCAAGGGATACATATAGGATTCAAGGAGAAACACAACAAGAAGGAAATAATGCACATTTCAACTCCCAAGGAAGAGGAAACTTCAACCCTCATGGTGGATTCAGAGGAAGAGGATGAGGAGGAGGTATGGACCGAGGTTGAGGTCAGATCATTTGCTATAACTGTGCACAACTAGGACATTTGGAAAGGGATTTTCAAAACCCTTGTACTACTTGCAACTACGACAACTCATGCGATCATGTCATCGAAGAGTGTCCAATATTGTTAACCAAACTTCAGGAGAGATGAGGAGGAAACCAACAATTCCAACTGATGTTAGCAGAACCTTATGGTGAGGACCCCAAAGTCGTTGTTATTACTAGAGGAGGCATTGTTACAGAAGAATATAAGGTCGCTCTAGGAAAGACTGCAAAAGGATCAGGGATCAGAAGAGTTGCAGAGAAGGCACAATTGTTTGATCCAAGGAGAGAGAGGCATAGTTTTGAAGAAGAAAGGAAATAATTTGTAGGAGAATAGGCTTCTTCATCTAAGGCACAACTAGAAGTAAGGGAATGTGAAATTCCACCAGCATTTGACCATTATGCTCTATCTAGACAAGGAAAAGAGGTAAGCAAGCTCATGGACTTTTTATATACATGTATCAATTTGATTAAATATGAGAAATCTCTGCAGGAGCTACAACACCTTAAGACAATAGGAAATTTGTAAAATAGACCCTATGTTGAGTAGAGATATGAATCAAGTATCAATGAAAAGAAGGACAAACAAGGTATTGCACCTTAATGCTTATATTGGAGACTATGACATGGACTATGTCGTCCTCGACTTGGGATCATAAGTAAATGTTATGACGAAACAGACTTGGGCACTGATGGGAAAACTCATATTGATTTACACTCCTATCAGGCTCTGGATGGCTAATCAGCAAGAAGTGAGCCCCTTTGGAAGACTAGAGCATGTCCCTGTAGACTGTGATGGGGTAAGGACATTTGTAGACTTTGAAGTGATCGATATTGTTGATGATGGTTGTCCTTACCCTGCGTTGTTAGGAATTGATTGGGCTTTGGACAATTCGAATGTTGTTGACCTAAAGAATAGAAGAATGACATTTTAGGGTAATGGCCTTAAGGTCATTGCACCTCTTGACCTTGATGAAGGTCACATATACACATAATCGATAAGAGAAGAAGACCATGCCTATGAGCTAGAAAACATCTATAAACTGACAACAAGACAACAAGATTATATTAATCCCACATTAGATGGAAATCTAAGTTGGCGAAGTGAAAGTGCATGTTCATCAGATTCAGAAGACGCATTGGAAAACTAGTAGAACATAATGTACAAAGTCTCCACACGGTAATGTGCCAGATTGACCAGAGAAATTCATTGGATTGGCACAAAAGTAAGTAATATCCCTACATTTGATGGCTTGAATCATTTAGAGACATTTCTAGCTTAATTTGAAGGAATTGTACCAGTAAAACAAAGGTTGTTGGCACTAGATGAAGCGTTGAAAGCAACACCAGCTAGATGATGGGGAACACATAAGAAGAACATCGCAGGGTGGGTACAATGTCACACATTGATGATAGTACTCTTCTCAGACCAAGCTGAGGGATGAAAAGTTTGATACACAGGTCAGAGTTGTCCTAAGGACCATGTGCAAAGTTGTGAGGAGGCCTACAACAATATTCCTAAAGAACAGTTGGTGCATAAGTTCATTAACACTTTGGATACTATGCCTATCAACTGGTATCTTCAAGCAGAACTGCGCTTAACCACTTCATATTGGTACGGTATGACTCGAAACTTTATAGCTATGCTTTTATTTGAGATTCAATACCCTACAGTAGATCAGGATTTACAAATTGTAAGACACAAGGTCTTTGTGGAGGCACCTAACCTGCCTTTTGAGCAAGAAGAGGATGAATGGACTGCACCTCTTCAGAGATTAAATGGTTTTTATAATATTAATGTTAATGAAGATGATGATCCTAGGAATGTAAACATCGTAGAAACTGAAGGACAGAGGGACATATAAGGGCCAGGGATTGAATTACCTTTTATTGGACAACCAATTAAAATTAAGAAGGTTAATATTGGAACAGAGCAAACCCCTAAATTATCAAATGTTGAAGACTATTAGGATGATGCTACTATTATCAAGATCACATAACTATTGCATGAATATTAGGACTTGTTTCCAACCAAGTTCACAAACATGAAGGGAATTAAAGGGCCCATGGGTGAAATGAAGATCCCTCTGAGACTAGATGCAAGACCCATCAAGCAAAGACCTTACAGACTGAATCCCAAATATAAGAAGAAAGTTAAGATCGAAATGGATAGAATGTTGGAAGAAGGAATCATAGAACCCGTTGAAGAAACTGAATGGATCATCCCTATGGTGGTCCAAGATAAGAAGTCAGGAGAAATCTGAATTTGTGTAGATTTAAGGAAATTGAATGATGCATGCTTACATGACCCCTTTCCTACAACCTTTACTGATGAAGTTCTAGATAATGTAGGAGAACATGAGGTTTAATCATTCATATATGGATTTTGAGGCTATCATCATATCATAATTGTTAAGGAGGACAAACATAAGACCACATTTGCAACAGAATGGGGTTATTTTCAGTACACTGTGATGCCTTTTGGCTTGAAGAATTTAAGGACTTTTTACACAAATTCTTGGAAGCTTATTTTGATGATTGGACTATTGTTGGCAAAGGGGCAGACCCAGGGTTCAACTCCAAGAGCGCAACCAACAAGCCCTAACTACTGGCCCTTTCAGAAACACCTTTGAAGCAGATGCAGTCTCACCCAAAGAAGTTATGAGGGGGTTGTAGGACAAAGATGTCTACAACCGAAGGGGATATCAAGTGGATCTAACACAAGAACAAAACAACATTCATATATCACTTATAAACTTAGATCTATTATGCACATCTACTTATCAGATCTAAAGCAGTAATTCAATCACAGTATATCAATGACAGACACAAAGTACCAATCACACACAACACAAAATATACATGGTTCACTCTCTCTCTAGGGCTACGCCCACATAAATGTGCTATAATATATTAAGGTAAATCATATAGTTAGTATATGCACTCTTAGCTAGCAGATCTTCTCTCTTCTCCTCTCTTTCTCTCCCCTCCCGACGCACCCAGTTGTAGGGTTGATCTTTGAACCCAGCTGAAGATCTTACAATCCAGAAGGCTCTTGTACTCAACACTTCTCTCTCACACAATACTCTTCTCTCAACCAACTCAATACCAACAACAATAATAACAATATTATCGTACCAACCCAAACTAGGCCCTCATGACCTCTATTTATACATTACAATAGCTCATTGATAGCCTTAGGCCAAAACCTAGGTGTCCAAAACCCTAGACACCAAAACCCTAGGTGTCTAAAACCCTAGGTCAACTTGACCCATATTTTCAGGGCTTCGCTAGCCTATCTTTCCTTTCTTCTCGTGCGATGCTCCAAAGAATCCAAAGATATCTTTTTCCTCTTGTTGAGTTGTTCATGATCCTTCTTCCTTGCTTATTTGTCATCCAGAATCTCCTCGTCCAACGAATTTCTTCCTCGGGCCTCGCTCCATCTTTTCTGCTCCTTTGCTCACTTCGACCCAATAACAGTCACTATGTCTTCCGCGCAGTTCGCATTCTCCCTTTTATTCCTTGAATTTCACATACTTCCATAACCAAGGGCCAATAGGCCCCCAACACTCACCCGTGACTCGTCCCAAGGCACTTCAGATATGAGCTCCCTGTTTTACTTCGACTTCAGGTTGCGTAGTGCAGCCTTTGCATTTTTCTCTTTGCCTCCTCTCCATCCCTTGTGCAGACTGTCTTTTCTGTGTCTGGTACCCAGTTTCAACTGCACCTGGTACCTAGACCCTTTTCTTCATGCTTCTACTAAGAGTTGTGAGGCAACTGGTTGTCATAGTACAACTTCATCTGACTCCCATTCACTAAACCATCCTTCCATTCTCCATTCAGAGTCTTCAATTGCGTAACTCCTCCCTCTGTAAAATAAGCGATCTCGTATGGCCCTAGCCAGTGTGTTTTGAACTTCCCAGGATGTTTTATGAACTTGTTGTCATATACCAGTACTAGATCACCTTGCTTGAATGCCTTCTTCTTGATGTGCCTATCATGATAGGCCTTCTCTCTTTCCTTCTGAACCTGCTAATGGAATCCTACAATGAATCTGTCTTCTTCCAATTTAACCAACTGTGCAAGCCTCTCTTGAACAACGTCGGGGTCATCCATATCTGTAAAGGCAACAATTCTCAGGCTTGGTACCATATATTACATTGTAACAAAAACTTCAAGACCATATACCAACTTGAAGGGGGTCTGCATTGTTAACTTCTTGCAAGTGGTTCTATAGGCCCATAACACTGCTGGTACTCTTAAATCACAATCATCTCTGTTCACACAACAAATCTTGGTTAGTGCTATCTCCAAGATCTTGTTGAATGCTTCAACTGTCCCATTTGCTTGAGGATGGTATGGTGTGATCTTCTAATGGTGGACTGTAAATTCTTCATTCAAGGCTTCAACTGTCTTATTGATTAAATGTGTTCCTTGATCACTCATATGGATATTTGGGCATCCAAACTTGGTTATGATGTCATCAAATATGAAGTGCGCAGTTGTAGTTGTACTACAGTCATTGACTGCTCTTGCTTCGACCCATCTAGTCAAGTATTATGTTGCTGTAATTATATACCTTGTTCCTGTACGCTTTCCTGGTGGATTTATAGGCCCATTTATCAAATTCTTGTAGGGTCAGTTGCGGTGCTAATGGAATTTCATCTCTTATGGATGGTTTCCCAACCCTCTGGCATACATCGCATGCTCTGGAATAGTCTTTAGCATCTCTGTGTAAAGTAAGCCACCAAAAGCCAGCTCTAAGAACCTTCTGCACAGTTTCTTTCCCTCCATATTGTCCTCCTGCGATGCCTTCATGATATTCTGTGAGGATCAACGGTCATTCTACGTCTATAACACATCATCGCAATATCTCATCCGGTCCCATCTTGTATAGATGGCTGGCTATAAGTGATAAATCTGCAGCGCACACCACTAGATATTTCTTCCGAGGAATTGTATAATCACTAGGTGACATTCCTGTTGATAGGAACTGGACTATCTCTGGGAAGTGGTCATCGATCTTTCTAATGGCTAGTAGCTACGCATCTGGTAGTGCATCCTCTAAACTAGTTGGCTCTTCTCCATGTTCCAACCTTGATAAGTGGTCATGACCTTTGTTCATTCTCCCTGGCTTTACTATGATCTCAAAATCATATTCTTGAAATAGCAGCAGCCATCTGCATATCCTTCCCCCCAACACTATCTTGTTGACTAGGTACTTCAGCGCAGAGTGATCAATAAACATTTTAAAGTGTCCTCCCAACAAATAGTGGAGAAATTTATGCAGTGCATACACCATGGCTAATCCCTCTCTTTCGATAGTGGTGTATTTAATCTCAGCAGTGGATAGCTTCATGCTAGCAAAGGCTATCGAGTGGTCAATATATCCTTCTCTTGGATGCGCTAACACAACTCCCAATGCAATGGATGATGCATCGACATGCACATGAAACTCCTTGGTCCAATTTGGGAAAACCAGAATGGGCGCAGTAACCATCTTATGTTTCCATGTGTCGATGCTCTGTTGGAATTCTCCTGTCCAACTAAACTCAAAATCCTTCTTCAATAGCTTCTCCATGGGTGTTGTAATCTGAGCATATCCCTTAATGAACTTTCTGTAGTAGCCTGTGTGTCCCAACGTAGTGCACAACTATTTTACTGATGTAGGAGGAGGTAGATCAACTATAATGGAAATTTTGGATGGATCTACCTACAATCCCTTCTTGCATACAATATGACCTAACAACATGCCAAATGGTGAAAATAAAATACATTTCTTCAGGTTCAAATAAATTTGATACTACCTGCATTTATCCAACATTAGCCTTAGCCATTCAATGTGATTTTTCAATAAGCTAAAAACAGTCCAATCATCAAAGTATGTTTCTAAACATTTATGCAAAAATTCCTTGAATGCTTCGACGACCACCCTAGAGAAGATGGTTGGGGCATTCTTCAATCCGAATGGCATCACTGTATATTGGTAGGATCCTCATTCTGTTGCAAATGTGGTCTTATGGTGGTCTTCCTTGGCAATCCAGACATGATGGTATCCTGAAAATCCATCTGTAAAAGAATATACTTACTGGCCTCCCACATTATCTAACACTTCGTCAGTGAATGGTGTAGGGAAGGGGTCATGCAAACAAGCATCATTCAGCTTCCTGAGGTCTATGCATATCCTTATTTCTCATGTTTTCTTATCTTGCACCACCATAGGTCTTATCCACTCCTACTCTTTGACAAATTCTGTAATTCCTACTTCCAGCATTCTGTCAAGCTCAATCTTCACTTTCTCCTTATATTTAGGGTTCAGTCTATAAGGTAATGGTTTGACTGGTCTATCATATGGCTTCAAAGGGATCCTCATCTCTCCCATAGGCCCTTTAATTCCCTTCATACCAGTGAACTTGGTTGGAAACAAGTCCTAATATTCATGCAATAACTCTGTAATTTTATCAATGGTAGCAGCATCCCAATAATCTCCAACATTTGCAAACTTTGGTGTATGCTCTGTTCCAATATTTACTTTCTTGATTTTGATTGGCTTTCCAATGAATGACAGCTCAACTCTTGGTCCTTCCACATCTCTCTGGCCTTCTGTTTCTGCGATGTTCACCTTCCTCGGATCATCGACATTGATGTTGTAACAACCTTGCAATTTCTAGAGAGGCGCAATCCATTCATCCTCTTCCTGTTCTAAGGAAAGGCTAGATACCTCCTCGAATAATTTCCGTCTCACAACTTGTAGTGCTTGATCTACTGAAGGATATTGACTTTCAAATAAGAAGGTGGTTACAAACTTTTGAGTCATACCTTTCCAATCTGTTGTGATGAGGCATAGTTCTGCTTGAAGGTACCAGTTGATAGGTGTTGTGTTCAGTGTGTTGTTGAATCTGTGTACCCATTGTTCTTGAGCAATGTTGCTCCAGGCTTCCTCACAGCTTTGCACATGGTCCTTTTGGCAGCTTCGACCTGTGTAGCAAACTTCCCAGCCTTCTACTTGTGCTGAGAATCGTGTTGTTATCAGAGTACGACATTGTACCCAATTTGTAATATTACTTTTGTGTGTCCCCCACCATCTTGCTGGTGTGGATTTCAAGGCCTCATTCATTGCCAACAACCTCTATTGTGTTGGTACACTTTCTTCAAAGTCCGATAGGAAGGATTATAACGGATTTAGACCATCAAATGTGGGTAAGTTACTTACTGTCGTGTCGATCCAATGAACTTCTCTGGTTAATCTAGCACATCTCCTTGTATATACTTCATACATTTGGTTCTTCCAGTTCTCCAGTGCTTCTTCTGATTCTGATGAGCACATGTTGTCACTTCGCTAGCTTATATTCCCATCAGCTGTAGGATTAATGTAATCATGTTGTCTGGCTGTTAGTTTACATATGTTTTCTAGTGCATATGCGTGGTCTTATTCTCTGATAGGCTATGTGTACTACTGACCTTCATCTAGATCTAAAGGTGCGATGACCCTAAGGCCATCTCCTTCAAAAGTCATACGTATTTTCTTTAAGTCAACAATAGTAGAGTTATTGAAGGCCCAATCAATTCCTAACAACGCACGATAAGGGAAACTATCATCAACTATTTCAATTACCTCAAAATCTGCAAATGTTCTTACTCCATCAATGTCCACAAGGACATGCTCCAATCATCCAAATGGGCTGACAGCTTGCTGGTTAGCAATCCTAAGCCTGATAGGGGAATAGATCAACTTTGGTTTTCCCATCAGTGCCCAGGTTTTCTTCGTCATGACATTGACCTCTGACCCTAAGTCGAGGACTACATAGTCTATCTCATACTCTTCTATTTATGCATTCAAATGTAATTCTTTATTTGTCCTTCTCTTCTTACTAATTCAGTGTACTTCCCTATTCAGTAAGGGATCTATATTTCCTATCTCATATTGTCTGATTAAATTTTGTAATTCTTGTACAACACTTTCGTCCTGAACCAACTTAATACAAGTGTATAAAAATTCCATGAGCTTGCTTACCTCTTTTCCTTCTTTTGGTGAAGAAGAATGATCAAATGCCAGAGGAATTCCATAGTCTCTCACTTCTGGTCTTGTCTTTGATGAAAAGCCTTGGCTTCCTCTGAATTCTTTCCTGGCTTCCTGAAACATCTATCTTTCTTTCCTTGCATCAAACATTTGTGTCTTCTCTGTAGCTTTCTTGATCCTTGAGTCTTCTATAATATTCCCTTGGGTTATTCTGTCTTCTCCTGTAACAACGCATACTCTTGTTATAATGATGACTCTAGGGTCTTCTCCATGAGGTTCATCATAGATCAATTGCACTTGCGGGTTCTTCTGAGGTCCTCGTCTTTCTTGAAGCTTAGCTAGCAGCACAGGACAATCTTCTATAACATGGTCAAACGAGCTGCAGTAGTTGCAAGTGGTACAAGGGTTATGACAATCCCTTGCAAGGTGTCCTAGTTGTGCACAGTAATAACAGATTATCTATCCTTGACCTCAACCCATTCATCCTCCTCGTCCTCTTCCTCTGAATCCACAACGAGGATTGAAGTTTCCTCTCCCAGGAGAGTTATACTGCGTAGTGTTTCCTTCTTGTTGTACTTCACCTTGAATCTTATATATGTCTCTTGACCTTTCATGCATGAGATCATAAGCCCTACAATCCCTATCATCATTGTTATTGGATAAATCCGTAGGTGCGAACACTAACCGATCTCCCTAGATCCACCTGGATCTAGAACAAAGAAAGACAAAACATGACTCTTTCCCTAGATTTTAACCATTGAATTAAATAAGAGGCAAGAACAAATACCATACCTTATTATCACTTCCTATGGTCTTTGTTGCTCCTGCTTCACTCCAGTTCTCTCGTGCATTCAAGACCAAGACAACACAAACCAACCAAAGTGAAGAAAGCACAATCTATTCAAAGGTCAATCTATGTATATGATCAAGGAATTATACAATAAAGTGGAAATAGATTTATGGGAAGGGACATATCACTGTATCATATTAATGGAAAGTAAAGATTACAACCTGAGCCTTGATGTCGCAAACTTCCTTTAGATGGCCCTTGGCTCCGACACACACACTTGCTCACTTTCATGAAGAAGATCAAAACCCTTATGATATTCTTGTTGGAGTTTCCTAGCCTGTTGTTCAAGCTTCAATCCTTCACACAATTCTTTCACTAATTCTCCAATGAATCTTACTTCTTTGCTTAACCTTTTCCATGATAATTCCATCAATATATAGGAGAGAATGAATAAGTTACTTGGATAAGAATGATCCCAAAATATCAGGGAATCCAGTACTAGGATAACCATTCG
>SNQJ01S0010205.1:207637-228060 GCA_010110895.2 Picea sitchensis | reverse complement strand
AATCCAGTACTAGGATAACCATTTGAATGCCATCTCATCCTTCTAGAAGATTCCCTTCTAGAAGCATCGAGAATTCATCTTTTTCCTTTCTTTAGAAAGAGTTCGCACCCTAGCAGTTCAACACAGTGTGAACTTCTCGCACCTTGGCTTAAGACAGCCTACGAGAATCATACATTCTCGCAGGCAAATATACTAGTAGCCTGCGAACCTTCTTAAAAAATGAGATTTCTGGAAGAGATGAAAATATTTTTTTCTCAGGAGAAAGTTCTTATGAAGAGCATGAGTACACCATCATCAATACATCATCATGATGACCAAAATCATGGGTAACAATCATGTCCTACGGACTTACAAAATTGTAGGTGTCTGAACATACTTTTGCATGTAGCACTCACCAGTACAATGTTTGTTTCTGCATACCTCGCACCAGGGTAAGGTGACTTGCTTCAAGGGGCTCGGAGCTCTAGAAGCCAAGTATTCATTGAATATAGGGCAGTGTTCCTTATCATTTCCTTATGATCTGCATCTGACACACCATATGTCTTCTCTTTTATCTTTTCCCTTGTTTTTCTTCATATCTTCGACCTGCAGAGACAAACTAGTTAGTTGACTCAAGATTTGGCTCATACCTGAGCTAGATTCTCCCATAGGGGTTGATTCTAGCTTCATGGCAATCTCCAATGCCTCAGCCTACTAAGTAATCTTTTGTTGCATCAAGGGAACTCTGATGTGTGGTAGAAGGGAAGCAATGAACCATTCCTTGTTCTGCTCGTCTGGGATTTGAAAAGTCAATCGACCTGTTAAGGTCTTGAATCTCTGATAAAAATCCCAAATAGGTTCAACCACCTTCTTCTTGATCTCTTTCAGCTCTGTGATACATTGGGATTCTGATTTAGGTTTCTTAAATTCTGTAATCAACACGTTCTTGATCTGATTCAATGGCTTAGGCTGTTCAAGTCCTTGGACAAGTTTCATGTACCAACTCAGTGCGTGATCTCTAAGAGTTGTACTAAACTGAGTTCTTTTGACAACTTCATCTATAACATTCTTAATGTTCCATACGACTTCACATAGAAACCAGTGCTGATCAAGATCTTCATTTTTGTCTCCCCTAAAGATAGGGAGTCTCATCTCATCTACCATATATCTTCCTAGGGTTCCTGACTGAATATGTGGTGGACTACTATTGATAGTGCTTTGGACGCTCTGGTGACTGGGATTACTCTGGTTGCTTAATACTACTGAATCAACAAGAGGGATAACAATAATTACTTCGATGGTCTGTGCAGTTTCTGAGGTTTTAGGTTCTCCTCGGCGAAGCTCTTTAGCTTTTCCTTCCTCTTCCTTAGTGGGTTATGAATGTTCTTCATCTGTCAGTTCTACTTCTTCTCCACTGTAGAAACCTTCCTCCCTGTAGTTCTTCTTAAACAGGTTCACAATATGAGATTCTATGAATACTCTCCCACTACGCGTATGCCCAACTTCTGTGTCATTGTCGCTATCCAAATTTTTGAACATTAGCCTTTCTTGATCCGACCAATCTATTATGTCTTCAAGATGTTCTTCTCATGCAATAACATCTTGATTCCCAACTTCAGAAAATGAAGAAATTTCTCTCTGGGTCCCTTAAAGAAATATCTCTCAGCTTGGCTATACGATTCTACTCTATCAACAACAAACTCTGTGATGTACCCTCAAATGGTGCTATCAAACCAATGATCTACTTCTCGTGATACAACGTTATCAACTCTCTTTACCTTCTTGATCAACTCCGACGTCCAAACCACAGGAGGTCTAGATCGGATCTCGAAAAGGGTATCTGCTAATGTAGCTAGCCACTCATATATCTCTTGATGGATCCTTCCAAAGAATATCTCGTGTATATCGGTGAAGATATATATTTCTAGCCAATCCTCAGTGCTAAGATTAGGGTTCTTATTCTGGGCTTTAGCGAAATCCTTCTCTTGATCCTCTATCCACTTTTGAATCTCTGTCTTCAATGGAAACCACCTTGAAATTCCCTCAAAAATATTTCCATCCCAACAACTAAACGATTTGTTGGCACAGGGGCAGACCCAGGGTTCAGCTCCAAGAACGCACCAACAAGCCCTAACTACTAGCCCTTTCGGCAACACCTGCGAAGTAGATGTAGTCTCACCCGAAGCAGTTATGAGGGGGCTACAGGATAGAGATGTCTACAACCAAAGGGGATATCAAGTGGATCTAACACAAGAACAACACAACATTCATATATCACTTATCAACTTAGATCTATTATGCACATCTACTTATCATATCTAAAGCCATAGTGCAATCAAAGTATATCAATGAAATACACAAAGTACCAATCACACATAACACAAAATATACGTGGTTCACCCTCTCTCTAGGGATACATCCACAGAACTTTGCTATAATATATTAAGGTAAAGCATATCATTCTTATCTGCACTCTTAGCTAGTAGATCTCCTCTCTTCTCCTCTCTTTCTCTCCCCTCCCCATGCACCCAGCTGGAGGGTTGATCTTCGCACCCATCTGAAGATCTTACAATCCATAAGGCTCGTGTACTCAACACTTCTCTCTCACACAATACTCTTCTCTCAACAAACTCGATACCAACAACAATAATAACAATATTATCGTACCAACCCAAACTAGTCCATCGTGACCTCTATTTATACATTACAATATCTCACTGACAGCCTTAGGTCGAAACCTAGGTGTCCAAAACCCTAGACACCAAAACCCTAGGTGTCTAAAACCCTAGGTCAACTTGACCCATATTTTCAGGGATTCTCCAACCTGTCTTTCCTTTCTTCTCGCGCGGTGCTCCAAAGCATCCAACGATAGTTTTTTTCCTCTTGATGAGTTGTTCACGATCCTTCTTCCTTGCTTATCTATCATCCCCGAATCTCCTCTTACAACAAATTTCTTTCTCAGGCTTCGCTCCATCTTTTCTGCTCCTTTGCTCACTTCGACCCAATAACAATCACTATGTCTTCCGCGCAATTCACATTCTCCCTTTTCTTCCTTGATCTTCACATTCTTCCATAACCAAGGGCCAACAACTGTCTTTAGCCTACTGAAAGACCACATTGAATGTTTAGGATTGATGTTAGATAAGTGCAGGAAATGTCAGATTGCCCTGAATTTAAAAAAATGTATTTTATTTTCACCCTTTGGAGTGCTGCTAGGGCACATTGTGTGTAAGCAGGGGTTGTTGGTGGATCCTTCCAAGATTTCCATCATTGTTGATCTACCTCCTACCACTTCGGTTATACAGTTGTACACTGCATTGGGGCACACTGGATACTATAAAAAGTTTATCAAGGGATACGTACAAGTAACAACACCTATGGAGAACCTATTAAAGAAAGATAGTAAATTCCAATGGACAAAAGAATGCCAACAGATCTTTGACACACTAAAGAAGAAAATGGTCACTTCACCAACTTTGGTTTTTCTAGATTGGAGTAAGGAGTTCAATGTTCATGTTGATGCTTCTTCCATTGCATTAGGAGCAATCTTGGCACATCTGGGTGAAGGAGACATCGACCACGCTATAGCCTTTGCTAGCAGGAAGATTTCTACAGCTGAAAGGAATTATACTACCACTGAAAGAGAAGGGTTGGCTATGGTATATGTGCTGCAGAAATTTAGACACTATTTGTTGGGAAGAAATTTTAAGATGTTCACTGATCATTCTGAATTGAAGAACTTAGTCAACAAGCCAATGTTGGGGGGAAGAATATGCAGATGGATACTATTATTCCAGGAATATGACTTTGAAATTGTGGTTAAACCAGGGAGAATGAATAAAGGACCTGACCACTTATCCAGGTTAGAACATGGAGAGGAACCTACTAGTCTGGAGGATACACTTCCAGATGCATAATTGTTGGCCAACAGAAAAGTCGATGATCACTTCACCGAGATAGTCCAGTTCCTATCCATAGGAATGGCACCTCGCGAATACACAGTCATGCAGAAGAAACATTTGTTTGTCCGCACTACTGACTTTCAACTTATAGCTAGACAATTATATAAGATGGGACCATATGAGATCTCGAGGAGATGTGTTATGGAGGCAGAAAGACCATTGATTCTTGTAGAAGCACGTGAAGGCATCGTAGGAGGAAACTATGAAGGGAAATAAACAACACAAAAGGTTCTCAGAGATGGCCTCTAGTGGCCTACTTTACATAAGGATGCTAAGGAATACTACAGAGCCTACGCTGTATGTCAAAGAGTAGGAAAGCCTTCCAGAAGAGACGAGATGCCTTTAGCACCACAATTAACATTACAAGTATTTGAGAAATGGGCTATTGACTTTTTGGGACCTATCAACCCACCAAGAAAACACACAGGAGCTCGATACATCATCACTACTAAAGAATATTTGACCAGATGGGAAGAAGAATGAGTAGATAAGAACTGTAGTGCAGCTACAACTTTGCAGTTCATATTTGACGATATTATAACCAGATTTGGATGCCCGAATATCCTCATGAGTGATCAAGGCACACACTTCATCAACAAAACTATTGAAGCCTTGACTCAAGAATTTGAAGTTCATCATCAGAAGAGCACACCATACCACCCACAGGCGAATGGTACAGTCGAAGCTTTCAATAATATCTTGGAGACTGCGTCGACCAATATTTTCAGTGTTAACAGAGATGATTGGGATTTAATAATTCTAGCAGTATTATGGGCTTATGCAACTACTTGCAAAAATATGACAATGGAGACTCCCTTTAAGTTAGTATATGGCTTGGAAGTAATAGTACCTATGGAATAATTGGTTCCTAGTTTAAGAATTGCAGCCTTTACAGGTATGGATGACACCGATGTTGTTCAAGACAGGCTTGCGTAGTTGATCGAACTAGAGGAAGACATGTTTATTGCAGGATTTCGTCTGCATGTACAAAAAGGAAGAGAAAAGGCTTACCATGACAAACATATAAAAAAGAAAGTGTTTAAGCAAGGAGATTTGGTTCTATTATATGACAAAAAGTTCATGAAGCATCGAGGGAAGTTTAGGACACATTGGCTTGGTCCATTTGAAGTTGCCTATGTTATAGAAGGCGGAGCTTCTCAGTTGAAGACTCTTAATGGAGACCGGAAGGATGGTTTGGTGAATGGGAGCCGGTTGAAATTGTATTATGACAACTAGCTGCCTCACATCTCTCAATAAAAGAAAAAGGAAGAAGGGTCTAGGTACCAGGTGCAGTTGAAACTGGGTACCAGACATAGAAAATACAGTCTGCACAAGATAGGAAGGGACAAAGTAGAAAGAACAGGCTGCTCCATGCAGTCTGCAGTCAAAGTAAAACAAAAGGTTCAATCTTGCAGTGACTCAAGACGAGTCACATGTGAGTGTTGGGGGTCTGTTGGCCCTTGGTTATTTAAGGAAGTGAATATTAAGGAAGAAAGGTGAAGTATGAACTATGCAGGAGGCACATAAATCGATGAAGGGTTGAAGTGGGTAAAGAACCAGAAAATAAGGAGTGAATTAAAGGAAAAGCTAGTTGTTGGAAGAGAAGATCAAGGAAGATAAAGCAACAAATAAGAGGGAGCATGGAAAAATCAACAAGTGGAAAAAGACACCAATGGATACTTTGGAGCACCTTGCGGAAAAGGAGGAGGGACATGTTGGCGAAGCCTCGAAAACGTGGGTCAAGTGGACCTAGAGTTTTGGCACCTACGGTTTTGGATCTAGGGTTTTGACACCTAGACTTCGATCTACGGTTGTCTGAGAGTCATGTAATGTATAAATAAAGGTCTAGAGGACCTGGGATGGGTTCTAGTTCATGTTATTAGTGTTTTTCATGATTGATTATTATTGTTGAGAGAAATATTGAGTCTGTATTCTGGATCTTTAGCTAGCTGAGAAGATCAACCCTGTAGCTGGGTGTGCAGGGAGGGAAGAGAAAGAGAGAAAGAGAGATAGATATGCAACTAAGTGCGCTGATAGAACTGTATGTTTTCATATAATAAATCAAGAAACATAGTTATGTGGATGTAGCCCTAGAGAGAGCGTGAACCACATATATCTTATTGTATTTGTGTTTGATGTTGTGTTATATGTTATCTGATTATACTGTTACTACAAAGTTGTGTTAGATCATATATATAACTTCGTGAAGCTAGCATAAGAGTGGTAAAGAATATCTAGATTGTTTGTGTTTTGTTTTGGAATCACTTTGCATTTTATCTAGTTGTAGACACATGTGTCCTGCAACCCCCTATTTCTACTTCGGGTGAGACTGCATCTGCTTTGTAGGTGTTTCCGAAAGGTCCGGTATTTAGGGATTTTTGGTGTGCTGTAAGAGTTGAACCTTGGGTTTTCCCCTATGCCAACAGTCACCCACAGATTTCCAAATTCCACATTTTTTTTTATTTTTTTTGGATCTGTTCCACACTGAAACCAGATTCACAAGTATGGGATTTTTCTTCCCATAACAGTCTGGCTCAGTAGGAAATTGGTCTTCCTTATGGCTTACAACACTACCATATCCAAGACCCTTTCTTCCTGCAACTTCAACATTCATCAACCAAACAAATTGTTAGTTTTCATGCACACTATATTTTCATTGCACACTTGTAGTGGTTCACAAACAATTTCATAACTGTGCATACTAACAATAAAATTCATTTTCTCAAGAAGAAAATGCCATTCCTCACAGTCTGGCTCAGCAAAAAATTGTTCTTCCTTATGGGCTTATAACACTGCCATATCCAAGACCCTTTTCTTCCTGCAACTTCAACATTACTCAGCCAAACAAATTGTTAGTTTTCATGCAATTTATATTTTCAAAACTATGCATACCAACAGTCCAAGTTATTTTCATCTATTCAAGGATACAAATAAAAATGAAATATAATTATTTACGTATGTATTCTTTCAACATACTAAAATTTCTAAATCCAATTCAAATATCAAATGTCTTTAATCAATGTGCCAATATTCATGGCCACATTCACACCCAATGCCCCTTGCATTGATTTCAAGTTTGCCACACTTTATGACAAGAACTTTTCCATGGTGTGTTGGATCTTAACCAACCTCTTCACCATAGGGATTATTCATTCTTGTTCATTATTGCAGCAGGACTGTGTTTCCTACTACAAACCGATCATGATCCCAAATCAGTACACCTGAAACTAAAAGTTTCTCTTGAATACACCCAAGAATTCTTCCTCCATTAGTAATCAGGGTACCAACAGTCATGGCCACCCAATTTTTTTATTTATTTAACACCTATACAATTTAATTAAAATATTGGAAGGTCCTCCTTCCTCAATGGAAAATCCATTGTCTTCTCTTTATGCAAAACATGCATTTCCTCGAAGCAATTCCATGCAATGTGCTAACTATGAACACCTTTATTCCCAATCTCCCTAGATTGGTCATTGTAACCATGGTACTCTTTACTCATGCATTTTATTGTAAGGATTATAATTCATCCTTGACTAGCATAGACTTCCTCTCTCTATTTCTCAGATTCTTCTTTCCTGAATCTTACCCCGCTTGATTAGCAATAGCATACAAAATCCATTCACAATTATTTTCATATATTTAAGACAATGAAATCTTTTCAGAAATAATTCTTACCACATTCCTTCATGACTTATTCCACATAGGTATGATCATTTTTATACCTTCTCTGGCTGCTATCACCCTCTCTAATATTACCTCATCAATGGTAATTTATGGGGACTTTTAAAGTCCCTTAAAAAATCTTTTAACAACAATCTTCTCATAGTCATCCTTTACTTGAGGTTGTCCATCATTGGCAACTGTCTTTCTCAATAGCTCCAATTCCTTTTTACACATGTCATACATCATAAATATATTAGTTGTTATGTAAAATAAAAATGCATGTATCATAGCATTCTAGTCAATAAAACATTTTCGGATAGGCACTTCATCCCATTATCCTTAATGTTTTCATGAGTGCAACACAAACAATTCTCAATTGTTTCAACAATCATACAACCATCATCACTATGGTGTTAAAACATTTACTTTTATCAACATACTAGATTCTCATTCCAGAGAAAATATAATATACAACAAGAAAGGAGTTAAGGGCTCTTCCCCCTTTCCAACCCCTTCTACACAGTCTGGGACTTTAATTCCATCCGAGTTATTCCAATGCCTTACTAGCTTTACTTAACATGACTCATACAAGCCTATTCATTTAATCATACTCATGGGTTTATTTTCCTTTTACCAGTTGTACAGGTTTCCACAATTGTTCTTTTAAGACCTACAACTTTGTAAGCAATTGATAGTTTTTAAAGTGAGAAAAGTATTCCCCCTTTTCCCCTTCTTTGCCTTTCCAATTTACTCCCTATTGGGATCTTCCTACTCTTTTCCTTGAGAATCCTTGGTTAGGCTCAGCCTAACCTTTTGGATACATCAACATGCTTCAATAGAAAAACATTTGTTCATAATGAATCATGAACCTGTGCATTCTACACATTACCATTCAATTATCAGAATGGTCAACATTCATTTGTTAGTCTTCCATTCATGCATGATGTTTTAAAATGTAATCTAGGATTCTTATATATATATATATATATATATATATATATATATATCCCATAGCTCAATTCTCAACAATCATTAAGGTTATGACTCTATTCTCCCGACAGAGTCGTCACACAATTCCTCCACATGGAACTCCTTCAACATTCAACTTCCTTATTGCATATCCTTCACTATCTTATGGCCTCAACCTTGAGTTAGCTTCAATTGTTTACCAAATATTCCATAAGGAATATAAACATGCATCTTTCTTATGCCTCCAAATTATTTATCCACACATGTCCCTTGTTTTGTTAACTTACATCTATGATGCACTTAACCACATGCATAATCATAAGCCTAGGTGTATCTACCATAGGTATATTTTGCAGATCACATACATCTTTTCATTAAAACAATTTAACTCATGATTGTTCACAATTGTTCTCATGTGGTCCTCAAAGGCATAATCATGTTTCCTTTTATCATGACAACAGAGCATCCTTGCTCATTTACTCTTTCATCATATATGTGCATCACTTCCATGTTTAATATCATTCATTCATATCTATTTGGCCTTAATATCAGTCTTCATATCAAGCAACCTCACATTGCATCAAATTCATGCACTCAAGCATATACAGACATAACTAAACATTCATCAAGCAAGCTCATTGCTTGTACCCCTTTCCATGTCCTTCGTGGACATATCAAACTTCTAGATCCTTCTCCCAAGGATCTTACTGCCATTCTCATGACAAGTTCCATAGAGATACCCAACATTGAGATTCCCTCTCGGTTGGGAACTTGCAGTCATTCACATGAAATCCACCTGGCAGTTTAACAGACGTAGTCATAACTATGTTTCCCTTTCTACATGATAACATCTAGAAAGAAAACACTCTTGCATCAAATTCCATGAAAACATTTCCCACTCCTAAATATAGCTTGGGCAATTATAGCCATGCCCAAGGTAACAAAACAACCAATCTAGCTTCCAACTAGTCTTGATCAACAAACCTTCTGATCAAGGAAATCCTTTTCTAGATTCCCCTCACTAGGGTACAACTATATCTATATGGCTACCATCCACCACTAGATGTCAATATGACCCATTGGGCATCTAGAAGTACCGCAACACTTCCTTTACCACATTTAGGATCAACTTTTAATCAACCATTTTACCTTATTTATAATAAATTTTAATGTCTAATAACATTTGGACTATTCTCTTAAAGCCCAAATACAATTTTGAAGTATGTTACTTACTAAGTATTCTAGTTCATAACTCCAGAGTGTCTTTAGATCATAATCAGTATTAACCATTAAACCTAGAATTCTTCCTTTTGTTCAGCAACAGTCAGGGATGAAGGTCACTCTCCTCCTCCCATAGGACTTCTAGAAGATTAGTTTCCTATCCGCCAAGCAAGGGAGGCTACTGTGATTTCTCACTCAATCACTCTATATTTCTACATCTTCGTTTATCGACTTGATTAGAAAAATGTTGCCCAACCATTCTGGTACCTAGAAACAAAATTTTGTTTCTCAGTTCCCTTCGAAACCCAAGAGTTGTGCATGCCCTCCCTTTTTAGAGAATAGTCACCAGACTCATTCCTCTTGCATAGACACACCCTTACGTTAATAGGGATACACACTCCCCTAGCACAACCATGAGCTTTTGAACTTTCTCTTTATCACTTCACCTCTACCTTCATGAAGGTTGTTCTCAATCTATAGGGTTCCTTTTTATTCCAACAACAATTTTCATTCATTATAGGTTAAGTAAATTGACCTTACCATTTCCATCAATCCTCTGATCATGAGGGATCATACACATATACAAGGTTTAATCCTTCATTAAATAAGTAATTATTATTGCTATAGATCCTTTCAATCCATTCACATCCAAGTATTTCTATTAGTTCCCATCAGCATAATCCCACTCTTGTAGGATTGGCTATCATTTCCCAAAATAAATGATAGGATTCCTCTTCTACGGACTAGCATGATTCAATCTCATTGGGTAAAATCCCAACTGAATTTTAATCAACATCCCTCTCCTCAATGAACTTATGCAGATAATTTCCATATGACATTGATACTCTTAGCAGGCTCATTTTAGCCTTGGTAAACTAGTCTCATGACTATTCTCTGGCCCATCCAGAACTGTGTCTGAATCATTCTCTGCTAGATAGGGTACAGTAGTATGCCATCTGCCTTAAATTTTTCTAAGAAATAAAAATTACTTGATTCTTTCGTGAGCCCAAGCAGGCAAAGTGTTGTTTCCATGCTCTGATACCAATTTGTAACACACCCAACCCCTTAAGTACCTTTTTAAGGAATGGGGCATATAAATTTCACTTTCCTTAAACATCTCAAATTTCTCTATCTAAGGTCTAAATCCTCTTCTACTCACTCGTAGCATTCTAATGACTGCTACCGGGCTCAAATCTGAGCCATAGGTTGCAAGTTATGGCCTCCTGAAGTTATTCGAGCATTTATCATACATGGGCCATGTGGTGCCCACGTGGCTCCACCTCATTCATACCATCCCCAAGTTCCTACATCCATGGGGAGGTTCTTCTACCATTCAATCCAACGGCAAGACACAGTCTTCATTTAACACATGAGTTAGAGGGAAGTTCAGAGTTCGACGCTACGACATTGAACGTCTCTTCTCCTTTCTGCATGCCTATCCTCTGGAGTCTCAAATTCCTGAACTCTTGAAGGATTCACCCTTGTTCGAGGTGAAGTATTAAATGCAGGGGTAAGGATAGGTGGGTCCCGAGTACTCCACCCGCCAATAAGAAAAACAAATGCATTCTAGGATGGTGACACGTGGCAAGGCAAAGATGACACATGGCCACTTCAGTGGGTGACACATGTCACATTTTAATGAACATATAGGGTCTACAAAATGTATGAATCCAGGTGACACGTGGCACATCATTCATGGATCCATGTCACCCTGGGTGACATTATCTTACCATGTCATCCCATACTGATGACCTTCCAATCCTTTCGATCTCATGGTCAATGTGTGTCCATGTAATCCATGGATCTATGGCCTCTGTTACTTCATAACTTCGACGTTCAAGGAGTTCATGGTGATACTTCCTCCTTTCTCCTAGAATGCTCAACATCGGGTTGACCATGGTCTATATCTAACGGTCATGAGATATCCCGAAGGATCTCTATATCTACGGTTCACGTTTATTCTTAGCTCCGACATCCGGGGAGTTTAATGTCATGACATTATCGTCCTCCCAAAGTAATACTTCACCGAAGTGATGACTATAGTCTGGATCCAATGGATAGGAGGGATCCTAATGCATTCTCAAATCGATGGTTCACGTCACTTTGTAACTTCATTTTTCAGAGGTTTCCTCGCCTTGAACCACACTTCCTCCCGGATTTCTGAACTCTGAACATGCATAGAACTTTGATCAACGATCCAGGTGCACTCTACAATGGGAATTCGATATCTACTCCAGCCTTTGGGAGTTATCAACTCAAAGTGAAACACACCTCAGATCTTACAGAATGTCAAACCCCGAACCACACTCAATATGTCGACACGTGCACCTGATGCCAATGGATAGGATTTGCTCCGGCCTTCAGAGCTTCGCGAAACTTGCATGCTCTTGTGACTGTATTTCGATTTCACTGGAGAACTGGACTTCTGAACAACTGTTGATCTGAGGACCACATTTCCCTCTACTACCAATGACCCAGATAAACTTCGGGCTCCAGGACTTCAGAGAATTATCCTCCTTTACGATGAACACACAACATCCGCCAAACTCGCGAAGTCCAAAAGACTCGAGGGGTTAACAATCACGCTTCTTATATAGACCCATTGGTCGTGAAAGACTTTGGTTTCCCCCAAACAGATCATGTCTACTCGCCCTGCAAATATAGAAATCCTCCCTTTCAAGACCTAAATCTCACTATATTTTATGAGCTTGAGACTTAGAAAAGTCTCCCGCGCACTCCTTGCGCTCGCTCACCTTGAGAACCTTTCAATGCTTCACTAAGTGTTGGCCTTGCACACTATACACTGGTCTCTCCTTCGAGATTTTATACTCAGACAGGTATATGTCTATTCCTTGCACTAGGATTATAGAAGAGAAACTATTTGAAAATTATAGAATATCAAAGGTTCATTTGTTCAACTATAAAATGCACACACATGCATATAAATCTGAAAGTAGATAACATAACATTACCCAATTAACTCAAAGATAAGTAAACTGATACATTCAAAACATGCATTTCAATCTAAGTGCACAGGGTAAACGAAACACTTATCTATTACAGATGATAGTCGATCAACTGATTGTGGGTGTTAGCCTCTCCACCCAACCATAGGATCAGAGGCATTCATTCTTATCACTCTGGCCACCCCCATGCCAAACCATGATATCACTAGGTAAATTTTGCAGTTTCTCAGAGATTCTTTCTCTGTCACGACCTCTGTTAGGTTTATCAGATGCTCCCTCAGCATCAATCTCGTGACCTCCTGTTTGGGTCAGGTTTTCTGGGTTCTCTCTAGTAAGGAGAGCCACCTCCTCTTTTCCTTTCTTCATTTTAGCATATCCAGGTCACACATTCCCTATCCCGGTGTGTCTCCTTCTTGTCTGTCTTCCCGTGTATTCTTTTCATGACTTTTATCCCCTTTAGGAATATTCTCGACCTATATTGCTCCTTCTGTCAGAAGGAAACTCGGGTCAATATAGGCCTGTAGGAAAAACTTTCCTCTGTGGCACTTTGGGATGACAGTTTTCTATCTCCTCAGTCAAACCCTGGATGCTTCCATTCATGGGGGTAGTTGATTGTTCAACCAATGGTCCTTCTTTCCTTAATTTATTCCTCAGAATCCAGATGAGGCTTATTATTTCAACAAAGATAACTTGGGTCATTTGAACTAATGAACCCTCTCTACAGTTTCATCACTCTTTCTTCTAGTGATATCATGGCCATTACTTTGATGCTTCACCCCGACAGTCAGTTATTGGAAATCTAAACAATAATACATTTACATTGTTCCCATGCCATATTATGGTGATCATAATTAATGATTAATTACAACCTAGAGGAAACCGGGGTATTACAGAGTTGTCATGGACTTGGAAAACATCATACCAAAATTCTGAAGGATCTTTACAACATACTTCCCTTGCCCTAATAATATTTCACCATGATTTTTCCATACTTCTAGTCCCAAATAATAATTCATGAGACCAAGATCCTTCATATTGAATTCATAGGCTAAATCCCTCTTACACTGAATAATGAGAGGCTATGCACCTGTCGGAAACAAATCATCAACATATAGTAGTAGGATCACACGTGCATCATTCACAACCTTGTAATAAAGGTTTGGATAAGCATAGCTCTTGGAAAATCAAAGTCTCATCAAGTAACTGTCAATTCATGCAAACCAAGCTCTTGGATCTTGCTTGAGTCCATACAAGGCCTTCTTTAATATGCATACATGGGTTTCTCTTGAGAGTACTGACTCAAAACCTTGAGGTTGCTCTATGTATACTTCTTCCTCAATTACTCCATTGAGAAAAGCGCTCTTTACATCCATATGATGTAAACCCCAACACATGGATGCTCCAAGAGATATGATGGCTCTAATAGAGGTATATCTGGAAACCATAGAAAACGTTTTGTCATAGTCTTCTCCCTCATGCTGGGAGAACCCTCTAGCCACGAATCTTACCTTGCATTTATTGATACTCCCATATACTACATGATTTATCTTGTAAACCCATTTTTAAGTCACTATATACTTTCCTTCATGTCTAGGAAAAATTTTCCATCCATCATTTTTCATGATGGAATGATATTCTTCCATCATAGCTTCCTTCCATTATTTCTTCTTGACTGCTTCTTCAAAGGTGGAAGGTTTTGTATTGATATGTTCTGGAGAACATGTAGTTTCTTCCTTTTTACCTTCATGTTCTTCTTCATCGTTGGAATCCGTGAAATCTTCTATAGATTTCCGAAAGACAATCTTTTAATCAAAATTCACATCTCTGTTGATTTCAACCTTCTGTTGACACGGGACATAGATTTTGTAAGCTTTTGATGTCTCACTATATCTAACGAATATGCCCTTCTTCCTGGAAGGTTCTAACTTCTTCCTTTTGTCCTTGGGACCATGAATATAGATATGGAAACTAAAGATTCTCAAGTGTTCAACACTTGGCTTCTTTCCAGAGAAAGCTTCTTTTGGATTCATGTTCTTCAATATACAATGAGGACTTCTATTATGAACATATATGACTTCCATAACTACTTCTCCCCATAGAAACATGGATAGATTCTGGTCATTCTTCATTGCCTTAACATATTCTTCAATGGAATGGTTCTTCCTTTCTGCCAAACCATTCTGATGAGGATTATGTGGGACAATTAGCTCCCTCCCAATCCCATCTTCTTTGAAAAAGGAAATGACCTCCTTGGAGGTGTATTCTCCTCCATTATTAGATCTTTATTTTCTTGTATCTGAGTGAATGATGTCCAAAAACTCCTTTTTCTTTCCATGCTTCCTTTAGAATTGGTACTTGGTGAGATCACCTGCCTCACCACTTCATGGAGTCATCTACTCCATGTTTGAAACTATCATTATAGATCCATCTCAGAGTTATTTCCCGTGACCTTCCTGGAACAAGAACAACAATATAAAAAGTATTTCCAATAACATTTTCATAAGAACATATCTATGGTAACAAGGATCATAAAATTACCAAGGTGACCTTCCTGAGAACAAAAAAAATCTCCTAGAGGAGATGTTAGTTCATCAAACAAGTGTAATAAACATTTATATAAATGCAACCAATTATACCTAGTAGTAATAGAACCTTTCAAAAACAATTGTCACAACTATAGTATTTACTTGTATTGTAGCAACTATCAAACTTGATATGTGCAATTTGAAACTTAACGATTCAATCAATCAAACCTGGAACCTGGAGCCTCAACTACTTGTTCCTCTGAATGTACTAAATCCAATATTAGTGTTTGGAAAAGGTCTCTTGTACATCCCCTGCAAACACACTCATGCTTTGTTGGATGATATAACTTAGAAAGCATATACAAGTACATACCTTTGAAATTTGTAGTATAGTTCAACTTGTCTTCTAATATGAAACTAGACACCAAATTGATAAGAAGAGGTTAGAAGATTAATAAAAAAGGTTCAATGATTAGAACAATCTAGAAAATATGAAATTTCAACTTTTACCACAAAATCAATTTTGACCAAAATTCAACCTTTGACTTTGACTTTGACTTTGACCAAGAACTAAAACTTGATTTTTTGCTAGTTGAGGGAACCAGAGGGTGTGTTAGGCTAGGGTGCAATAGAATATCCAGATATTAGGTGCAACAATTCACTTAAGGTGCCCAAATAATTATATTAGGGTTTTCTGCAGCTGCAAAATCAAAAACCCTAGTTGCAGCTACAACTGGTGTTATAACGAGCTTGACAAAGAAATCACATTCTACCTTCCAATGATTAGAATGTTCTAAAGGTAGTGTGGGCCCATAACCTATTAGAATAATTCGTTGTTCTCATTTAACCATAGACAATATCATAATATTGTCACCCGACCATAGGCATGCAACCACCCCCGAGCACCATAACCTTTGCTAGATAAAATGATTCTAGAAGAAGCACTAGAACCAATAGATAACCAAGAGAGCATGTCTTTCTCCAAATATGAAGCACTAGATAGAAAATCCCATAACCACATAAAAAGGACAATACTCAACTGAAACAGTTGTAGTTTCACTTACCAAGAATACCAAAATACCACCAAGAATGTCACCAAGAATACCACCAAGAAATGCTAGAAGGTAGGGCACATATATTAGGCTAGATAACGCTAGAGAGAGATACTAAGAATCACCCCAGAAGATCCACCTTCCATTCTTGTAGCATCAACTCCAAACTTGCGCTATACTTTAGAGAGTGAGTGAGGTGAGTGTGTACAAATGAACTCAAGAGCCCTCTATTTATAATGCTCCTTGTCAACTGTCTAGGATGACTTCTCCTTTTGGAGGATAATACTTTAATATTAATTATTTTACTAAGCCGACTTGTATTTTAGTGTTTCTACACATCTTTTTAGGGTTTCGTTTGCTTCCGAGATATTCTATTCTAGTAAGAGGTTACACATGGAGGTTAATACCTCCCGTAGCTACCATAATATCAACATTTACAACCTCCATAGCTCACAATATTTTTTCATCTAGCTAAGAGAATTCAATATTTCCTTCAAGGAGTAGGAGTGTCTACACCCTTAAAGTAAATCCAGGCTAGGGTTTGATTTCTAGGGAGTAAGAGGGTTTACACCGCTAGAAACTATAAACCCTAGTTTTAATTTTTGACAAGTGAGTTCAACGATTTAGAAGAAGGAGAAATTTTGGGTGCTATAAGGGTTTATCTCTAATCTCTCTCCACTTATCCTATTCATTTAACTCTCTCTCCAGGTAAGATACTCCATTTACCCAATAACAAGGCACTAATATTTGCATTGGAGATCGTAAATTGTTGCATTAGTAAACATGAAAATTGATGATTTGGAATTGTTCAAGTTGGATTTAAACATGTTGTATACTCTCTTATGCTTCAAGGGCATCTTTATTGGTCAATTGGTTAGTTTTATTTAATAAACATTAAACTAAAACCATTATGGTTGCAGCAAAACACTCTTTCTCATCCAATTTCTCTACTTTTCTATCGCTGAAAAATTACTTGTAAGATGTGATAATTAATCCATCGATAAAGGGCTATTGTTTGGGTGGTTTACCTGTTGATTTCAGTGGTTAGAATTTGTTATTGTAGAAGAAAAATTCTACATCCATAAGGATTTCATAATATTTTGTTGATAACACTCTTTTACAACCCTCTTTTGACATCACAATCTTGGTTTAAGCATTGGAAAATTGTTTACTAATTGCAAGATTTATTGTTCAATATCAAATTTTGATTTTCATGGTCTAATTTGCAGCTCTTATAGTTATTGTGTTTATGATATATCATTGTTATATGCTGAAATTTTTGACAAAAAAGTTTCTTGTTGATTTCCCTCTTATCTCATTGCTTATTTTATTACATATTGTCTTGGTTTGGGTTGTCTAACATATATATTGCATGTACTATCAATTGGAAGCCTTTTCCTTGAATTATATTCATCCTCCATCAAGACGCACGATCCTTTAATCATGGTCTGTAGGAGTGGTTCCTTAATCTCTTGGCCTCTCCCCTTGCAATCCCCCTAGGGTCACCCGGAAAGCCTCCCTTTTGTTGTACTTGTGCACCACTAAAATGAGGAGGATATCTAGTGAGGTGGAAATTATAGGTGTCCCCAGTTGTGTCACACACTTGTTTCTTGGGTTGGGATTTTCCCAAACTACAAATCGTGCGATAACGTTTTTGGCGTTGTTGTCGAGGAGGATTTTGAATCCTTTCTGATCCCATAACGACACTTGGCAAGTATATCCCAAATCCTTTACCTTTAGCTTTCCTGGCGAATCTATTTGAGGGAAGTTCCCTTTTCAATTTTGATTAGATTTTCATAAATTTCATCTAGTGACTCCACAACCCGAGAACCCATCTTTCCAAAAGACACTTCCCAAAGGAAGGTTTAATCCTTCCAAGGTTTACCGAAGAAGACTTCCTCATAATTCACCCCTTGTAAAAATATTATTTCAATGAAGTCTTCATTTATCTCAAATGGCCCATCCTTGGGATAGAAAACTTTACAAGCCATTGAATATGGCCACCATCCCTGGATACCCCAATAACATGCCTAAAGAGTCTCACAATTGGTTACCCAAATTCTCCAGAAACAATATTATTACACCCAAAGAACATCTTGATGTTATTGGTGTGGCTATGGAAGATAATAGTATCGAACATGAATATGTTGCGATGAAGTTACTAGCTACCTCTCTTGATGAAGATGCTAAAATGCGGTTCAAAGGATTTCCTGACAATCACTTGAAATCATATGAGGCTTTCAAAAAGTTGTTTAAAAATAGATGGACAACAAAAAGGACAGTGGAATGCTATTGATGCAATTCAACCAAATCAAAAAGAAAGAGAATGAAAAAGTGAAGGAATTTGATTCTATATTTGACAACTTGTACAACCAAATCTTGAAGGAATTATTCCCACCAGAAGCAACCATTATCCTTCTTTATTTGAATTATTTTGAAGGATAGTTTGGTTTTATCATGAACGAAAAGATGCCCAAAAATTTGGCAAAGGCCAAAGAATATACTACGCTAATTGAGGAACATCTCATTAGCTCAAATATCAATCTTTTTTAGTTTCCTCGTGCCAGAGTAGAACCTAAGACAAAGATGTCAACCAACAATGTACATGATCCAGTCACACTCTTGGCTCAAAAGTTTTATCAAATGAATACCAAGTTTTTCCAGACCCAAAATTAGATCATGAACAGGTTAACGAGTTTAGAGATGAAACATTATGTTCTAAGGCCTTATTTTATCAGACAACAAAGAGAAAATACAATTTGGAAACCAAAGCCATAACAAGAAGTGAAAACACATGACACCTTGAATCTTATTGGGATGGTTAGAATAGAAGGATCACCATGGTGTTTTCCTTGTGAAGAACCTCATTGGGAACACGAGTGTTCGAGATAGAGACATGAAGATGATTCATGATTTATAGACAAGTTGAACTTCATTGATACAACTTACAGTCTCTAGGATGATGAATACATTGAATCACATAAGAGAAACTTGAAGAAGCTAGGAAACAGGAAACTACACAAGCTTGGTTGGAAATATTAAGCGAATAGGATGAAAATTTAAAGGAAATTTTGAGGATAAAATATATTTTAACATATTCTAGGAGAAATAAAGTGCCATCCTCACCTTCCCCAACAATAAATGAGGTTCCTCCACCTCTAGTTCATGACCTGCTTCTGCATCCTGTACCAACAAATGAGGATCTTCGCCTGAACATTGAAGTGCCTAGTATGATTGGAAAGATGAATATGGTGGTACCCATGGTCGATATGTGAAAGATTCCTTCTATAAGGAAAGAAGTCTTGAAGACTGTAAAAATACAATATGAAGCAGGGGATCCTCCGATAATTTTGAATACTATGTATCATGGTAACTGGAGGGAAGACAATCCCCCTTTTTATCTTTCTCTTGGAATAAATGATCTTCATTTGAACAATTTCATGTTGGACTCCAGGGATTAAACAAACATGATGCCTTTGATTGTCATGAAACAACTATGTTTGAAGAAAACCCATTATTATGGGAACGTTTGTGGCCTTCATTCAAAGAAAGTGAAGGTTTACGGTCTCATAGAGGATGTGAAATTTTACGTCCTCATAGAGGATGTGAAGCTTTACTTGCAAGCATTCCCACACATCAAAATCAATATGAATGTGGTGGTGATCAATGTACCAGATTATTGGCGCATGATCCTATCAATAAGTTGGTCTGCTACCCTTGGTGGTTTTCTCAGTATGGACTTCACTCATGCACATATCTTTATGGGGGATATGACATTCAAGATTCTTTATAGTCAACCAGTTTCTAAGAATCATGTAATTGATATGAATAGCCCAGAATATTGGAATGATTGTGAATATTATGTGACACCTCAAGTCATTGATTATGATCCTTGGGATTTATCATTTGTAGGAGAAGACTGTATTGATACACTATTTCCAAAGACATATAAGGAGAAACTTGTGAAATACCATGGAAAGGACCCGAGATCCATCAAGATACTTAAGAAGGATGAGGGTAAGAAGGATCAAGAGTGAGGATAAGATATTAAATGTATGGTTTAATTAGATCCTCCTGCACACA
>SNQJ01S0010205.1:162183-202060 GCA_010110895.2 Picea sitchensis | reverse complement strand
AATTGCAAGTCATGTAAAGTTGAAACTCAAGTGTTGGAGGATGTGTTCATTGTTGGTTTTATGACATGTAAAATATTAGGAGAGATGTTTGTAGGTTAAATAGGTAAATAAATGGTTGTGGTTACACTAAAGTGGACATTCTTGTTATTGTTGGGTATGTGTTATATTCTTTTCATGATTGAGGTCCCCCTTATTAGGGGTTTTAGGGGAGGAGCCCCTGATTTTTTTTGGGTGGGGGTTATTGACCAAATTTGTGGGTGGTCTTTTTTCCTTTGGCAATTTAGCAGTGCATGGTATTTAATCCCATGGTTTTCTAATTCCAATTAAGGAAGTAAGGTTGTAATCCAATATGGGTCAATGGATTAGGGGTTTTTTGGATGCCACAAGATCCTATATATTGTATTGTAAACAATGAATTTGGATGATGAATAGAATTAGAGGTGAAACTCTAAAATAGGTTGTTGGTTTTCTTGGTCAAGTTTCCAAGGTAAATCTTTGTGTATGTGTGTGATTGCAATTATTTTCTTTTATGTTTTAATAATCTATGTGTGCATTGCGTTAATGTAAAAGGTTAAAAAATTATATTTGGTATCAGAGCACTTATTGGATTCATGGGGAAGCCTTTGTGGCTAAGGGTTTGGCTTGGGTCTATGATAAACCTTGTTATAGTGGGAGATCTACAATAATGATTCTTGTGGTGAAAAGACATGGTGAACAATTCACAAATAGAGATCGAAAAATTTAATGGAATTTTTTTTGAGTTGTGGAATCTTAAGATGGAAGATCATTTGGTAGATAAATATCAATGGGCCACGTTGTAGATCTAGGTATTGCACCTATGAGAATGTCAACAAAATAATGGAAACAGTTGTATCAGAAGAAAAAGAGAACAATTCAGTTGTGTCTCTCAGATTCAATATTATTGAATATGGCAGGGGAAGCTACAACCAAGTCATTATGGAATAAATTAGGGGCTTTATATCAGTCTCAGTCCTTGGTAAAAAAACTTTTCTTGCTGAATAAACTGTACAAATTGAGGATGAAAGATGGAGACTCAATAATAGACCATATGAACACCTTCAATATTGTGGTTAGTTATTTTCTGTTGATATCAATATTTCTGATGAAGATAATTATATCAGTTTATTGTGATCTTTACTAAACTTGTGGGATAGTTTGGTTGTGGCCATAGGAAGTGATGCAACTACTTGAACCTTCGATGATGTGGTCTCATCCTTGTTGTTGGAGGATATGAGGAAACAAAACATGGAAATATAGAGAACATATACCTTATTTGTAAGAGGACTCTCCCAAGAAAGAACTAAAAATAAGTCCTCAAGTGGAATATATAAATCTAGAGGAAGATTAAAATCTCCAGGAAAATTTGTAAAGGTATGTTGGAGATGTGGAGAAGAAGTGCATTACAAGAAATAATGTATATACAAAAGTGTTGAGAGAGGGAAGGGATCTGATGATTCCCCTTCTACAGAATCAAAAACTTCTATGAATGAAGGAGGGGATGTGTACTTGGATTCTTCAAGAAATCATGCATATTAGGAGGCATGGTTGTTGAATTAGGTGCATCCTTTCATATGACTCCTCATAGGGAGTGGTTTTATGAGTATGAAAGGTATGATGGGGGTAATGTTTTTCTAGAAGTTCACTCAACATCCAAAATTGTAGGATGAGGAAAATTCAAGTTGAAGTTCATGGATAGTAGGATTAGAACACTCTGTGGTGTTCTGCACATCCAAGGATTGGTCAAGAATTTGATTTTCGTAAGCAAGATGGACGAGTAGGTGTAAAAATAGTGTTTGAAAAGGAAACATGTAGGATGGTTTGAAAAACAATGGTGTTGTTGAGGGGAGTTAGGATTGTAAAAATGTACAAGATGTTGGGAAGCACTAGTAGTGATGGGTTCAATATTTTTTTTTTTCCTGAGATTGGAGTCGAAGAAGGAAAAAATCCTACAGTATTTGGAGAAAAGGTTGTGTTGTGGCATCAAAGGCTGGGGCATATCAGAGAGAAGAGGCTTTGAGTACTACAAGGAAAATGTATGGTTTAATGTATGTCAAATTATCTTTGGATATTTATTAATATGAACATTTCTTGTATGGGAAGAAAAAGAGGGTAAGATTCTCCTCTAGTTCTATGAGGGCAGGGGGCATTTTCCAGTTGGTGCACAATGATTTGTTTGGACCTGTGATGATTACATTAATAGGTAAATAGGTATACTATGTCTCATTTATAGATGACCTATCAAGGAATACATGTCTTTATTTCCTCAAGAAAAAATCTGAAGTCTTTGACAAATTTAAATAGTTCAAGGCTCTTAGAGAAAATTGGATAGCGATGAATATTAAGGTGTTGAGGATGGATATTGGTGGAGAATTATGCAGGAATGAATTCAATAAATTTTGCAAGACATGTTGTATAGCAAGGCATAAGACTACTCCTTACACATCTCAACATAATGGAGTTGCAAAAAGAATAAATAGGACATTGATGGAAAGAGTAAGGAGAGCATGCTTAGTGATGTCGAATTGTGACAAGAATTCCAGGTAAAGGAAGTGGACACTACATGTTACCTGGTAAATTGATCACCCTCATCAGTGTTGGAATAAATGACTCCACATAGGGTATGGACGGGTAATAAACTATCTCTAACACATCTCAGGTTTTTGGTTGTGATGCTTATGTACACATTCCAAAGGAAAATAGGAGTAAGATTGATAAAAAAAGGTTGAAAAGTGTATATTTATTGGCTATAAAGATGGTTTGAAAGGTTATAATATTTGGAACCTATAAACTAAGAAGGTAGTGTATGGAAAAGATGTGGTATTTAGAGAAATTAAAGATGTTGTCAAACAAGAATTCCTACCAAGGGAGGAAGAACCAAAGAAAATAGAGTTTGAATTGAAGGATAACGAATCAAACTCTACAGAAGAACATGAACCAAAATAAGAAGAGACTCATTCTCCAGTATTGAGGAGATCGATTAGGGAAAGAAGGTAATTGAAAAGGTATACTCCACTTGATTTCCAAATTTTTCTTTGTTTATTACTGATGATCATCCTAGAAATATTAGGGAGGCAATGGATTCCGAGGATGAAAAACTCTGGAAAAAGGCCATGATTGAAGAAATGATAGCCTTGGACAAGAATGAGGATTCAGATCTAGTGGATTTGTTGACTAGAAGAAATACCATTGGAAGAAAATGGGTGTTTTAAAAGAATTTGAATGCAGAAGACAAAGTAGAGAAATACAAAGCTCGATTAGTAGCAAAAGGTTATTCCTGGGTAGAGGGAATTGACTCTGGTGAAATTTTTTCTCATGTTTCCAAGTTAAATTCTATTATATTTCTTTTATCTGTTGGTGTTTCCTTTTATTTTGAAGTAGAACAAATGGATGCGAAGACAACATTCCTACATGGGGATCTGGAAGAAAAAATCTACATAAATTATCCAAAAGGATTTGCAGTGAATGGAAAGAAAGAGTTGGTATGCAAGATAAAAAAACCCTTGTCTGGGTTAAAGAAATCATGAAGGATGTGGTGTCGAAAATTTGATACTTATATATTAGGACTTGGCTTCACAAGAAGAAAATATGATCATTGTGTGTGTTTCAAATTAGTAGGTGATTGTATTGTTGATTTTTTCTTGTATGTGGATTATATGTCGTTGAATGGGAAACAACAAGGAAATTATCTAGGACGTGAAAACTCATTTGTCCTCTAAATTTTACATGAAATATCTTGGTGCTACAAATTTTATTTTGGGCATGGAAATCAAAAGAAATAGGGAAAATAAGAAACTCTAGTTGAACCAGAGAAAACATGTTGAGTCGATATTGCGAAGGTTTAATATGTAGGAATGTAAACTTGTCAAGGTCCCTATTCATATAGGTGTAAATTTATCCATAGATTAGTGTCCAAAGAAACAAAAAGAGGAAGAGGACATGTCCCATGTTCTGTATGCTAGTGCGGTTGGCAATTCGATGTATGCAATGACCTATACTAGAACAGACATTGCACATGCAGTGGAATTTTTTAGTAGGTATATGTCAAAGCCAAGGAAGGAGCACTGAGAAATTGTAAAGAGATTTTTTAGGTATTTGTGTAGCACTACTACTTATGTATTGTGTTACCAAGGAAGACCAAGATTGGACATAGTGTTGGACATACATGGATTTGTTGATGCATACTAAGTTGGAGATCTGGATCACAAAATATCTACAAGTGGGTATGTGTTTAGTCTATTTTGAGGAGCAATTAGTTGGATGAGAAAAATATTTTCTATAGTGGCATTCTCAACTATAGAATCTGAATACATGGCAACCACTCATGCAAGAAAGGAAGCAATATGGTTGCATATATTGTGTTCGGGTATTAGATTTGTACAACAAGCTATAAGGATATATTATGAAAGTCATAGTGAAATCTTCCTGGAGAGTAACCCATCTTATCATTCTAAGAGAAAGGATATCGATGTTCAATATCATTTTGTCAGAGACATCATTGAAGAGAAGAAGATTCTAGTGAAGGTGGACACTTTGGAGAATGTTGCAGATTCATTAACAAATTTTGTGAGCATTGAAAAGTTCTCTTGGTGTAGAAAATCAATCGGAAATTCTTCCTTGGATTGTTGATCATGAAATATTGTGACCCCTGTATGCAAAGAAAACAACAAGTGGGAGAATGTTGGGTATGTGTTATATTCTTTGCACAATTTTGGGTCCCACTATTTTATTTATTTATTTATTTATTTTGGGGGGGTGGTAAATGCCACATTTTTGGGTTATATTTCTCCTTTGGAGGGGGTGGATTTTCACCTTTGGTGGTTTAGTGGCGCATGGTATTTAAGTCGATGGTTTTCTAATTTTGGTTAAGGAATTAAAGTTGTAATCTAATCTAGGTCAATGGATTAGGGGTTTTTTGGATGCCACAAGATCCTATATATTTTATTGTAAATAATGAAGTTGGATGATGAATATAATTAGAGGCGTGACTCTAAAATAGGTTGTTAGTTTTCTAGGGTAAATCTTTGTGTATATGTGTGATTGCAATTATTTTCTTTTTTGTGTTAAGAATTTGTATGTGCATTGCATTAATGTAAAAGGTTTAACACTTACCGTTATAAGGATCATGTGCTAAGTTGTGATTTAATGCTTCCATAACATAATATCTACTAATACATAATTCATAAAGTTTTTGTTTAAATTGATTTAATTATGCCTTGTGGAAAAGCGATAGTATGACCATTGTGCTTATATTTCCCACCGCATGTGTCAATTACCTATAGTATTGGGTTCACTCTTTATATGATCATTTCCTCAACTTAAATTAGTACAACTAGGACCATTGGTTGTTCACTAGAGTCTGCGTTTTTCTATATGGAGAGGCAACGACCACTTTTCTTTGTAATCCATATACAACAAGCATGGTTTCCATGTTTTTGGTAGTTTTGTTTGAATTCTTAGGTATGGTAGTTTTATTTGAATTGTAATTCTTTCCATATGCCATCATTGGCTCTTCATATGTCTACCATGACCATACCATGACATTTTTTTTTCGATGCTTGGCTTCCTCAACCACTATTTTGATAGTGGTGTCCATGCTTCTTGTCATTAGAAGTAGTTACACCCTTGATAGATTCAACAACACCATTGCTTGATTATTGTTTTTTAAAATGTTGTTAGGTTGGAGATAATAATTATAACATTAATAATAACAATCATAACAGTAATGAAATTCATTCAGAAAGGAAAATAAGTTCCAAGGTAAATAACAAGGGCACCTAGTAATTAATAGGTGGTCCAAGGCCACCACACATACACTAATGGTTCACTCAAGTCCATGCATACTAAAGATAGGTTGAATCTAGAGCTAAGTCAGAAGGAGAATGCTAATGTGTCATTGGAATAAACAAGGGGTGGACTTAAGCATTAGAATGTTTGATGATCAAGGTTTGATTTGCAAGGACAAAGATAGCTTGAGGTCAACTAATATTGTAAGGAAGAATGTAAAACTCTAGGTTTGATTCATATACCAGTAATGTATATGTACATGATGAATGGATATGAGCTAGACAATTGTGACTTGTAATTGTGTATTGAACGTTAATAAAATTCATCATAGGCTATAGAAGAGGAAGGACAAAGAAATGGGGGCTATGATTCCACAAGAGGGGAAGACAAGGGGGTGTTAGGGGGATTAAGGGGACTAAAAGGATCCAATATTATTTTAAACGTATCCTAATTCCCCAACCTTGTTCAATTAGTTCTCTGTAATCCATGTATTATTTTATCCTAAGTTGGGGATTAATTGCATGAAGGAGGTACATGGGATCTCAATAGAGATAGGTGSCCCCTTCGTTCCATGTTATTTTTACTATGTGTTTTTTKCCATGCYAAGAGAGAGMTGYTTGAATTATGGGGGAGTTTGAATTAMTGAGTAATTCAAGTGACCATTCTATTTGAACTRCAACTTTGGTTCGAATTACTATTYTGTTTGAATTACSATTCAACARTGTTATCGCACAATTTTTAGTTTGKGAAAATCCCAACCCAAGAAACAAGTGTGTGACACAACTAGGGACACCTATCAYTRTCACCTCAATATATATACCCCTTATTTTAGTGGTGGACAATTCCAACACAAGGGAAGCTTCCCGGGTGACCCTAGGGGGATTCCAAGGGGAGAGGCCAAGAGCTGAAGGAACCAACCYTATAGGTCATGATTAAAGGATCTYGAGTMTTGATGGAGGATAAATCTAATTCAAGGAAAAGGATGACAATTGATATTACTTGCAAARCAAATGTTAGACAACCCAAACCAAGACAATATGTGATCAAATAAGCCCCGGGACAAGAGGGAAATCAAACCTTGTTGTCCCAAKATTGCATARTATAATAGTGATATGTCAGARAAAAGAGARCTGTAAGAGATGAAAATTAGACCATCAAAATCAGCATATGATATTGTACAAGAAATCTTGCAATTAGTAAACAATTTTCMAATGTTTAAACCAAGATTTTGATGTCAAAAGAGGGTTGTAAAAGAGTGTTATCAACAAAATATTATGAMAACCTTATGTATGTAGAAAATTTTTGATACAACAAAAAATTATAACCACCGAAATCARCAAGTAAACCACCCAAATGATATCCCTTTATCAGTATATTAATTATCACAACTTACAASCAATTTTCAGCGGTASAAAAGTAGAGAAATTGTATGAGAAAKARTGTTTTGTTKCAACCCTAATGGTTGTAGMTTAATGTTTATTAMAAAAAAAAACCACTTTACCAATAAATACRCYCTTGAAGCATAAGAGWGTYTGCAACATGTAAAATTTAAATCCAACCTRAACAATTCCAARCCATCAATTTTYGCGTTTACCAATGCAACAATTTACGATCTCCAATGCAATGATTACTGCCTTGTTATTGGGTAAATGGATTATATTACTTGGAGAGAGATTTAAATGAATAGGAGAGAAAGTGGAGAKATATTATGGATAAACCCTTATAGCACCYAAAACATCTCCTTCTTCTAAATCGTTTGAACTCACTAGTCARAAATAAAACTAGGGTTTAGAGTTTATAGGGGTGTAAACTCTCTTACTCCCTAGAAATCAAATCGTAGCCTATATTTAATTCAAGGGTGTATACACTCCTACTTCTTGAAGGAAACYTTGAATKCCYTTATCTAGATGAAGAAATATTGTGAGMTATGGAGGGTGTAAACACTCTTACTCCTCCTAGTGCTTTTCCAACAAATCTTGAGTTTACCAAGCAAATTACCATACAATTTCAGAAAATTCACTTAATAAACAAAAAAYAGATGAATGAAACACCTTAATAAACCAATAAATACCTCACAATAYTTMACCACAAKCATCCAAGAAGATGGTGCACTAGTAAAAATGATCAACAAGCAAGTAGCACCACATTTGCACATGAAAAGAGACATAGTGAATTCTCCATGAGGGCCAAAATTGCAATCCAAGAAGTATTATTATAAAGTAATGAGTCATGTTCWAKTGAAAAATMACTTGCCTYTATTTACAGAGGAAATKCTAAGTCATAGTTTGTCCACATTACAATTAAATCCATAATTTTAGGCTAAAACCAAAGTTACAATGCTTAATTAGCAAATCTKTTTKCTCTTTTTTCCCACATAGGATACAAAATGACCAAAAATAACAAATTKATGGCATGTAAGCCCATAAAMCTCCKCTCCAAGGTGGAATGTGTGCAAGTAGGCCTCYAAAGGCTAGGACATCAAGCTAGGAAGGTGCCAYGTCATCCCYAAAWCAAGCTATAATGTGAGGCTTCAAGCCCACAACACCACCAAGTGCACCAAATGTGMCAAACGTCCCCTCAAAAGTGTGATGTCATGCTACCCAAGAGGAACRCCTRGGAACAAGATGGTGACATCCTCTTCTCTCCATGTTCTTGAGCCTCGTTCATGTSCTAGGGACATCATCCAAGGTGCAACRTTCATCATTCTARGCCTCCAATSTGTGGGGYRCAACATCCATCTGGTGGGATTTCATGCCCCTATGAAGGTCCAAGTGGGTTAGTCCCTTCATGAATGACTTTCATCGATCAAGGTCCTGGAAATACAAGAAAATATTCCCTCCATGGGTCCACAAGTCATATGAATCATTCCAAGTAAGCCACATTTAATAAAATAACCACCCAAACAAGTGCATGAAGTCCCCCCTTTTCAAATTAAATGAATTCTCAAAGACCTTATAAACTTTACCAAATTTATGTATGGGTGGGGTGTCATGGTGCCCTATTGGGTAGGCCAATCCCCAAGTCAAGGAATGTTTCCCAAGAAGACCCTCTCCAGACCATGTAGTTAGTATGAGGTGGTTTAAGGGGAGTACTCTTGGGAATAGGGTTCTTGACATATCAAGGGATAATATTGTCTCATTCATGGGTTCCTTTGTGAAGGGTGTGTTGCATCCCTTCATTTGCAATGCAACATTTTTCCAAGCCCTTTATTTTGATTTTATTTATTTTTGGTCTGAACATTGAGTGTTATGTACAATTGAAACAAAAATAGCACCACAATGCCACTTGAAGTTAGAACACATTCAGTTCCATATGCACTGGAAATTAAAGGAAAACACAATGCATTCCATCACCAAGCGAGGCATTTTTATTTATTTTCTTTTTAAAGGTCCTTCATTTTTATGGAGAATCGTTTCATGGCTCTCAAACCTTGGGGTGAGCATCTAGAAGGATAATTTATGGTTTTTGAATTTTACAGTGCTAGCTACAACACCTCTAGGCCTTCGACCCCTTTTTCCCATGAAATGAGGTACAAGCCCTTCTTGGGGTCAATGGACCTAAAAACCCAAAAGATAAGGAAACGAAGGGGAATAAGTGTGGAAAGTGGTCAGTATGAGTGGGAATAGTACAATGAACCTTCAATGAGACCCCCTACTAGCAACCCTTTTCTCGAGGGTGACCAACTTACTAGGATACCATGTCAACCACCAAGGTGAAATAAGACAAAAGGTATAATTTCCAAGAAAATGTTCCATTATCAAGAGAGAACCCTTTGCAACATTCTCAAATGATTCAAATATTAAAGTGACACTTACCATGAGAGTGGACTTCTTACCTCATGAAGAAATACACGTTGTGCTCTGTGGACCAAGTTGGTGTGGATGATTTGGTTATGTTGTTGATAATGAGTGGTGATTCATGGTGGAGAAGAAGGGATTTATCTGCTCAATGTGGGCTCTATCGATCATTTGGATCTTGAAACTCCATTTCTACTACCTACAGCCCTCAAGACATCATATCCTTAGTTACCCCAAGGTTGGGGGGGTAACATCTGGATCCTAGATGGGGACATGTGCTCATTGTAGGGTGCATGAGAAGCTCAACATCTCATGGTATTACTTGTGCCTACACATACTCAAGAAAAACATTAGAGTATCGGAGGGTGTATAACTCACCCTTTGTATATAAGAAAAACTTCAAAAGCTCAAAATTGACAACTATAAAATTTCTTAAAATAAAAGTTTTTCATTTTTCAAAAAAGTCTAACTAACATGTAATGAATCAAGTAAATTCATCACAACAACTATGCATAAATGCTAGAAAAGTGATATACAAAGCATATAAAATGAATGCAACTAACCTATGATGACATGAACACACAAATGAAATGTAGAAAATAAAATGACCTACCTACTTACCTAGGGCCCAAGGCCCATGGAAATCAAGTCCCGTCTACATAGGGTCGGAGGATAGACCCATCAACTGGTAATGGGATGTTCCTCCCATCCATGGCAGATAAAAAGTAAGTACCCTTTTTAGACTTATTCTTGAAAATGTAAGGGCCAAGCCATAGAACTTCACTTTTCTTTTCGTACTTTGGATTTCCCTTTCTTGTATCCCACATGAGTGTAAGGATGCCTTTGTCAAATTCAACATACGGTATATCTTCAATGTAAGGTTGTGTGCAGGAGGATCTAATTAAACCATACATTTAATATCTTATCCTCACTCTTGATCCTTCTTACCCTCATCCTTCTTAAGTATCTTGATGGATCTCGGGTCCTTTCCATGGTATTTCACAAGTTTCTCCTTATATGTCTTTCGAAATAGTGTATCAATACAGTCTTCTCTACAAACGATAAATCCCAAGGATCATAATCAATGACTTGAGGTGTCACATAATATTCACAATCATTCCAATATTCTGGGCTATTCATATCAATTACATGATTCTTAGAAACTGGTTGACTATAAAGAATCTTGAATGTCCTATTCCCCATAAGGATATGTGCATGAGTGAGGTCCATACTGAGAAAACCACCAAAGGTAGCAGACCAACTTATTGATAGGATCATGCGCCAATAATTTGGTACATTGATCACCACCACATTCATATTGATTTTGATGTGTGGGAATGCTTGCAAGTAAAGCTTCACATCCTCTATGAGGCCGTAAAATTGCACATCCTCTATGAGACCGTAAACCTTCACTTTCTTTGAATGAAGGCCACAAGCGTTCCCATAATAATGGGTTTTCTTCAAACATAGTTGTTTAATGACAATCAAAGGCATCATGTTTGTTTAATCCCTGGAGTCCAACATGAAATTGTTCAAATGAAGACCATTTATTCCCAAAGAAAGATAAAAAGGGGGATCGTCTTCCCTCCAGTTACCATGATACATAGTATTCAAAATTATCAGAGGATCCCCTACTTCATATTGTATTTTTACATTCTTCAAGACTTCTTTCCTTACAGAAGGAATCTTGCGCATATCGACCATGGGTACCACCATATTCATCTTTCCAATCATACTAGGCACTTCGATGTTCAGGCGAAGATCCTCATTTGTTGGTATAGGATGCAGAAGAAGGTCATGAACTAGAGGTGGAGGAACCTCATTTATTGTTGGGGAAGGTGAGGATGGAACTTTATTTCTCCTAGAATATTTCCTCAAAATTTCCTTTAAATTTTCATCCAGTTCGCTTAATATTTCCAACCAAGCTTGTGTAGTTTCCCGTTTCCTAGCTTCTTCAAGTTTCTCTTTTGTGATTTCAATGTATTCATCATCCTAGAGACTGTAAGTTGTATCAATGAAGTTCAACTTGTCTGTAAATCATGAATCTTCGTCATGTCTCTATCTCGAACACATGTGTTCCCAATGAGGTTCTTCACAAGGAAAACACCATGGTGATCCTTCTATTCTAACCATCCCAATAAGATTCAAGGTGTCATGTGCTTTCACTTCTTGTTATGGCTTTGGTTTCCAACTTGTATTTTCCCTTTGTTGTGTGATAAAATAAGGCCTTGGAACATAATGTTTCATCTCTAAACTCATTAACCTGTTCATGATCTAATTTTGGGTCTGGAAAAACTTGGTATTCATTTGATCAAACTTTTGAGCCAAGAGTGTGACTGGATCATGTACATTGTTGGTTGACGTCTTTGTCTTAGGTTCTACTCTGGCACGAGGAAACTAAAAAATATTGATATTTGAGCTAATGAGATGTTCCTCAATTAGCGTAGTATATTCTTTGGCCTTTGCCAATTTTTCGGGCATCTTTTCGTTCATGATAAAACCAAACTATCCTTCAAAATAATTCAAATAAAGAAGGATAATGGTTGCTTCCGGTGGGAATAATTCCTTCAAGATTTGGTTGTACAAGTTGTCAAATATAGCATCAAATTCCTTCACTTTTTCATTCTCTTTCTTTTTTATTTGGTTGAATTGCATCAATAGCATTCCACTGTCCTTTTTGTTGTCCATCTATTTTTAAACAACTTTGTGAAAGCCTCATATGATTTCAAGTGATTGTCAGGAAATCCTTTGAACCACATTTTAGCATCTTCATCAAGAGAGGTAACTAGTAACTTCATCACAACATATTCATGTTCGATATTGTTATCTTCCATAGCCACACCAATAGCATCAAGATGTTCTTCGGGTGTAATAATATTGTTTCTGGTGAATTTGGAAAACCAATTATGAGACTCTTTAGGCATGTTATTGGGGTATCCAGGGACAGTGGCCATATTCAATGGCTTGTAAAGTTTTCTATCCCAAGGATGGGCCATTTGAGATAAATGAAGACTTCATTGAAATAATATTTTTACAAGGGGTGAATTATGAGGAAGTCTTCTTCGGTAAACCTTGGAAGGATTAAACCTTCCTTTGGGAAGTGTCTTTTGGAAAGATGGGTTCTCGGGTTGTGGAGTCACTAGACGAAATTTATGAAAATCTAATCAAAATTGAAAAGGGAACTTCCCTCAAATGGATTCACCAGGAAAGATAAAGGTAAAGGCTTTAAGATATACTTTCCAAGTGTCGTTATGGGATCAGAAAGGATTCAAAATCCTCCTCGACAACAATGCCAAAAATGTTATCGCACGATTTGTAGTTTGGGAAAATCCCAACCCAAGAAACAAGTGTGTGACACAACTGGGGACACCTATAATTTCCACCTTACTAGATATCCTCCTCATTTTAGTGGTGCACAAGTATAACAAAAGGGAGGCTTCCCGGGTGACCCTAGGGGGATTGCAAGGGGAGAGGCCAAGAGATTAAGGAACCACTCCTACAGGCCATGATTAAAGGATTGTGTGTCTTGATGGAGGATGAATATAAGTCAAGCAAAAGGATTCCAATTGATAGTACATGCAAAATATATGTTGGACAACCCAAACCAAGACAATATGTGATAAAATAAGCAATGAGATAAGAGGGAAATCAACAAGAAACCTTTTTGTCAAAAATTTCAGCATATAACAATGATATATCAGAAACACAATAACTACAAGAGCTGCAAATTAGACCATCAAAATCAAAATTTGATATTGAACAATAAAGCTTGCAATTAGTAAACAATTTTCCAATGCTTAAACCAAGATTGTGATGTCAAAAGAGGGTTGTAAAAGAGTGTTATCAAAAAAATATTATGAAATCCTTATGGATGTAGAATTTGTCTTCTACAACAACAAATTCTAACCCTTGAAATCAGCAGGTAAACCACCCAAACAATAGCCCTTTATCGATGGATTAATTATCACATCTTACAAGTAATTTTTCAGTGATAGAAAAGTAGAGAAATTGGATGAGAAAGAGTGTTTTTCTGCAACCATAATGGTTTTAGCTTAATGTTTATTACATAAAACTAACCACTTGACCAATAAAGATGCCCTTGAAGCATAAGAGAGTATACAATATGTTTAAATCCAACTTGAACAATTCCAAATCATCAATTTTCAGGTTTACTAATGCAACAATTTATGATCTCCAATGCAAATATTAGTGCCTTATTATTGGGTAAATGGAGTATCTTACTTGGAGAGAGAGTTAAATGAATAGGATAAGTGGAGAGCGATTAGAGATAAACCCTTATAGCACCCAAAATTTCTCCTTCTTCTAAATTGTTGAACTCACTTGTCAAAAATTAAAACTAGGGTTTATAGTTTCTAGGGTTGTAAACCCTCTTACTCCCTAGAAATCAAACCCTAGCCTGGATTTACTTTAAGGGTGTAGACACCCCTACTCCTTGAAGGAAATATTGAATTCTCTTAGCTAGATGAAGAAATATTGTGAGCTATGGAGGTTGTAAATGTTGATATTATGGTAGCTACGAGAGGTATTAACCTCCATGTGTAACCTCTTACTAGAATAGAATATTTCAAAAGAAAATGAAACCCTGAACAGATGTGTAGAAACCCTAGAAGACAAGTCGGCTCAGTAAAATAATTAATATTAAAGTATTATCCTCCAAAAGGAGAATTCATCCTAGACAGTTGACAAGGAGCATTATAAATAGAGGGATCTTGAGCTCATTTGTACACACTCACCTCACTCACTCTCTCAAGTATAGCACAAGTTTGGAGTTGAGGCTACAAGAATAGAAGGTGGATCTTTTGGGGTGATTCTTGGTCTCTCTCTCTCTAGCGTTATCTAGCCTAATATATGCACCATACCTTCTAGCATTTCTTGGTGGTATTCTTGGTGACATTCTTGGTGGTATTTTGGTATTCTTGGTAAGTGAAACTACAACTGTTGCAGTTGAGTACTGTCCTTTTTATGTGGTTATGGGATTTTCTATCTAGTGCTTCATATTTGGAGAAAGACATGCTCTCTTGGTTATCTGTTGGTTCTAGTGCTTCTTCCGAAATCATTTTATCTAGCAAAGGTTATGGTGCTCGGGGGTGGTTGCATGCCTATGGTTGGGTGACAATATTATGATATTGTCTATGGTTAAACGAGCACATCGAATTATTCTAACAGGTTATGGGCCCACACTACCTTCAGAACATTCTAACTGTTGGAAGGTAGAATGTGATTTCTTTGTCAAGCTCGTTATAACACCAGTTGTAGCTGCAACTGGGGTTTCTGATTTTCCAGCTGCATAAAACCCTAATATAATTATTTGGGCACCTTAAGTGAATTGTTGCACCTAATATCTGAGTATTCTAGTGCACCCTAGCCTAGCACACCCTCTGGTTCCCTCAACTAGCAAAAACATCAAGTTTTAGTTCTTGGTCAAAGTCAAAGTCAAAGGTTGAATTTTGGTCAAAATTGATTTTGTCGTAAAAGTTGAAATTTCATATTTTCTATATTGTTCTAATCATTGAACCTTTTTTATTAATATTCTAACCTCTTCTTATCAATTTGGTGTCTAGTTTCATATTAGAAGACAAGCTGAACTATACTACAAATTTCAAAGGTATGTACTTGTATATGCTTTCTAAGTTATATCATCCAGCAAAGCATGAGTGTGTTTGCAGGGGATGTACAAGAGACATTTTCCAAACAGTAATATTGGATTTAGTACATTCAGAGGAACAAGTAGTTGAGGCTCCAGGTTCCAGGTTTGATTGATTGAATCGTTAAGTTTCAAATTGCACATATCAAGTTTGATAGTTGCTACAGTACAAGTAAATACTATAGTTGTGACAACAAACTTTGAAAGGTTCTATTACTACTAGGTATAATTGGTTGCATATATATAAATGCTTATTACACTTGTTTGATGAACTAACATCTCCTCTAGGAGATATTTTTTGTTCTCGGGAAGGTCACCTTGGTAATTTTATGATCCTTGTTACCATAGATATGTTCTTATGAAAATGTTATTGGAAATACTTTTTCTATTGTTGTTCTTGTTCCGGGAAGGTCACGGGAAATAACTCTGAGATGGAGCTATAATGATAGTTTCAAACATGGAGTAGATGACTCCATGAAGTGGTGAGGCAGGTGATCTCACCAAATACCAATTCTAAAGGAAGAATGGAAAGAAAAAGGATTTTTTCGACATCATTCACTTAGATACAAGAAAAAAGATCTAATAATGGAGGAGAATATACCTCCAAGGAGGTCATTTCATTTTTCAAAGAAGATGGGATTGGGAGGGAGCTAATTGTCCCACATAATCCTCATCAGAATGGCATGGCAGAAAGGAAGAACCATTCCATTGAAGAATATGTTAAGGCAATGACGAATGACCAGAATCTATCCATGTTTCTATGGGGAGAAGTAGTTATGGAAGTCGTATATGTTCATAATAGAATTCCTCATTGTATATTGAAGAACATGAATCCAAAAGAACCTTTCTCCAGAAAGAAGCCAAGTGTTGAACACTTGAGGATCTTTAGTTTCCCTATCTATATTCATGGTCCCAAGGACAAAAGGAAGAAGTTGGAACCTTCCGGGAAGAAGGGCATATTCGTTGGATATAGTGAGACATCAAAATCTTACAAAATCTATGTCCCGGGTCAACAAAAGGTTAAAATCAACAGAGATGTGACTTTTGATTAAAAGATTGTCTTCAGGAAATCTATAGAAGATTTCACGGATTCCAACGATGAAGAAGAACATGAAGGTAAAGGAAGAAACTACATGTTCTCCAAAACATATCAATACAAAACCTTCCACCTTTGAAGAAGCAGTCAAGAAGAAATAATGGAAGGAAGCTATGATGGAAGAATATCAATCCATCATGAAAAATGATGGATGGAAAATTTTTCCTAGACATGAAGGAAAGTCTATAGTGACTTAAAAATGGGTTTACAAGATAAATCATGTAGTATATAGGAGTATCAATAAATGAAAGGCAAGATTCGTGGCTAGAGGGTTCTCCCAGCATGAGGGAGAAGACTATGACGAAACATTTGCTATGGTTTCCAAATATACCTCTATTAGAGCCATCATATCTCTTGGAGCATCCATCTGTTGGGGTTTACATCATATGGATGTAAAGAGTGCTTTTCTCAATGGAGTAATTGAGGAAGAAGTATACATAGAGAAACCTCAAGGTTTTGAGCCGGTACACTCAAGAGAAACCCATGTATGCATATTAAAGAAGGCCTTGTATGGACTCAAGCAAGATCCAAGAGCTAGGTTTGCATGAATTGACGGTTACTTGATGAGACTTTGATTTTCCAAGCGCTATGCTAATCCAAACCTTTATTACAAGGTTGTGAATGATTCACGTGTGATCCTACTACTATATGTTGAAGATTTGTTTCCGACAGGTGCATAGCCTCTCATTATTCAGTGTAGGAGGGATTTAGCCTATGAATTCAATATTAAGGATCTTGGTCTCATGAATTATTATTTGGGACTAGAAGTATGGAAAAAGCATGGTGAAATATTATTAGGGCAAGGGAAGTATGTTGTAAAGATCCTTCAGAATTTTTGTATGATGTATTTCAAGTCCATGACGACTCTGTAATACCCCTGTTTCCCCCAGGTTGTAATTAATCATTAATTATGATCACCATAATATGGCATGGGAACAATGTAAATGTATTATTGTTTAGATTTCCAATAACCGACTGTGGGGGTGAATCATCGAAGTAATGGCCATGATATCACTAGAGGAAAGAGTGAGGAAACTATAGAGAGGGTTCATTAGTTCAAATGACCCAAATTCTCTTTGTTGAAATAATGAGCCTCATCTGGATTCCGAGGAATAAGTTAAGGAAAGAAGGACCATTGGTTGAACAATCAACTGCCCCCATGAATGGAAGCATGCAGGGTCTGACTGAGGAGAAATAAAACTATCAACCCAAAGTACCAAAGAGGAAAGTTTTTCCTGCAAGCCCAGATTGACCCGAGTTTCCTTCTAACAGAAGGAGAAATACAGGTCGAGAATATTCCTAAAGGGGATAAAAGGCATGAAAATAATACACGGGAAGACAGACAAGAAGGAGACACACCGGGATATGGAATGTGCGACCTGGATATGCTAAAATGAAGAAAGGAAAAGAGGAGGTGGCTCTCCTTACTAGAGAGAACCCAGAAAACCTGGCCCAAACAGGAGGTCGTGAGCTTGATGCTGAGGGAGCATTTGATAAACCTCACAGAGGTCGTGACAGAGAAAGAATCTCTCAGAAACTGTAAAAGTTACCTAGTGATATCATGGTTTGGCATGGGGGTGGCCAAAGTGATAAGAATGAATGCCTCTGAGCCTATGGTTAGGTGGAGAGGATAACACCCACAATCAGTTGATCAACTATCATCTGTAATAGATAAGTGTTTTGTTTACCCTGTGCACTTAGATTGAAATGCATGTTTTGAATGTATCAGTTTACTTATCTCTGAGTTAATTGGGTAATGTTATGTTATCTACTTTTAGATTTATATGCATGTGTGTGCATTTTATAGTTGAACAAATGAACCTTTGATATTCTATAAGTTTCAAATAGTTTCTCTTCTATAATCCTGGTGCAAGGAATAGACATATACCCATCTGAGTATAAAATCTCGAAGGAGAGACCAGTGGATAGTGTGCAAGGCCAACACTTAGTGAAGCATTGAAAGGTTCTCAAGGTGAGCAAGCGCAAGGAGTGTGTGGGAGACATTTCTAAGTCTCAAGATCAGGAAATATAGTGAGATTTAAGTCTTGAAAGGGAGGATTTATGTATTTGCAGGGCGAGCAAACGCAATCTGTTCAGGGGAAACCAAATTATTTCATGACCAATGGGTCTATATAAGAAGCATGATTGTTAACCCCTTGAGTATTTTGGACTTCGCGAGTTCGGCGGATGTTGTGTGTTCGTCGTAAAGGAGGATAATTCTCTGAAATCCTAGAGCCCGAAGTTAATCTGGGTCATTGGTAGTAGAGGGAAACGTGGTCCTCAGATCAACATTTGTTCAGAAGTCCAGTTCTCCAGTGAACTGGAAATACAGTCACAAGAGCGTGCAAGTTTCACGGAGCTCTGAAGGCCGGAGCAAATCCTATCCGTTGGCATCAAGTGCATGTGTCGACATATTGAGTGTGGTTTGGAGTTCGACATTCTGTAAGATCTGAGGTGTGTTGTGCTTTGGGTCGATAACTCCCGAAGGCTAGAGTAGATATTGAATGTCCATTGTAGAGTGCACTTGGATCGTTGATCAAAGTTCTACGCATGTTCGGAGTTCAGAAATCCGGGAGGAAGTGTGGTTCAAGGTGAGGAAACCTCTGAAAAATGAAGTTACAAAGTGACGTGAACCATCGATTTGAGAATGCATCAGGATCCCTCCTGTCCATTGGATCCAGACTGTATTCATCACTTCGGTGAAGTATTACTTTGGGAGGATGACAATGTCATGACATTAAACTCCCTGGATGTCGGAGCTAAGAATAAACATGAACTGTAGATATAGAGATCCTTCGGGATCTCTCATGACCGTTAGATATAGACCATGGTCAGCCCAACGTTGATCATTCTAGGAGAAAGGAGGAAGTATCACTATGAACTCCCCGAACATCGAAGTTACGAAGTAACAAAGGCCATAGATCCAGGGATTACATGGACACACATTGACCATGAGATCAAAAGGATTGGAAGGTCATCAATATGGGATGACATGGTAAGATGACGTCACCCAGGGTGGCATGGACCCATGAATGGCGTGCCACGTGTCATCTAGATTCATACGTTTTGAAGACCCTATATGTTCATTAAAATGTGGCATGTGTCACCCACTGAAGTGGCCACATGTCATCTCTGCCTTTCCACATGTCACCATCATGGAATGCATTTGTTTTTCTTACTGGCGGGTGGAGTACTTGGGACCCACCTATCCTTACCCTTTCATTTAATACTTCACCTCGAACAAGGGTGAATCCTTTAGGAGTTCAGGAATTCGGGACTCCAGAGGATAGTCATGCAGAAAGGAGAAGAGACGTTCAATGTCGTAGTGCCGAACTATGAACTTCCCTCTAACTCATGTGTTAAATGAAGACCGTGTCCTACCGTTGGATTGAACGGTGGAAGAACCTCCCCATGGATGTAGGAACTTGGGGATGGTATGAATGAGGTGGAGCCACGTGGGCACCACATGGCCCATGTATGATAAATGCCCGAATAACTTCAGGAGGCCATAACTTGCAACCTAGAGCTCGGATTTGAGCCTGGTAGCAATCGTTAGAATGCTACGGGTGAGTAGAAGAGGATGTAGACCTTAGATAGAGGAATTTGAGATGTTTAAGGAAAGTTAAATTTATATGCCCCATTCCTTAAAAAGGTACTTAAGGGGTTGGGTGTGTTACAAATTGGTATCAGAGCATGGAAACAACACTTTGCCTACTTGGGTTCATGAAAGAATCAAGTAATTTTTATTTCTTATAAAAATTTAAGGGAGATGGCATACTACTCTACCCTATCTGGTAGAGCATGATTCAGACACAGTTCTGGATGGGTCAGAGAATAGTCATGAGACTAGTTTACCAAGGCTAAAATGAGTCTGCTAAGAGTATGACTGTCATATGGAAATTATTTGCATAAGTTCATTGAGGAGAGGGATGTAGATTAAAATTCAGTTGGGATTTTACCCAACGAGATTGAATCATGCTAGTCCGTAGAAGAGGAATCCTATCATTTATTTTGGGAAATGATAGCCAATCCTACAAGAGTGGGATTATGCTAATGGGAACTAATAGAAAGACTTGGATGTGAATTTATTGAAAGGATCTGTAGCAATAATAATTACTTCTTTAATGAAGGATTAAACCTTGTATATGTGTATGATCCCTCATGATCAGAGGATTGATGGAAATGGTAAGGTCAATTTACTTAACCTATAATGAATGAAAATTGTTGTTGGAATAACCCAGTAAGCAAGTAAAAAGGAACCCTATAGATTGAGAACAACCTTCATGAAGGTAGAGGTGAAGTGACAAAGAGCAAGCTCAAAAGCTCATGGTTGTGCTAGGGGAGTGTGTATCCCTATTAACGTAAGGGTGTGTCTATGCAAGAGGAATGAGTCTGGTGACTATTCTCTAAAAAGGGAGAGCATGCACAACTCTTGGGTTTCAAAGGGAACTGAGAAACACAATTTTGTTTCTGGGTACCAGAATTGTTGGGCAACATTTTTCTAATCAAGTTGATAAACGAAGATGTAGAAATATAGAGTGATTGAGTGAGAAATCACAGTAGCCTCCCTTTCTTGGCGGATAGGAAACTAATCTGCTAGAAGTCCTATGGGAGGAGGAGAGTGACCTTCATCCCTGACTATTGCTGAATAGAAGGAAGAATTCTAGGTGTAATGGTTAAGACTGATTATGATCTAAAGACACTCTGGAGTTATGAACTAGAATACTTAGTAAGTAACATACTTCGAAATTGTATTTGGGCTTTAAGGGAATAGTCCAAATGTTATTAGACATTAAAATTTATTATAAATAAGGTAAAATGGTTGATTAAAAGTTGATCCTAAATGTGGTAAAGGAAGTGTTGCGGTACTTATAGATGCCCAATGGGTCAAATTGACATCCAGTGGTGGATGGTATCCATATAGATATAGTTGTGCCCTAGTGAGGGGAATCTAGAAAATGATTTCCCTGATCAGAAGGTTTGTTGATCAAGACTAGTTGGAAGCTAGATTGGTTGTTTTGTTACCTTGGGAATGGCTATAATTGCCCAGGCTGTATTTAGGAGTGGGAAATGTTTTCATGGAATTTGATGCAAGAGTGTTTTCTTTCTAGATGTTATCATGTATAAAGGGAAACATAGTTATGACTATGTCTGTTAAACTGCCAAGTGGATTTCATGTGAATGAATTCAAGTTCCCAACCAAGAGGGAAGCTCAATGTTGAGTATCTCTATGGAACTTGTCATGAGAATGACAGTAAGATCCTTGGGAGAAGGATCTAGAAGTTTGATATGTCCATGAAGGACATGGAAAAGGGTACAAGCAATGAGCTTGCATGATGAATGTTTAGTTATGTCTATATATGCTTGAGTGCATGAATTTGATGCAATGCGAGGTTGCTTGATATGAAGACTGATATTAAGTCCAAATAGATATGAATGAATGATATTAAACATGGAAGTGATGCACATATATGATGAAAGAGTAAATGAGTAAGGATGCTCTGTTGTCATGATAAAAGGAAACATGATTATGCCTTTGAGGACCACATGAGAACAATTGTGAACAATCATGAGTTAAATTGTTTTAATGAAAAGATGTATGTGAGCTGCAAAATATACCTATGGTATATACACATAGGCTTATGATTATGCATGTGGTTAAGTGCATCATAGATGTAAGTTAACAAAACAAGGAACATGTGTGGATAAATAATTTGGAGGCATAACAAAGATGCATGTTTATATTCCTTATAGAATATTTGGTAAACAACTGAAGCTAACTCAAGGTTGAGGCCATAATATAGTGAAGGATATGTAATAAGGAAGTTGAATGTTGAAGGATTTCTATGTGGAGGAACTGTGTGACGACTCTATCGAGAGAATAGAGTCATAACCTTAATGACTGTTGAGAAATGAGCAGTGGGATATAAGAATATATATATATATATATATATATATATATATATCCTAGATTACATTTTAAAACATCATGCGTGATTGGAAGACTAACAAATGAATGTTGACCATTCTGATAATTGAATGGTAATATGTAGAATGCACATGTTCATGATTCATTATGAACAAAATTTTTTCTATTGAAGAATTTTTATGTATCCAAAAGGTTAGGCTGAGCCTAACCAAGGCTTCTCAAGGAAAAGAGTAGGAAGATCCCAACAGGGAGTAAATTGCAAAGGCAAAGAAGGGGAAAAGGGGGAATACTTTTCTCACCTTAAAAACTATGAATCGCTTACAAAGTTGTAGGTCTTAAAAGAACAATTGTGGAAACCTGTACAGCTGGTAAAAGGAAAATAAACCCATGAGTATGATTAAATGAATAGGCTTGTATGAGTCATGTTAAGTAAAGCTAGTAAGGCATTGGAATAACTCAGATGGAATTAAAGTCCCATACTGTGTAGAAAGGGTTGGAAAGGGGGAAGAGCCCTTAACTCCTTTCATGTTGTATATTATATTTTCTTTGGAATGAGAATCTAGTGTGTTGATAAAAGTAAATGTTTTAACACCATAGTGATGATGGTTCTATGACTGTTGAAACAATTGAGAATTGTTTGTGTTGCACTCATGAAAACATTAAGGATAATGGGATGAAGTGCCTATCCGAAAATGTTTTATTGACTAGAATGCTATGATACATGCATTTTTATTTTACATAACAACTAATATATTTATGATGTATGACATGTGTAAAAGGAATTGGAGCTGTTGAGGAAGACAGTTGCCAATGATGGACAACCTCAAGTAAAGGATGACTATGAGAAGATTGTTGTTAAAAGATTTTTTAAGGGACTTTAAAAGTCCCCATAAATTACCATTGATGAGGTAATATTAGAGAGGGTGCTAGCAACCAGAGAAGGTATAAAAATGATCATACCTATGTGGAATAAGGCATGAAGGAATGTGGTAAGAATTACTTCTGAAAAGATTTCATTGTCTTAAATATATGAAAATAATTTTGAATAGATTTTGTATGCTATTTCTAATCAAGCGGGGTAAGATTCGGGAAAGAAGAATATGAGAAATAGAGAGAGGAATTCTATGCTAGTCAAGAATGAATTGTAATCCTTACAATAAAATGCATGAGTAAAGAGTACCATGGTTACAATGACCAATCTAGGGAGATTGGGAATAAAGGTGCTCATAGTTAGCACATTGCATCGAATTGCTTTGAGCAAATGCATGTTTTTCATAAAGGGAAGACAATGGATTTTCCATTGAGGAAGGACGACCTTCCAATATTTTAATTACATTGTATAGGTGTTAAATAAAAACAAATTTGGGTGGCCATGACTGTTGGCACCCTGATTACTAATGGAGGAAGAATTCTTGGGTGCATTCAAGAGAAACTTTTAGTTTCAAGTGTACTGATTTGGGATCATGATCGGTCTGTAGTAGGAAACACAATCCTGCTGCAATAATGAATGAGAATGAAGAATCCCTATGGTGCAGAGGTTGGTTAAGCTCCAACACACCATGGAAAAGTTCTTGTCATAAAGTGTGGCAAACTTGAAATCAATGCAAGGGCATTGGGTGTGAATGTGGCCATGAATATTGGCACATTGATTAAAGACATTTCATATTTGAATTTCATTTAGAAATCTTAGTATGTTGAAAGAATACATACGTAAATAATTATATTTCATTTTTCTTTGTATCCTTGAATAGATGAAAATAACTTAGACTGTTGGTATGCATAGTTTTGAAAATATAAATTGCATTAAAACTAACAATTTGTTTGGCTGAGTAATGTTGAAGTTGCAGGAAGAAAAGGGTATTGGATATGGCAGTGTTATAAGCCCATAAGGAAGAACAAATTTCTACTGAGCCAAACTATGAGGAATGGTATTTCCTTCTTGAGAAAATGAATTTTATTGTTAGTATGCACAGTTCTAAAATTGTTTGTGAACCACTGCAAGTGTGCAATGAAAATACAGTGCGCATGAAAACTAACAATTTGTTTGGTTGATGAATGTTGAAGTTGTAGGAAGAAAGGGTCTTGGATATGGTAGTGTTGTAAGCCATAAGGAAGACCAATTTCCTATTGACCCAGACTACTATGGGAAGAAAAATCCCATACTTGTGAATCTGGTTCCAGTGTGGAAAAGATCCAAAAAAAAAAAAATGTGGAATTTGGAAATCTGTGGGTGACTGTTGGCACAAGGGAAAACCTAGGGTTCAACTCTTACAGCACACCAACAAGCCCTAAATACTGGAACTTTCGGCAACACCTGCAAATCAGATGTAGTCTCACCCGAAGTAGAAATAGGGGGTTGCAGGACACATGTGTCTACAACCAGAGAAAATGCAAAGTGATTCCAAAACAAAATGCAAACAATCTAGATATTCTTTACCACTCTTATGCTAGCTTCACGAAGTTATATATCTGATCTAACACAACTTTGTAGTAACAGTATAATCAGATAACATATAACACAACATCAAACACAAAGACAATAAGATATACATGGTTCACCCTCTCTCTAGGGCTACATCCATAGAATTATGTTTCTTGATTTATTATATGAAAACATACAGTTCTATCAGTGCACTTAGCTGCATATCTATTTCTCTTTCTCTCTTTCTCTTCCCTCCCTGCACACCTAGCTGCAGGGTTGAGCTTCTCAGCCAACTAAATATCCAGAATACAAACTCAATATTTCTCTCAACAACAATAATCAATCATGAAAAACACTAATAACATGAACCATAACCCATCCCAGGTCCTCTAGACCTTTATTTATACATTACATGACTCTCAGACAATCGTAGATCAAAGTCTAGGTGTCAAAACCCTATATCCAAAGTCGTAGGTGTCAAAACCCTAGGTCCACTTGACCCACGTTTTTGGGGCTTCGCCAGCATGTCCTTTGTCCTTTTCCGTGAGGTGCTCCAAAGTATCCGTTGGTGTCTTTTTCCACTTGCTGATTTTTCCACGCTCCCTCTTATTTGTTGTTTTATCTTCCTTGATCTTCTCTTCCAACGACTAGCTTTTCCTTTAATTCACTCCTTATTTTCCGCTTCTTTACCCACTTCAACCCTTCATCGGTTTATGTGCCTCCCACGTAGTTCATACTTCACCTTTCTTCCTTAATTTTCACTTCCTTAAATAACCAAGAGCCAACAGGCCCCCAACACTCACATGTGACTCGTCCCGAGTCACTGCAAGATTGAACCTTTTGTTTTACTTTGACTGTCGACTGCGCGGAGCAGCCTATGATTTCTACTATGTCCCTTCCTATCTTGAGAAAACTGTATTTTCTATGTCTGGTACCTAGTTTCAACTGCACCTGGTACCTAGACCCTTCTTCCTTTTGCTTTTACTGAGAGATGTGAGGCAACTAGTTGTCATAATACAATTTCAACTGACTCCCATTCACCAAACCATCCTTCCAGTCTCCATTAAGAGTCTTCAACTGAGAAGCTCCACCTTCTGAAACATAGGCAACTTCAAATGGACCAAGCCAATGTGTCCTAAACTTCCCTCGATGCTTCATGAACTTGTTGTCATATAACAGTACCAAATCTCCTTGCTTAAACACTTTCTTTTTTATATGTTTGTCATGGTAAGCCTTTTCTCTTCCTTTTTGTACACGCTGATGAAATCCTACAATAAACATGTCTTCCTCCAGTTCAATCAACTACGCAAGCCTGTATTGAACATCATCGGTGTCATCCATACCTGTAAATGATGCAATTCTTAAACTAGGAACCAATTATTCCATAGGTACTACTGCTTCCAAGCCATATACTAACTTAAAGGAAGTCTCCATTGTTATATTTTTGCAAGTAGTTCTATAAGCCCATAATACTGCTGGAATTATTAAATCCCTATCATCTCTTTCAACACTGAAACATATTGGTTAGGGCAGTCTCCAAGATATTATTGAAAGCTTCAACTGTACCATTCGCCTGTGGGTGGTATGGTGTGCTCTTCTGATGGTGAACTTCAAATTCCTGAGTCAAGGCTTCAATAGTTTTGTTGATGAAGTGTGTGCCTTGATCACTCATGAGGATATTTGGGCATTCAAATATGGTTATAATATCCTCAAATATGAATTGCGCAGTTGTAGCTGCACTACAGTCCTTATCTGCTCATTCTTCTTCCCATCTGGTCAAATACTCTTTAGCAGCGATGATGTATTGAGCTCCTGTGTGTTTTCATGGTGGGTTGATAGGTCCCACAAAGTCAATAGCCCATTTCTCAAATACTTGTAATGTTAGTTGTGGTGCTAAATGCATCTCATCTCTTCTGGAAGGCTTTCCTACTCTTTGACATACATCGTAGGCTCTGTAGTATTCCTTAGCATCCTTATGTAAAGTAGGCCACCACAGGCCAGCTTTGAGAACCTTTTCTGTTGTTTATTTCCCTTCATAGTATCCTCCTACGATGCCTTCACGTGATTCTACAAGAATCAATGGTCTTTCTACCTCCATAACACATCTCCTCGATATCTCATCTGGTCCCATCTTATATAATTGTCTAGCTATAAGTTGAAATTCAGTAGTGCGGACGGACAAATGTTTCTTCTGCATGACTGTGTATTAAGGAGGTGCCATTCCTGTGGATAGGAACTGGACTATCTCGGTGAAGTGATCATCAACTTTTCTGTTGGCCAACAATTGTGCATCTGGAAGTGTATCCTCCAGACTAGTAGGTTCCTCTCCATGTTCTAACCCGGATAAGTGGTTAGGGCCTTTATTCATTCTTCCCGGTTTAACCACAATTTCAAAGTCATATTCCTGGAATAATAGTATCCATCTTCGTATTCTTCCCCCCAATACTGGCTTGTTGACTAAGTTATTCAATTCAAAATGATCAGTGAACATCTTAAAATTTCCTCCCAACAAATAGTGTCTAAATTTCTGCAGTGCATATACCATAGTCAACCCTTCTCTTTCAGTGGTAGTATAATTCCTTTCAGCTGTAGAAATCTTCCTGCTATCAAAGGCTATAGCGTGGTCGATGTCTCCTTCACCCAGATGTGCCAAGATTTCTCCTAATGCAATGGAATAAGCATCAACATGAACATTGAACTCCTTACTCCAATCTGGAAAAACCAAGATTGGTGAAGTGACCATTTTCTTCTTTAGTGTGTCGAAGATCTATTGGCATTCTTTTGTCCATTGGAATTTACTATCTTTCTTTAATAGATTCTCCATAGGTGTTGTTAGCTATATGTATCCCTTGATAAACTTTTTACAGTATCCAGTGTGCCCCAATGCAGTGTACAACTGTCTAACCGAAGTGGGAGGAGGTAGATCAACAATGATGGAAATCTTGGAAGGATCCACCAACAACCCCTGCTTACACACAATGTGCCCTAGCAACAGTCCAAAGGGTGAAAAGAAAATACATTTTTTTAAATTTAGGGCAATCTGACATTGCCTGCACTTATCTAACATCAATCTCAAACATTCAATGTGGTATTTCAGTAGGTTAAAGATAGTTGTTGGACCTTGGTTATGGAAGTATGTGAAGATCAAGGAAGAAAAGGGAGAATGTGAACTGTGTGAAAGACACAGTGACTATTATTGGGTCAAAGTGAGCAAAGGAGAAGAAAAGATGGAGCGAAGCCCGAGAAAGAAAGTTGTTGGAAGAGGAGATCAGGGATGACAGATAATCAAGGAAGAAGGATCGTGAACAACTCATCAAGAGGAAAAAGCTATCGTTGGATGCTTTGGAGCACCGCGCGAGAAGAAAGGAAAGACAGGCCGGTGAATCCCTGAAAATATGGGTCAAGTTGACCTAGGGTTTTAGACACCTAGGGTTTTGGTGTCTAGGGTTTTGGGCACCTAGGTTTCGGCCTAAGGCTGCCTGTGAGATATTGTAATGTATAAATAGAGGTCATGAGGGCCTATTTTGGGTTGGTACGATAATATTGTTATTATTGTTGTTGGTATTGAGTTGGTTGAGAGAAGAGTATTGTGTGAGAGAGAAGTGTTGAGTACAAGAGCCTTCTGGATTGTAAGATCTTCAGCTGGGTGTGAAGATCAACCCTGCAGTTCGGTGCACGGAGAGGGGAGAGAAAGAGAGGAGAAGAGAGGAGATTTGTTAACTAAGAGTGCATATAAGAAATGCATGCTTTACCTTAATATATTATAGCAAAGTTCTGTGGACGTAGCCCTAGAGAGAGGTTGAACCACATATATTTTTTGTTATGTGTGATTGGTACTTTGTGTATTTCATTGATATACTGTGATTGCATTACTGGTTTAGCTCTGATAAGTATATGTGCAGAATAGATCTAAGTTGATAAGTGATATATGAATGTTGTGTTGTTCTTGTGTTAGATCCACTTGATATCCCCTTTGGTTGTAGACATCTCTATCCTGCAGCCCCCTCATAACTGCTTCGGGTGAGACTACATCTGCTTCACAGGTGTTGCCGAAAGGGCCAGTAGTTAGGGCTTGTTGGTGCGCTCTTGGAGCTAAACCCTGGGTCTGCCCCTATGTCAACAAATGGTTCCGTTGTCGGGACATAATTTTTTTTGAGGGAATTTCAAGGTGGTTTCCATTGAAGACAGAGATTCAAAAGTGGATAGAGGATCAAGAGAAGGACTTCACTGAAGCCCATAATAAGAACCCTAATCTTATCACTGAGGATTGGCTAGAAAGATATATCTTCACCGATATACACGAGATATTCTTTGGAGGGATCCACCATGAGATATATGAGTGGCTAGCTAGATTAGCAGATACCCAGTTCAAGATCCAATCTAGACCTCATGTGGTTCAGACATCGGAGTTGATCAAGAAGGTCAAGAGAGTTGATAATGTTGTATCATGAGAAGTAGATCATTGGTTTGATAGCACCATTTGAGGGTACATCACAGAGTTTGTTATTGATAGAGTAGAATCGTATAGCCAAGCCGAGAGATATTTCTTTAAGGGACCCAAAGAGAAATTTCTGCATTTTCTGAAGCTGAGAATCAAGATGTTATTGCATGAGAAGAACATCTTGAAGACACAATAGATTGGTCGGATCAAGAAAGGCTAATGTTCAAAAATTTGGACAACGACAATGACACAAAATTTGGACATACGCGTAGTGGGAGAGTATTCATAGAATCTCATATTGTGAATCTGTTTAAGAAGAACTACGGGGAGGAAGGTTTCTACAGTGGAGAAGAAGTAGAACTGACAGATGAAGAACATTCAGAACCCACTAGGGAAGAGGAAGGAAAAGATGCAGAGCTTCACCGAGGAGAACCTGAAACCTCAGAAACTACACAGACCATCGAAGTAATTATTGTTATCCCTCCTGTTGATTCAGTAGTATTAAGAAACTAGAGTAATCCCAGTCACCAAAGCGTCCAAAGCACTGTCAATAGTAGTCCACCGCATATTCAATCAGGAACCCTAGGAAGATCTATGGTAGATGAGATGAGACTCCCTATCTTTAGGGGAGACATAAATTAAGATCTTGATCAGCACTGGTTTCTATGTGAAGCCATATGGAACATTAAGAATGTCATAGATGAAGCTGTCAAAAGAACTCAGTTCAGTACAACTCTTAGAGATCACGCACTGAGTTGGTACATGAAACTTGTCCAAGGACTTGCACAACCTAATTCATTGAATCAGATCAAGAACGTGTTGATTGCAGAATTCAAGAAACCTAAGTCAGAATCCCAATGTATCACAGAGCTGAAAGATATCAAGAATAAGGTGGTTGAACCTGTTTGGGATTTCAATCTAAGATTCAAGACCTTAACAGGCCGATTCACTTTTCAGATCCCAGACGAGCAGAACAAGGAATGGTTCATTGCTTCCCTTCTACCACACATCAGAGTTCCCCTGATGCAACAAAAGATTACTTCGCAGGCTGAGGCGTTGGATATTGCCATGAAGTTAGAATCAACCCCTATGGGAGAATCCAGCTCAGGTACAAGCCAGATCTTGTGTCAGCTAACTAGTTTGTATTTGCAGGTCGAAGATATGAACAAAGACAAGGGATAAGACAAAAGAGAAGACATATGGTGTGTCATATGCAGATCAGAAGGAAATGATAAGGAGCACTGCCTTATATTCAATGAATACTTGGATTCTAGAGCTCTGAGCCCCTTGAAGCAAGTCACCTTACCTTGGTGCGAGGTATGCAGAAAAAAGACATCGTACTGATGAGTGCTACTACATGCAAAAGTATGTTCAGACACCTAAAAAAATTTATTGTACATTTTGTAAGTCCATAGGACATGATGATAGGGATTGCAGGGCTTATGATCTCATGCATGAAAGGTCAAGAGATATATATAAGATTCAAGGTGAAGTACAACAAGAAGGAAACACTATGCCATATAACTCTCCTGGGAGAGGAAACTTCAATCCTCACTGTGGATTCAAAGGAAGAGGATGAGGAGGAGGAATGGGTTGAGGTTGAGGATAGATCATATATTATAATTGTGCACAACTAGGACACCTTGCAAGGGATTGTCAGAACCCTTGTACCATTTGCATCTACTACAACTCGTTTGACCATGTTATAGAAGATTGTCCTATGTTGCTAGCTAAGCTTCAAGAAATACGAGGACCTCAGCAGAACCCACAAGTGAAATTGATCTATGTTGAACCTCGTGGAGAAGACCCTAGAGTTGTCGTTATAACAAGAGGAGGCATTGTTACAGGAGAAGACAGAATAACCCAAGGGAATATTATAGAAGACTCAAGGATCAGGAAAGCTACAAAGAGGACGCAAATGTTTGATGCAAGGAAAGAAAGACAAATGTTTGAGGAAGCCATGAAAGAATTAAGAGGAATTCAAGGCTCTGCATCAAAGACAAGACCAGAAGTGAGAGAATATGGAATGCATCTGGCATTTGATCATTCTGGTTCACCAAAAGAAGGAAAAGAGGTAAGCAAGCTCATGGAATTTTTATACACTTGTATTAAGTTGGTTCTGGACGAAAGCATTGTACAAGAATTACAAAATTTAATCAGACAATATGAGCTAGGAAATATAGATCCCTTACTGAATAGGGAAGTACACCAAATTGGTAAGAAGAGAAGGACAAATAAAGAATTACATTTGAATGCACAAATAGGAGAGTATGAGATACACTATGTAGTCCTCGACCTAGGGTCAGAGGTCAATGTCATGACGAAGAAAACTTGGGCACTGATGGGAAAAATGAAGTTGATCTATTCCCCTATCAAGCTTAGGATGGCTAACCAACAAGCTGTCAGCCCATTTGGATGATTGGAGCATGTCCCCGTGGACATTGACGGAGTAAGAACATTTGTAGATTTTGAGGTAATTGAAATAGTTGATGAAAGTTGCCCTTACCCTGTGTTGTTAGGAATTGAATGGGCCTTCAATAAATATATTGTTGTTGACTTAAAGAAAATACGTATGAATTTTGAAGGAGATGGACTTAGGGTCATCACACCTTTAGATCCAGATGAAGGTCAACAGTACACATAACCTATCAGAGAATAAGACCACGCATATGCACTAGAAAACATATGTAAACTAACATCCAGACAACATGATTACATTAATCCTATAGCTGATGGGAATCTAAGCTGGCGAAGTGACAACACATGCTCATCAGACTCAGAAGAAGCACTGGAGAACTGGCAGAACCAGATGTATGAAGTATATACAAGGAGATGTGCTAGATTAACCAGAGAAGTTTGTTGGATCGGCACGACAGTAAGTAACTTACCCACATTTGATGGTTTGAATCCGTTAGAATCCTTCCTATTAGACTTTGAAGAAGTGTACCAACACAATAGAGGTTGTTGGCAATGGATGAGGCCTTGAAATCCACACCAGCAAGATGGTGGGGGACACACAAAAGTAATATTACAAATTGGGTACAATGTTGTACTCTGATGACAACACGATTCTCAGCACAAGTAGAAGGCTGTGAAGTTTGCTACACAGGTCGAAGCTTCCAAAAGGACCATGTGCGAAGCTGTGAGGAATCCTGGAGCAACATTCCTCAAGAACAATGGGTACATAGATTCAACAACATGCTGGACACGACACCTATCAACTGGTACCTTCAAGCAGAACTACACCTCATCACTACAGATTGGAAAGGTATGACTCAGAAGTTTGTAACCACCTTCTTATTTGAAAGTCAATATCCTTCAGTAGATCAAGCACTACAGGTTGTGAGACAAAAATTATTCGAGGAGGTATCTAGCCTTTCCTTAGAACAGGAAGAGGATGAATGGATTGCACCTCTCCAGAAACTGCAAGGCTGTTACAATATCAATGTCAATGATTTGAGGAAGGTGAACATCGCAGAAACAGAAGGCCAGAGAGATGTGGAAGGACCAGGAGTTGAGCTGTCATTCATTGGAAATCCAATCAAAATCAAGAAAGTAAATATTGGAACAGAGAAGACACCAAAGTTTGCAAATGTTGGAGATTATTGGGATGCTGCTACCATTGATAAAATTACATAGTTACTGCATGAATATTAGGACTTGTTTCCAACCAAGTTCATTGATATGAAGGGAATTAAAGGGCCTATGGGAGAGATGAGGATCCCTTTGAAGCCATATGCTAGACCAGTCAAACCATTACCTTACAGACTAAACCCTAAATATAAGGAGAAAGTGAAGATTGAGCTTGACAGAATGCTGGAAGTAGGAATTACAGAACTTGTCGAAGAGTCGGAGTGGATAAGCCCTATGGTGGTGCAAGACAAGAAAACATGAGAAATCAGGATATGCGTAGACCTCGGGAAGTTGAATGATGCTTGTTTTCATGACCCCTTCTCTACACCATTCACTGCAAAAGTGTTAGATAATGTGGGAGGCCAGGAAGTATATTCTTTTACAGATGGATTTTCAGGATACCATCAGATCCGAATTGCCAAGGAAGACCACCATAAGACCACATTTGCAACAGAATGAGGATCCTACCAATATACAGTGATGCCATTCAGATTGAAGAATGCCCCAACCATATTCTCTAGGGTGGTGGTCGAAGCATTCAAGGAATTTCTGCATAAATGTTTAGAAGCATACTTTGATAATTGGATTGTTTTTAGCTTATTGAAAAATCACATTGAATGTCTAAGGCTAATGTTGGATAAATGCAGGCAGTATCAAATTTATTTGAACCTAAAGAAATGTATTTTATTTTCACCATTTGGCATGTTGTTAGGTCATATTGTATGCAAGAAGGGATTGTTGGTAGATCCATCCAAAATTTCCATTATAGTTGATCTACCCCCTCCTACGTCAGTCAAATAGTTGCGCACTATGTTGGGACACACAGGCTACTACAAAAATTTCATTAAGGGATATTCTCATATTACAACACCCATGGAGAAGCTATTGAAGAAGGATTTTGAGTTTAGTTCGACAGAAGAATGCCAACAGAGCTTCGACAGAAGGAAACAGAAGATGGTTATTGTGCCCATTCTGGTTTTCCCAGATTAGACCAAGGAGTTTCATGTGCATGTCGATGCATCATCCATTGCATTTGGAGTTGTGTTAGCACAGCCGGGAGAATGAGATATTGACCACTCGATAGCCTTTTTCTAGCATGAAGCTATCCACTGCTGAGATTAACTACACTACTACTGAAATAGAGGGATTAGCCATGGTGTATGCACTGCATAAATTTCGCCACTATTTGTTGGGAGGACACTTTAAAATGTTTACTGATCACTCTGCGCTGAAGTACCTAGTCAACAAGGCCAGTGTTGGGGGGAAGGATATGTAGATGGTTGCTGCTATTTCAAGAATATGATTTTGAGATCATAGTAAAGTCAAGGAGAATGAACAAAGGTCCTGACCACTTATCAAGGTTGGAACATGGAGAAGAGCCAACTAGTTTAGAAGATGCACTATCGGATGCACAACTACTAGCCATTAGAAATATCGATGACCACTTCCCAGAGATAGTCCAATTCCTATCAACAGGAATGTCACCTAGTGATTATACAATTCCTCAGAAGAAACAGCTAGTGGTGCGTGCTGCAGATTTATCACTTATAGTTGGCCATCTATACAAGATGGGACCGGATGATATATTGTGACAATGTGTTATAGACGCAGAACGATCGTTGATCCTCACAGAAGCTCATGAAGGCATCGCAAGAGGACAATATGCAGGGAAAGAAACTATGCAGAAGGTTCATAGAGCTAGCCTTTGGTGGCCTACTCTACACAGAGATGCTAAAGACTATTCTAGAGCATGCAATGTATGCTAGAGGGTTGGGAAACCATCTAGAAGAGATGAAATTCCATTAGCACCGCAAATAACCCTACAAGCATTTGATAAATGGGCCATTGACAGTCTTTGTTGGACCTATAAATCCACCAGGAAAGCGTACAGGAGCAAGGTATATAATTACAACAACATAATACTTGACTAGATGGGCCGAAGCAAGAGCAGTCAAGGACTGTAGTGCAACTACAACTGCGCACTTCATATTTGATGACATCATAACCAGGTTTGGATGCCCAAATATCCTTATGAGTGATCAAGGAACACATTTAATCAATAAGACAGTTGAAGCCTTGACTGAAGAATTTACAGTCCACCATTAGAAGATCACACCGTACCATCCTCAAGGAAATGGGACAATTGAAGCATTCAACAAGATCTTTGAGGTATCACTTACCAAGATTTTTTGTGTGAACATAGATGATTGGGATTTAAGAGTACCATCAGTGTTATGTGCCTATAGAACCACTTGCAAGAAATTAACAATGCAGACCCCCTTCAAGTTGGTATATGGTCTTGAAGTTGTTGTTACAATGTAATATATGGTATCAAGCCTGAGAATTGTTGCCTTTACAGAATATGGATGACCCCAACGTTGTTCAAGAGAAGCTTGCACAGTTGGTTAAATTGGAAGAAGACAGATTCATTGCAGGATTCCATCAGCAGGTTCAAAAGGAAAGAGAGAAGGCCTATCATGATAGGCACATCAAGAAGAAGGCATTCAAACAAGGTGATCTAGTACTGGTATATGACAACAAGTTCATAAAACATCATGGGAAGTTCAAAACACATTGGCTAGGGCCATACGAGATCGCTTATTTTACAGAGGGAGGAGCTACGCAATTGAAGACTCTGAATGGAGAATGAAAGGATGGTTTAGTGAATGGGAGTCAAATGAAGTTGTACTATGACAACCAGTTGCCTTGCAACTCTTAGTATAAGCATGAAGAAAAGGGTCTAGGTACTAGGTGCAGTTGAAACTAGGTACTAGACACAGAAAAGACAATTTGCACAAGGGATGGAGAGGAGGCAAAGAGAAAAACACAAAGGCTGCACTACGCAGCCTGGAGTCGAAGTAAAACAGGGAGCTCAGATCTGAAGTGCCTCAGGATGAGTCACAGGTGAGTGTTGGGGGCCTGTTGGCCCTTGGTTATGGAAGTTTGTGAAAATCAAGGAATAAAAGGGAGAACGCGAACTGCGTGGAAGACACAATGACTGTTATTGGGTTGAAGTGAGAAAAGGAGAAGAAAAGATGGAGTGAAGCCTGAGTAAGAAATTCGTTGGATAAGGAGATCGAGGATGGCACATAAGCAAGGAAGAAGGATCGTGAACAACTCAGCAAGAGGAAAAAGATACCGTTGGATTCTTTGGAGAACCGCGTGAGAAGAAAGGAAAGATAGGTTGGCGAAGCCCTGAAAATATGGGTCAAGTTGACCTAGGGTTTTGGTGTCTAGGGTTTTGGACACCTAGGTTTTGGCCTAAGGCTATCACTGAGCTATTGTAATGTATAAATAGAGGTCACGAGGGCCTAGTTTGGTTTGGTATGATAATATTTTTATTATTGTTGTTGGTATTGAGTTGGTTGAGAGAAGGGTATTGTGTGAGAGAGAAGTGTTGAGTACAAGAGCCTTCTGGATTGTAAGATCTTCAGCTAGGTTTGAAGATCAACCCTACAGCTGGGTGCGCCGGGAGGGGAGAGAAAGAGAGGAGAAGAGAGGAGATTTGCTAGCTAAGAGCGCATATAATAACTGTATGCTTTACCTTAATATATTATAGCACAATTATGTGGACATAGCCCTAGAGAGAGAGTGAACCAGGTATATTTTGTGTTGTGTGTGATTGGTACTTTGTGTCTATCATTGATATAAGGTGATTGAATTACTCCTTTAGATCTGATAAGTAGATGTGCATAATATATCTAAGTTTATAAGTGATATATGAATGTTGTTTTGTTCTTGTGTTAGATCCACTTGATATCCCCTTTGGTTGTAGACATCTTTGTCCTACAGCCCCCTCATAACTACTTCGAGTGAGACTGCATCTGCTTCAAAGGTGCTGCCAAAAGGGCCAGTAGTTAGGGCTTGTTGGTGCGCTCTTGGAGTTGAACCCTGGGTCTGCCCCTTTGCCAACAACAGTCCAATCATCAAAATAAGCTTCCAAGAATTTGTGTAAAAAGTCCTTAAATTCTTCGACCACCACCCTGGAAAAGATGGTTGGTGCATTCTTCAAGCCAAAAGACATCACAGTGTACTGAAAATAACCCCATATGTTGCAAATGTGGTCTTATGTCTGTCCTCCTTAACAATTATGATATGGTGATAGCCTGAAAATCCATCTATGAATGAGTAAACCTCATGTCCTCCTACATTATCTATAACTTCATCAGTAAAGGTTGTAGGAAAGGGGTCATGTAAGCATGCATCATTCAGTTTCCTTAAATCTACACAAATTCTGATTTCTCCTGACTTCTTATCTTGGACCACCATAGGGATGATCCATTCAGATTCTTCAACGGGTTCTATGATTCCTGCTTCCAACATTCTATCCATTTTGATCTTAACTTTCTACTTATATTTGGGATTCAGTCTGTAAGGTCTTTGCTTGATGGGTCTTGCATCTGGTCTCAGAGGGATCTTCATTTCACCCATGGGCCCTTTAATTCCCTTCATGTATGTGAACTTGGTTGGAAACAAGTCCTAATATTCATGCAATAGTTATGTGATCTTGATAATAGTAACATCATCCCAATAGTCTCCAACATTTGATAATTTAGGAGGTTGCTCTGTTCCAATATTAACCTTCTTAATTTTAATGGGTTGTCCAATAAAAGGTAATTCAATCCCTGGCCCTTCTATATCCCTCTGTCCTTTAGTTTCTGCGATGTTTACATTCTTAGGATCATCATCTTCATCAGCATTAATATTATAACAACCATTTAATCTCTGAAGAGGTGCAGTCCATTCATCCTCTTCTTTCTCAAAAGGCAGGTTAGGTGCCTCCTCAAAGACCTTTTGTCTTACAATTTGTAAAGCCTAATCTACTGTAGGGTACTGAATCTCAAATAAAAGCGTAGCTATAAAGTTCTGAGTCATACCGTACCAATCTGAAGTGGTTAAGAGCAGTTCTACTTGAAGATACCAGTTGATAGGCATAGTATCCAAAGTGTTAATGAACTTATGCACCCACTGTTCTTTAGGAATATTGCTTCAGGCCTCCTCACAACTTTTCACATGGTCCTTAGGACAACTCTGACCTGTGTATCAAACTTTTCATCCCTCAGCTTGGTCTGAGAAGAGAACTGTCATCAAGGTGTGACATGGTACCCACCCTGCGATGTTCTTCTTATGTGTTCCCCACCATCTAGCTGGTGTTGCTTTCAACGCTTCATCTAGTGCCAACAACCTTTGTTTTACTGGTACAATTCCTTCAAATTCAGCTAGAAATGTCTCTAAATGATTCAAGCCATCAAATGTAGGGATATTACTTACTTTTGTGCCAATCCAATGAATTGCTCTAGTCAATCTGGCACATCACTGTGTGGAGACTTCATACATTATGTTCTGCCAGTTTTCCAATGCTTCCTCTGAATCTGATGAACATGCACTTTCACTTCGCCAACTTAGATTTCCATCTGATGTGGAATTAATATAATCGTGTTGTCTTGTTTTCAGTTTATAGATGTTTTCTAGCTCGTAGGCGCGGTCTTCTTCTCTTATCGGTTATGTGTATATGTGACCTTCATCAAGGTCAAGAGGTGCAATGACCTTAAGGCCATTACCCTGAAATGTCATTCTTCTATTCTTTAGGTCAACAACATTCGAATTGTCGAAAGCCCAATCAATTCCTAATAGCGTGGGGTAAGGACAACTATCATCAACAATATCGATCACTTCAAAGTGTACAAATGTCCTTACCCCATCAACATCTACAGGGACATGCTCTAGTCTTCCAAAGGGACTCACTTCCTGTTGATTAGCCATCCAGAGCCTGATAGGAGAGTAAATCAATCTGGGTTTTCCCATTAGTGCCCAAGTCTACTTCATCATAACATTTACTTATGATCCCAAGTCGAGGACCACATATTCCATGTCGTAGTCTCCAATATAAGCACTAAGGTGCAATACCTTGTTTGTCCTTCTTTTCATTGATACTTGATTCATAGCTCTACTCAACATAGGGTCTATTTTACCAATTTCATATTGTCTTAAAGTCCATGAGCTTGCTTACCTCTTTTCCTTGTCTAGATAGAGCAGAATGGTCAAATGCTGGTGGAATTTCACATTCCCTTACTTCTGGTTGTGCCTTAGATAAAGAAGCCTATTATCCTACAAATTATTTCCTTTCTTCTTCAAAAGTATGCCTCTCTCTCCTTGGATCAAACAATTGTGCCTTCTCTGCAACTCTTCTGATCCATGATCCTTCTGCAGTCTTTCCTAGAGTGACTCTATCTTCTTCTGTAACAACGCCTCCTCTAGTAATAACAACGATTTTGGGGTCCTCACCATGAGGGTCTGCTGATATCAGTTGGAATTGTTGGTTTCCTCCTCATCTCTCCTGAAGTTTGGTTAACAATATTGGACACTCTTCGATGACATGATCGAATGAGTTGCAGTAGTTGCAAGTAGTACAAGGGTTCTGAAAATCCCTTTCCAAATGTCCTAGTTGTGCACAGTTATAGCAAATGATCTGACCTCAACCTCGGCCCGTACCTCCTCCTCATCCTCTTCCTCTGAATCCACCATGAGGGTTGAAGTTTCCTCTTCCTTGGGAGTTGAACTATGCATTATTTCCTTCTTGTTGTGTTTCTCCTTGAATCCTATATGTATCCCTTGATCTTTCATGCATGAGATTATAATCCCTACAATCCTTCACATCATGCCCCATAGATTTACAGAATGTGCAATAAATATTAGTAAGTGTCTGGACATATTTCTACATATAATAACACTCACCAAGGTGATGTCTATTCATACATACCTCACACCATGGTAGAATGGCTTGCCTCAAAGGGATAGGCTCTCTCAAGGCCAGGTATTCATGAAATAGGGGATAGTGCTCTTTGTCATGGCCTTCTTATTTACATTTGATACACCATATATCTTCTCTTTTCTCCTTTCCTTTATCCTTCTTCATATCTTCAACTTGTAAGGATAAACTAGTTAATTGATTTAAGATCTAACTCATACCTGGACTAAATTCTCCTACAGGGGCTGCTTGTAACACCCTGTTTCCCCCAGTTTGTAAAAATAACTGGACTGGCCAAGAATTGTGGCAAACTCATAAATGTGAATATGTGATGTAAATGG
>SNQJ01S0010205.1:119389-162133 GCA_010110895.2 Picea sitchensis | reverse complement strand
ATGAATTTATATTACAGGACTGCTGAGAGGGGATGTGCAGAAAAAGAGACCACGATGGCGGTGGAAGGCACCTGGAAAGGTGGCGTTAATTTTCACCAAGAATTAATACCGTATTTGGACTCCACTAGCCTGGAGAACCAAAAGTGGCTTGCTGGCCCTGAATTAAATGCCTCGCAGACTAGTAGGTAGATGGCTCCTCAGGAATTAATGAGGGATGGGGAGGTGAACCACCCATCCGTAGAGCCATCATGATTGGCCAGTGTGAGGGTAATCGCACCACACGCAACCTCGCAAGAGGATAAGGCGTGGGGTAGAAGCAAGGGAGGGGGCAGATGCGAGGGTGGAACTCTGGCATTATGCAGAGTGAGTGATAGCAGAGAGGAAGGATTGCAACCTTCGCTCCTGGTCATTGGCAAATAGAGACGCAGTCTCACAACATCGTGGTCTCAACTCGGGGGTGGCTAGTGGTAAATCTATTGGGAGTCTCTAAGCCTATGGTTGGGTGGAAACGAGTACCCCTCTCAACAATTGCTTAACCCTAGTGTTATTTCTGATAAGTTTTTTGCCTCTGGCACCTTGAAATATATGTATTTTGATAATTATGCTCATAAGTTATGGAACTGTGAATGTTCTCATTTAAGAATGCCTGAGTAGTATTTTGATTAGTACTAGTAGTTGTATATGCTTATAAGAGAAAAACCACGCATGGCTTATGTTGATAAATGAATTTAACTATGCATAAGTTGAACCAAGTCAGGCTTCCAGCCCATTCTCGGGAAGTTGTTTACCCTTATCTGTCTCTAGGGATGCCCCGGAATAGATCTCTTCACAAAGATTCTCTCCTTGGAAAGGGTTACCAAGAACCTGGAAAAAGGACTTGGCTGTGAAAGTCTTAACAACCCTGTACGAGGTGGAATGACCCTCTTAAAATCCTGAAGTAGCAGCGTAGGGATAAGTATTGATCGACGGACGAGATTCTGTCGGAAGACCCATGTTCATTCACGACCGTTTGATTGACAAAAGAAACAAGGGCGTTACATACCTTGCCCCTTTTCCTCTATCTTCGTGAATAGCGAGGAAATCGGGATTGTAGACCCCCACGGTCCATGAGAACACCTGGACCGTTGATTTTTCCACATCCATGAAGTAGTGGAAGAGTGCACAAGGTGGGACAGATCTGAGCCGTTAGATCTTAGCCAGAAAAACCCGACAGCCATTGGATCTATTAAGAGATGCATGAGCATTAAGCCCTCATGGATAGGAGGTTGAAAATCCCGATGAGAGGCGTGGCCATCGGGATATCGGCATTCATGAAATCGGGAGTCACGATGACATGAGGTCGGGAATTTTCCTAGTGAAAAACCTGGAATCAATAGGAGTTGTCCATCATAGGAGGACACGTGGACAAGATCGGGAACCCATCGGCATTTTAGATATTGAAGGGACAAGATGCTGGAATATCTCAGCAGCGGAAACTCCGAAATCGCGAGAAGTGATCGGGACCATCCATCATGGGAGGACGCGTGGTGGCAATCGGAGCATTCGGGAAAAGTCCCGAAAGGAAAGTCATCCATTGGGAAATTAGGAATCCCGTGGACAAGAAGTCCATACACTTTGAAATTGCGAAGTCCAGAATACCGACAAAGTGAAAAGTGTCCATTGTAGGGCCAACTGTCATTATATCAGCATATCGGGATTCGGTAGATCGCGAATCTTGAGGACAAGTACATTCCGGCATTGGAAAGTCCAAAAACCTGACATGAGATAAGGCTGCGGCCTTGATAGATAGTGGTCACGTGGGCCAGGAGTTTAGCCAGAAGGGATAACACGTAAAGGACCATATCGATGAATTGGCTCATCGAGGATCGCGGAATTGGGATTCTTGTTGACAAGAATCGGGATTTCCCATGGTGGAAACCCCGGAGTAGGTCTGAGCCATCTGATTGGTGGAGGCCACATGTCGAGAGATTAACCGCATCGGGAAACCGAGGATCAAGGATTCGGGAGTCCCGTGATTGAGAGTCCAGATTCTCGTGATGATAAACCCCGATGAACGGACGAGATTATTTCGGAGGACCTTAGGGTCTGCAATGATCGTTAGATGTGGAGATGAGACGTCAACTTAAGCCAGGATGTGAATATGCTTTAGGATAAGCAGCGAGTAGATCTGGATGGCCAGAGTCCACCTGTCCAGATCTACGGCGGAGGTTCCATTCTGGAGCCCCCTTACTATTCTTACTATTCTGCCTTTAGCGGTAAGGGGGGGGGGGGTCCGGAATTGGACATGCAAATCTCGAACGGTCGAGATTAACTCATCATGATCAACAATGCTCAAGTGGATTCCGGACCGCCCTTGCCATTCTGCCTTTAATGAGGGGGGGTGGTCCAGAATAGTGTGGCGTGTGAAGTGGGGCCCCTCCTAACATGTCGACCACCATGTAGCGTTTCCCTTTCTGCCACCTGTATTCCACTTAATCAAACGACGAGGCCTGTTCTCATTGGCGGTTCTCTACCCCTGTTGGGATTTGTTCCTATTGGTCATTTGTTGACCCTGTAGGGATTCATCCCCATTGGTCGATCGCTAGCCCTGTCAGGGTTTGGTGGTTGCAGAGTCGAACGATTAGACATTACTGTAGCGTCGAGGCACGAAATACAAATAGGGACTGCGTTCAAATTGAACCGTGATCATGACCCACGATCACATGGGAACGGAGAAGGAGAGAGAAAGAGCCAGCTTACGCTAGGCCTCCATGGATATTTAGGGGTTCTGGTCCAGCAGAAGACCAGAAAAATCCGATTTAGGTAGTGGGTATGTGACACTGCTTCTAGTTTAATAGAAATATCTAGAGCTTCATCTTGTGAAGCCACTTTCTGTTGCATCAAAAGAACTATGATATGTGGCAGGAGGGAAACGATGAACCATTCTTTATTCTGTTCATCTAGGATCTAGAAACTTAAACAACATGTCAGAGTCTTAAACCTATGATCAAACTACTAAACAGGTTTAGTGACCTTCTTCTTGATTTCCTTCAACTCTGTAATGAATTGTGACTCTGAATTAGGTTTCTTGAATTCTTCACTCAATGCAGTATTAATGTCATTCATCGGTTTAGGTTGTCTAGGTCCTGAAGAAAACTTCATATATCAGTTCAGAGCGTGATCCCTCAAGGTAGTACTAAACTGAGTTTTCTTAATAGCTTCATCGGTGACTTGCTTAATGCTCTAGACAGCTTCGCATAAGAACGAATGATGGTCAGGATCTTCAAATCCATCTTGTCTAAAGATAGGTAACCACATTACATCTGCCATAGATCTTCCTGGGTTTCTAGTCTAAGTATGTACTAAACTGGTTGTAACATTACTTTTATTTCTTTGGCTACTTTGGTTACTCTGGTTACTTAATGTTGCTAAAATGATAGGAGGAGTAATAGTACTTACTTCAATAGTAGGCACAGTTCCTGAAGTTTCTGACTCTCCTCGACGAGGTTCTTCAATCCCTACTTCCTCTGCCCTTGCAGACTCTGAATACTCTTTGTCTATTAGTTTTGTTTCCTCCCCACTGTAGAATCCCTCATCTCCATAATTATGCTTAAACAGGTTCACAAGAGAAACTTCTCTAAATGATCTCCCACTACGTGTTTTTCCAGCCCCTGTGTCACTGTCACTGTCTAAATTCTTGAACATTAGCTTCACTGTATCTTCAGGATATTCTTCTCATGCAATAGCATCTTAATCGTCAGTTTTAAAAAGTGTAGGAACTTTCCTCTAGGTCCCTTAAAGAATTAGATCTCTGCTTGACTATACGATTCTACTCTATCAATAGCGAACTCAGTAATGTACCCTCCAATATCGAACCATAGATCTACTGCTCTAGACACAACGTTATCGACTCTCTTGAATTTCTTGATCAACATTGTTGTCCAAACCACAAGTGGTCTAGATATGATCTCAAACTAGGTGTCTTCTAATCTGGCTAACCACTCGTACAATTCCTTATGAGATCCTCCAAATAAAATATCATGTATTTCGGTAAAGATGTACCTTCCCAACAGATATTTTGTACTAATGCTAGGATTATTTTTATGAGGTTCATCGAAGTCCTTTTTTTTTCTTATATCTACTTCCGAATCTCTATCTTCAATGGAAACCACCTTGACATTCCCTCAAGAAGATCCCAGTCCCAGAAATGAAACTATTTGTTGGCACAGGGGCAGAACTGGGGTTCAACTCTTATAGCACACCAACAATCCCTAACTACCAGCCCTTTCGGAAATGCCTGTGAAGAAGATGCAGTCTCACCCGAAGTAGCAATAAAGGGTTGTAGGACATAGGTGTCTACAACCAGAGGAAATGAAAAGTGATTCCAAAACACAATGCAAAAAATCTAGATGTTCTTTACCACTCTTATGCTAGCTTCATGAAGTTATATCTTTGATCTAACACAACACTCAAGTAACAGTATAATCAGATAACATATAACACAACATTAACCACAAAGACAATAATATATACATGGTTCATCCTCTCTCTAGGGATACATCCATAGAACTGTGTTTCATGATTTATTATATGAAAACATACAATATTATCAGTGCACTTAGTTGCAGATCTATCTCTCTTTCTCTCTTTCTCTTCCCTCCCTATGCAACTAGTTGCAGGGTTGACCTTTGCACCCAGCTGAAAATCTAGAATACAGACTCAATATTTCTCTAAACAACAATAATCAATCATGAACAACACTAATAACTTGAACCAGAACTCGTCCCAGGTCCTCTAGACCTTTATTTATACATTACATGACTCTCAGACAATCGTAGATCGAAGTCGAGGTGTCAAAACCCTAAATCCAAAACCATAGGTGCCAAAACACTAGGTCCAATTGACCCACGTTTTTTAGGCTTCACCAGCATGTCCTTCCTCATTTTCCATGAGGTGCTCCAAAGTATCCATTGGTGTATTTTTCTGCTTGCTTAGTTGTCCATGCTCCCTCTTCTTTGTTGCTTTGTCTTCCGTGATCTTCTCTTCCAATGACTAGATTTTCCTTTACTTCGCTCCTTCTTTTCCGCTTCTTTACCCACTTCGACCCTTCCTCGGTTTATGTGCCTTATGCATAGTTTGTATTCGCCTTTCTTCCTTAATATTTTCTTCCTTACATAACCAAGGTCCAACAAGCCTCCAACACTCACATGTGACTCTTCCCGAGTCACTGCAATATTGAACCTTATGTTTTACTTTGACTACAGACTACGTGGAGCATCCTATGATTTATACTATGTCCCTTCCTATCTTGTGCAGATTGTATTTTCTATGTTTGGTACCCAGTTTCAACTGCACCCAGTACCTAGACCCTTCTTCCTTTTGATTTTATTGAGAGTTGCGAGGTAGTTGGTTGTCATAATACAATTTCAACCGGGTCCCATTCACTAAACCATCCTTCCAATATCCATTAAGAGTCTTCAACTGCGCAGATCCACCTTCTGTAACATACGAAACTTCAAATGTCCCAAGCCAACGTGTCCTAAACTTCCCTAGATGCTTCATGAACTTGTTTTCATATAACAGTACCAAATCTCCTTACTTAAACACTTTCTTTTTGATATGTCTGTAATGGTAAGCCTTTTCTCTTCCTTTTTGTACCTGTTGATTAAATCCTACAATAAACATGTCTTCCTGCAGTTTGATCAACTGCGCAATCCTGTCTTGAACAACGTCGGTGTCATCCATACTTGTAAATGCTGCAATCATAAACTCGGAACCAAGTATTCAATAGGTACTACTAATTCCGGGCCATATACCAACTTAAAGGGAGTCTACATTGTCAGCTTTTTGCAAGTAGTTCTATAAGCCCATAATATTGTTGGAATTCTTAAATCCCAATCGTCTTTGTTAACACTACAAATCTTGGTCAGCGCGGTCTCCAAGATCTTATTGAAATCTTCGACTGTACCATTTGCCTATGGGTGGTATGGTGTGCTCTTCTGATGGTGAACTTCAAATTCCTGAGTCAAGGTCAATAGTTTTGTTGATGAAGTGTGTGCCTTGATCACTCATGAGGATCTTCAGGCATCCAAATCTGGTTATAATATCCTCAAAGATGAACTGCGCAGTTGTAGTTGCACTACAGTCCTTAACTGCTCTTTCTTTTGCAAATCTGGTCAAATACTCTTTAGTAGTGATGACTCTCAGAAAACCGTAGATCGAAGTCTAGGTTTCAAAACCCTAGGTGCCAAAGCCCTAGGTCCACTTGACCCATGCTTTCGGGGCTCGCCAACCTGTCCTTCCTCCTTTTCCACGAGGTGCTCCAAAGTATCTGTTGGTGTTTTTTTCCGCTTGTTGAGTTTTCCACGCTACCTCTTCTTTGTTGCTTTGTCTTCCTTGATCTCCTCTTCCAATGGCTAGATTTTCCGTTACTTCGCTCCTTCTTTTCCACTTCTTTACCCACTTCGACCCTTCCTCAATTTATGTGCCTTCCACACAGTTCATACTTCTCCTTTCTTCCTTGATCTTCACTTTCGTACATAACCAAGGGCCAACAGTGATAGATTTGCAAGAAAATTATGAATTTGAAATTGATGATAATATCTTATTTTTGTATACATGTGATACAGGTGAGACAAAAAAGATATGTCTAGGGAGGACATATGAAGTCTTTCAAGATGGAAATCATGAAAAGGCCACTATGTGGGACATGAGAACCCTATGGTAAGCCATGATCACCTAGAATATTTTGTGTTGTGGCAACGCAAGCTAGAGGGACACCTCGGCAGAGAAAGTCTGAGGGATGTCGTGACTGTAAGGCTCAATCAAGTCTCTAGAATTCTTCTTGTGTGAGAAATCCTTAGCAAGGAAAGATGGATCACCCGAGGAATTGTATAGTAGAGAAGGGGATGCATGAGCTTGGGCCTGGAGAGTGAGTGACCACAAGGAAGAGGATACTTCGATAATTATTATAAACTATTGATTGGGATCATGCACACAATGGGTATGTCCAGGAAAAATAATGATCCAAGATAGAAAGACATCCATGTGGATGAAAATCCACAAAATGCACAGATAAGTATTGTGCTAGATTTCAAAATTTTCCTCTTGAATTTTGCACAACAATAAAATGTTTCCACATGAAATTGTAATTAATATGCTTGTTGTCCAATATTATTGAAGGTAGGTGATGAAGGTCAAGAGTTTGGAAAGTGTTGGCACGAATTTGATCAGACCAGGTTCCTTCTCAGGTTACCAACAAAAGGTACCGTGTACTCTAGAGCACTGTCATTTTCATCTCCTCCGAAGAGAAGAAGTCTCACCCAAAGTGTTTATGAGACAGATAGATAGGGAAGGGTAGGGAAAAGACTAAATAGGATCCATAGAGCAGTCAGAACTCATTCATGTTCTTGCACAAGAGACATTAACAGATCTGGAACATATAAATGCATCAATTAAACCTACTTACGTTGCAAGAAATCATTTAAACGCTGAACCATCAAATATAACTCATAAGCTATAAGGAAATACTGTAATGTATAAGTAAACATACAAAGACGCAACATATTTTGAAATTTGGTCCTGCTTCCTATTATCTTTAGGATATTTCTCTCATTACAGACTCAAAATTACATAGCAAGGCTCAATACAGACTCTTGGCTCTGGACTCATGCCACATATCTCTAATTCTCCAACTGATAGGTCCAATTCATTATAGACTCAGAATTGTCTTTCGTTGACTTACAACAATTATCAACAACTAATCCCAAAACTTGGCGACTCTGACCAACCTGACTCGACTCAACCCAACCAACCAACTTATGAACTATCGAATGAATAGATAAACCAACCAACCAACTTTTTTACACTTATGTTCAGCCCTATATATAGTAGGGTTGTGTCTTCCTTCTTGTCTTGCATGCTTTCTTGTTCTGTTGCAACCGTTTGTTTCTTTGTTGGCATTGCGCTGACTTCCGCAACTACTTTTTGTTTCTCTTTCTCCTGGCCTCTGATGGATTTTTTGCAACTAGTGCTTAGTCAAAACTTGCGTGATTCCTTCTCAAAAGAGAAGGGCCCAATAGGCTCCGACCACAATCCTTTACTCATCCTTGAGTTAAGCTCTTGGCTCTTTCACATCCTCCAGGAGCATCTGTTGTTTTCCCTTGTCCGTCTTTTCTTCTTCTTTGGGTTCTTTTGTTTGTGATTTTTCTTCCTTTACCTCCTCAAATGAAGGGCCCAATTCTGGTACCATCTCTAATGCTCTGTGCTTTACTCCTTGAAAGCTTCCAATTTTTTCCTGCCATTTCCAGGTGAGGAGTGATGCTTTTGCAAGAAACTGTTGGGTCGTCTCTTTGTTGTACTCCTTTGGCTTGGTCGCAACCAATGAGTTCCACTCAGAATCTGTTGTTGCGTCAACTTGATGCATTTGCATGTAGGCGGTCTGAATTATAGGTCGAAATTTGTGCAGCTCTTTCTTGGCTACGGACTGTGCCCCATAGAGGGTATTCAGTTCATTTTCGACCTATTGAATTTGGTCGAACTTCTATTGTTGCTCCATGGGGTCCATCTTGGACACAACTTCTTCATTCAACACTTGGATCTTTGTGCGTACCTCCTCCAAGACCTGATTCCGTCGAGCGATGATGCCCATCCAATCACTGACTTCCTTGAAGATTTTGGTGTAGTCCGTTGTGTGCTTGTGCAATGATGATCGGGCATTGTTGCCTTGCAATATTATCTTCTACATATTTTCCTGCAGTTGTTGAGGCTGTTGTTCAGCTTCCTGTTGGACCTGTTGTATCTTCACTTGTAGTTGCTCAATGCAAGTAGCGAGTTGTGTCCATGCTTCTTGTAACATCTCGACCTGTTTCTCTGGCTCGCCTACATTGCTGGCTTTGGGTAGGTCGGGCACAACCTTCTGAAATGTCGACCAGGATTCAACAAGTTTTCCCTGCACTTTTTCCAGTTTGCATTGGACTTGGAGTTTGTGATGTGCTTCCTACATTCTGCATGTTTTCACGATGAATTGTTCCTTCCTCGCAATCTTGACGAATCTCTCAGCTTCCTGGAGCCTTTTCTCTAATTGGTCCATTGATGCCCTGATTAGTACAAATAATTGTGGCACTAGCCACTGTACTAGGTTGGTGGATGAAGGAGATGCGTCGGTGGGTGCTCGCATCTATAGTGGAAGTCCACTAGTCGTTGAATGGTCTGAGCGGGTTTTGACCTACTCCTCCGTTGGTGGCACTGGTGCTATCCTCAACCTTAGCTTTGTTGGCAAAAGAGTCAGAACCTTTGTTCTAGCTATGCAAAGTTGCATCAATTCTGCACATTGTTGAGGGTTTTGGAGAACCTTCTCTATTTTTTCTCACCTGGCTGTCGTATCCTACTCAGTTGTCAATTCTGGTTCATTGTGCATATCTGGTATCGACGGCTCTTCCGGTGCTTCTGCTTCATGCGTCGCTATTTCTTGGGCACCCTCAAGGTGATTTCCTGGTAGTTGTCAGGTTCCAGCTCATCTCTACTTTGGGTGTCTTCTTCTTGTGTTGAAGACTCAAGATATTGTTCCTGGGTGTCTGGGTTCGGAACAACCAGCATCGTGCTCAGCTCTGAGGCTTTGGAGTCAGGACCAGAAACTTCTAATATTAGCTTGGGTAATTCTCGTGTTATTTGTGGGAATCGTTTCACTATCTCTGGTTGATCGAGATGCATCAGTTCTGAGGTTTTGGTCTGATGTGGACTAGAAATGATGAGGTTTGGTAATTGGAGTGGTGTTGGAGGGTGCTCAATGAAGAATGTGGACAGAAATGTTTCAGGCTCCAGGTCATCCTAAATATCAATGATAGTGGTGGATTTGGTTGTGGCGCTAGTTCGGGGAGAGACAGATGCAAGGGGTTGTGGGTTCAGGGGTTTGTTCGGTGAGACCTCAGTTCTGTCCCTCTTCACCAATGGTTTGGTACGAGCATAAAGCCCAAGATCTGGTTAACCTGAGCACCTGACAGCACGACATTGTCTGCTAGCTGTCGGTAGGCCGATATTTTTCTTCGCTCTAACTATTGTATCTCTTCTTCCTCCTTAGTGTTTGTTTGTACCAGAGTGTCTGGCTTCTTCTGCTCAGGGCTTGAACTTGGTCCTTCTCCTTGTTCATTGTCTTTTTTCTTCAACAGCTCCACAGGCAAAATGTAATGCATTCTTGATTTACGTGGGCAATGTTTGACTCCTGGCCATGACATGACTTCCTTATCGAAGGCTTCCTCATCCAAATAGAATGGTAGCATCCTTGTGTGGAAATGTTCCTTGCTGACATGTCTCGACCAGACGAATGTGTTGTGTTGATTCATGTTGAAGGTGATATTCCTCATGTTACAGTTGAGGAGCTCTTGCTGGATGTACATTCTCTTCATCGCGTCTATCATACCATTATACCATTTGGCAAATGTTGCATTGTTGAGTGTTGTATTCTCCGAGTCTTGTTTGGACTGCCATGGCTCGAACATCTTCACCATGCGCCCCTTATCTGGTATTGTCGATTGTCTTCCCACAGGTGGCATCCATTTGAACATTGTGAATGCCACAAGTAGTCATCCATAGGTGAAGGTTCCTCCCTTCTCCTGTGCTTCCTCGCAAGCTACTAGTAATTCCTCCAACAGAAAACTACACCAGTTGAACACTACTCCATTTACGCAAAATTCAACGACTGATAATGCATCTAGAGTGCATTATCCCTTATAGTAAGACCTCATAACCTTGTTGGCTATGATGTAGCAGCCAATCTGGACTATCTCGGGCAGTATTGGTTCAATTATTGTTGTGCATCCTCCTCTCTTTGTGTTAAATTTATCGTATAGGCTAAGCTCGCCTTTCTTTTTTCTGTGCTTACCAGGACCCTAGAATCCCTTCGACACGTCCTCTCCTTGGGAGAATAGTCCAGTAAGTTGTTGGATGTCTTCAGAATGGATTGGATACCGCTTATCCAACCATAGACTTCTGTCATGCACCCTGCTTATCAGAAATTTTGTGCAGCGTGCAATCTCACTTGTGGTACCAAAGACTGGTAAGTCTCTCAGGTTCATGATGGTCGAGTTAAATAAGTTGATGAACTCTTCTTTTGGTACAACTTGAATTCCTCCTATTCCATACATAACTATATCCAAAAATATGTTTGTGTGCATCTGTGGGAACAAGGATGAATCTGTGAGGTCAAGGTCGAGGAGCTTAACGTGCTCTACTTCCCTTTGATATCACCCACGATCTCAACCAGGGGGTCGCAGGGCTCATATGGTACTTCTTATTTAGTCATGGAACTTCGGCTTGTTGTGGTTCTCGACATTCACACTTCTGTGGCAAGTAAGAACTAGGGTTACGTCTGCATCTTTTACAATGGTCCCAACTGGTTTGCATTGCTAAGTTTAGAAATGAATATGCTATTTTTAGAAACAATATGTTCTCGGCTGAGTTCTGAGAGCCTTATACTTGGCTTAATGGGTATTCTTTTAGCAGTAACTGCTACTCATCATGACCATATGGACGCAACTAGGTGTGAGTTGTCCGACGGGACGGTTTAATCGAAGTAAATCCTATTGGCGATCTTGGTATTTACTTATTTGAGTGGAATAGGGATGTGGCTGATTTGAGACCTTTATGTTTGATGGATGGGTGTCCCAACGTGAAATTCGATGGCATCTTGGCATAATGCGGATCTATGGCTTAATAGGTGTCAGACGAGGTATCGAAATGGCAATAAAGGTTGTGACTAGACTGGGTTTGCGTGGCCTATAACTCAGATTGGAGTTGGATTCATGGCCCCTTCGACCACAAAGGTTGTCCCCATCGTCTTTAATGACTGTCATGAATGGACACTCTTATGGTTCAGGAACTATATTTTTGAGTCGTTAGTTCTGTATCAACCAACACTTAGAAAAAATAAATGAAATATGTGTTATGGTGCAATACTGCACATATGGAGTTTATTAACAAAATTTACAAAATTTCAGAAAGAAAACAAAACTCAAATCTATCTATTGTACAAGCTCCTTCGGATAGGAGCGATTGTCCTTCTCTCTCAGGTTTGAGACAGGTAGGGCTTCAGGCGAGATCCATTCACCCATCCCGGTCGTAGCACACCATCCAGTTGCGTGAGTCTGACTACTCTTGAGGGTCGGATCTCTGCTACTATGAAGGGTCCCAACCAGTGCATACGTAGCTTGCTAAGGTGCTTCTGGTAACGGTTGTAATAGAGTAACACCTTGTCCCCTTGTGTGAATACCTTGGTCTTAATGTGTCGGTCATGCCAATATTTTTGTCTTTCCTTTTCAATTTAATGATGGAAGTCTGCTAGAAATCTGGTTTCCTCGAGTTCTTGTAGCTTCGCAAGTCTTTGCACCACTGATTCCTCTTCTGTCATACATGTGACTTGTGCAATATATAGGCTTGGAGTGATGAAATATGTAGGCACGATTTCTTATCTCCCATAAACTAATTGGAATTGTGTGTATCTGTGGAGTTTCTTTGTGGTTGTCCTATAGGCCCATAGTACAGCTGGAACTCTATTGTCCCATTCCTCTCGGTTTGTGCACCAGACCTTTGTTAGTCCTTTTTCTATAATCTTGTTGAAGGCTTCAACTGTTCCATTAGCCTCTGGGTGGTATGGACTGCTCTTATGATGTTGAATAAAAAATTATGTTGTAAGTGTTTCTATATTTATTCTAATGAAATGAGCTCCCTAATCGTTGGTTAGGCTCCTGGGACATCCAAACCGAGTAATGATATTCTCGAGAATGAACCTGGCCGCAGTGTTTGTCGAACAGTCTTGTACCACTACTACTTCTGCCCAACGGGTAAGGTAGTCATTCGTGGTAATGATGTACCTGGCCTTTGAATGTTTGGTTGTGGGGTTGGTTGGTACAATGAAGTCAATTTCCCATTTCTCAAATGCCTGTAGAGCTCTAATTGGTTGTAGTGGTATTTCATCTCGGCGGGACAGCTTGCCCACCCATTAACAAACATCACATGATCTAGCATATACTTTTTCATCCTTGAATAGTGTGTCCCACCAAAGTCCTTCCTGTAGAAATTTTTGTGCCGTGGCCTTTCCTCATACGTGGCCTCCTGCGATTCCACTATGGAATTCCCAGAGTATATCCTGCCTTTCATGATCCAGGACGCATTGTCTGAGGATGTTGTCTAGTCCTAGTTTATAAAATTGTCCGGAGATCAGCTGGTAGTCTACTGCTCTAAAGACCATATGGAATTTTTGGGTTGTGGAATATGTTTCAGGGCAAGCCCCTATACTGAGAAAGATTGCTATGTCCTCTAGATATTTCGGTATGGCCTCAATCCTGAACAAGTTTGCATCTGGGAGCTGGTCATGCACTACTCTGCCACTTTCTCCTGACTCTAGCCTGGATAGATGGTCAGGTCCGATGTTGCATCGTCCCAGCTTGATGATGACTTCAAAGGAAAATTCCTAAAATAATAGAAGCCATCTACAAATTATCCCTTCCAACACAGGTTTGTTAACTAGGTATTTCAGTGCGGAATGATCAGTAAAGAATTTGAAATGAGATCCTAACAGATAATGTCTAAATTTTTGTAAAGCATAAATCATTGCTAAGCCTTTCCTTTCTGTTGTTGTGTAGTTGCATTTTTCTTGTGACAACTTTTGACTCACAAAATGTATAGGATGATCCATAGCTCCATCTCCAGGTTGCGTTAAGATAGCTCCTAAGGCAATTCTGGAAGCATCTACATGGACGTGAAATTCCTTCTCCCAGTTTGGGAATATCAGAATCGGTGTTGTAATGAGTTTCTCCTTAAGTGTCTCAAATGATTTATCGCATTCGAGAGTCCATTGGAACGTTTCAGCCTTTTTCAAGAGGTTTTCCAGAGGTGCAGTAATGTTGGCATATCTTCGAATGAACCTATGGTAGTAACCTGTGTGTCCTGGTGTGGAGCGCAATTGTTTAGCACTCGTAGGTGGTGTCATATTCACAATGACCGCAACTTTGGATGGGTCTACCAATACTCCTTCTCGACAAACTATGTGGCCCAACAAATTTCCATGTGGCACACAAAAGATGCACTTTCTGATATTTAATGAGATTTGCAACTCTCTTCATCTGTCAAACATTAGCCTTAGTAATGCTACATGTTCCTTAAGCAGGATATATATTTTCCAATCATCCATATAGACTTCTTTAAATTTGTGAATGAATTATCTAAAGGCTGATATCACAATCCTGGAAAAAACTGTAGGGGCATTCTTTAATCCAAATGGCATCATGTTGTATGCAAAAGATCCCCATTATGTAATGAAAGTGGTCTTTCTTTTGTCTTCTTCAACAATCCTGACTTGATGGTATCCTGAAAATCCATCTATGAATGAGTATGCTTCCTTCCCCGCAAACTTTTCTAGCACCTCATCGGTAAAGGGTGTTGGTAAATGGTCGTGCACACAGGTAGAGTTGAGGCTTATGTAGTCCACACAGACTCTAATATCCTCAGTGTCTTTCTTTCTTTGAATGACTATCGGGCTAACCCACTCTGCTTCTTCTATTGCAAAAATGAGACCTGCTTCTAACATCTTATCAATATCCTTCTTAACTTTCTCTTTTACTCTTGGGTTAAGATGGTATGGTCTATGTCTGACAGGCTTGGATCTTGGTTTTAACTCAATCTTCATTTCTCCCATGACTCCTTTGATTCCCTTTAATTCTGAAAATGTCTTTGGGAACAAATCCTCATATTCCATCAGTAAAATCTGTATTTCTTGACTGGTTTTCTCATCCCAGTAATCTCCCACCATAGCTATCTTGGGTTGCTCTGCAGTCCCTATGTTGAGTCTACGCAATTTTAATGGGTTATTGTAGGAAATATCGATCTGGTTGGGTATGGTGTTTTGGATTTCTCTTCTTCCCTCTGTCTCTTTGATGGCTAGGTTTCTCAGTTCTTCTAATTCGTCTAGGGTTTCTGAATCTTTGATAATCTGATAGCATTCTATAGGATTCTCAGTCGAGGGTAATTGGAGTTTAGTCTGAAGTTCTTGGGTATGCTTGAGACACACTACAAAGTTTGATCTCTTATTACTATTGGCTATAAAAATAATTTCCTTAATCTTTTGCAGGGCTAGCTCAGCTCAGGGTACTTACTTGTGAGTGAGAATTCCTTGCAAAATTGAGCTGCCACTGTCTACCAGTTGTTGGTCTATCTTCTGGTTTCCTCATGTATGAACCAAGATTTCAGGATTAGGCCTAGAGAGTGGGGAAATACCTGAACCCAGAAGTGAGAGGGTATCTCCGTAGCCTACCACTATGTCGCACATTGTTCAATATGTATTATAGGATTTGATTCTCTGTTGAACAACTACGCAACTTGGAGATCCGTCCGCATCTCTGATTCCAACTGCTCCCTATTCCAGAACTTGTACTTGATATCTTGCTTCACCTCGTCCCAAGTTTTGAGTATGCGTTTATGAGTGGCCCACCATATGGCGTGGGTGTTCAGAAAGGCTACATCTAGTACTGAGATTCTTTGATCTTCTCTCACATTCTCTTCCATATTCTGCAAAAAATTGTCTATATCTGAGGTACCATCGTATACTGGGTGTTCTCTAACTTCGGTCCCAACCCATCTGGTCATTCTGACAGTTGCACAACTTCTTGAGAATATTTTGTGCGAGCTCTATTGCCAACTATCAAAAGCTAGTTTTGAATCTTCGTCTGCTAACTATATACTTCTCCATCTTATTGATCCATCAACAACAGGGTTTATATAATCATTTCTTGTCCCCATTGTTATAGTGTACAACTGGTCTTGGTATTCTCCCTCAATATTATTTTATGTTGGTTCTATGTACATGGGTCCTACATATGGGTCCAAAGGTTGAACTACCTTGATTCCCTCAGCTTCAAAATTCATGGTGTCTTTCTTTAATTTGATTACTACATAATTTTCATAGGCCCAATCGATGTCAAGTAGTGCAAGGTAAGGGTCCTTGTCTCCCATGATCTCAATGACTTCAAAGTCAACAACTATTTTTACTCCTGCTACATCGATTTCCACGTTCTCCAGTCTTCCTATGGGGAAGATACAGTATTGGTTTGTCATCCTTAACTGAATTGGGGAATATGTCAGTCTTAGTTTTCGTAAGGCTTCCCAAGTCTTCTTAGGTAGAATTTCCACATCTGACCCTAGGTCCAACATGACGTCCTTAATTTCAAAGTCGTCTAACTGGGCTAACAGTTGAAATTATTTTCCGGTTATCACCTTTATTTGCTGCACTCGATGAGTACTCTTCTCAGGAATATTATCCCTTATCCTTGCTTCTAAGGTTTCGTCATTCCCTAAGACTAGGTACAGCGCATTGCACAACTTTTCTATTAGTTGATCATTCCCTACAATGTCAAAGAATAATTGAAACCAAAGATCAACCGTATTTTGAGGTTGCTCAGGCTGTCTTGGTATGATTACAAGGTTTCTGGGTGTAGGGGGTGAAGCAAGGACTTGTGCCATTTTAGGGTAAACAGTCGGTTGGGGGGGGGTTCTCTTGCATTTCATGACTAGGAATATTCTGGAATACTTCTATGGCATATTTAAAGAACAACTTTTTCTTTAGGGGATCATACCTATATCCCTTAGGTGACGCTTTCTGGATCTAAGGTAGAGTATCAGCATCAGCTCCTGTCTTCGCTCCTCCTCGAGTGACAATATTAAGGTTAGGCAATTGTCCCTTAGAAATACTCTTGATATTTGAACTGATAAGGTTAGTTCCTCTTTGTCGTACTCTGTCTTCTCACTTTTCAATTAACTCTGGGCAGTAGTCAGTTGCGTGTCCGTTGGTTCTACAGTGAGAGCACCATGGTCACCTTGGATGAGGACAATCTCTGGCCAAGTGACCTTGATCATCGTAGTTATAAGATCTGCTTGGTCCTCTTCCCCCAGTCCTTCCTCCTCTGAAATCTCCTCTAGCTCCACTTCCTCGACCTCTTCTTGGTCCCTGAGGGTTTTCATTCACCCTGAATGTTGTTCAGTCTAACCTATCTGCAAGTGCATCCATTGATATACATTGATTGGTAGTATGTGTGGTAGATGTGTAGAACTCGCAATGTACTGTGTTTGGTACTGTTGAATATTTTTTCATGAGGGGCACTGTCTTGGCCCATGGCCGTGTATTTGGAATATCTCACAACATTCCATTGTCGGTGTTGCTTGGACTCTTGGGAAAGCATGATATGGGGTGGGGTGATGGAATGATGAATTCGTCGACACTTGTGCAACTCCTCCCGTGGGTCCTGGCGGGGTTACCGTTAGATTCTGAGGAGGTCCCAATCCCCTCATTCTCGGACATTTGTTCACTACATGACCTTCCATATAACATCCAATGCACCAAACCTGTGGTCGTCCTGGACTGGGTATCGTCATCTCCTGAATATTTTCTGTAAGTGATGATATATGCCCTTGTAGTTGTTCCAGATTCGCATTCTATTGGGGGTTAGGTTGCTCTCAGGATCCCAGGGTATCCCGCCATGGATTCAATCTTCATTGATTGTTCCAAGGAATTGATTGTTCAACGTCTTCATCTCCCTTCCCCCAAAATTATGGGTATCGGGCAATCGAACCTCCTGCATGGATGGCCATTGTTGATCCTATTGTTCGTATCAATGTGAACCCTAACAGTCCTTCTTGTGATCTATCGATGGATCCCAATAACCTCCCTGTACCCACACTTCCTAGTTGTGACTGACTAACTAATTGTATTGGAACAGAACTAGCATGCGAAGGTAGTATCGAACTTACTGCTTGTATATAAGGTACTTGGGATATGGGTGATTCGGGGCTGGCGTCACTGGCTTCAGGGTAGTTTTCTTTGATCTAGGGGGTCTCTTTAGCTTCCACTGGGAAAATCTCTTCAGTTGAATTCCCGATCTCTCCTGTTATCGGGGCTGAATCTTCTCTTTCTCCTCCGAGATTCATGTTGGATTCCTCCTCCCTTACATTTGTACTTTCTCCTTCTCGTCCCACTTCCTGGGGATTTCTTTCTCTCCTTGCTTCTCCCTCATTTAATCTTTGACTAGCCAATCCTTCCTGTCTTCTCATATTTTGCAGTTCTTCCATCTGTCTTTCCTCTACTTCTCATGATCCGTATTCTTTCCTCAACTATTCAGACTGTCTTGCAGATTTCTTGATCTTGCCACGCCACCACTTCTCAACTATGGTGGCTCTCTTCAAAGCTTGCTCATCCCTTGAGTCCATTTCTTGTTGTTTCCCCCCCATTTGTCAAAGAACCCTTCCCCTCTCTCATGCCATGACTCTCACCCCGTCTTGCCCTACCCCAAGAGAGGGTGTTTACGCTTCCATCTCGGTCAGGGACATAATCAACATCCCTTCCTCCATCAAGAAAACCTTAATCCACAGGGGATTTCTCTCAACAGTCTTCCCCTTGCACCTTTCTTTAAAATTTCCTCTGTCCGTGAAAAGGGTTGTTGGTTCTCAACTGCAAATTCAATTATGTATCCCTTTAGCGTGGTGCTAACCCAGAAACCCACAGCTCATGTAACTGGGCAATCCAGCCTCTAGAGTGCTGCTAACTTTTCGGTATCCCACGCACAGATATTCTTGGACCATCCCTGGAACTCTGGAGCTTCTTGGAGCATCTTTATCCAGTGAAAAAATTCTTCTGGGAATTTAATGTAGAAAATCTCATACTGGTCGCTCAATCTTTCTAATTAAAAGATTGCTTCGTGATTGTTTTCCATTGATTCTCTCCTTGTTTCCGCTTCTTTCCATATGAAGGCATCACAGTTCCTTTCCCACCATTGATCAATGCCAGATCTATGGATCGGTGGAAAAATTCTCCCTACATGTTCCCTTCTAACAAAGGTCCCGGCAATGGAACCATTTTGTTGGTGCGAATTTGATTAGACCAGGGTCCTTCTCAGGTTGCCAACAAAAGGTACCGTGTAGTCTAGAGCACTGGCATTTTCATCTCCTCCGAAGAGAAGAAGTCTCACCCGAAGTGCTACTGAGACAGATAGATAGGGAAGGGTAGGGAAAAGACTAAAGAGGATCCATAGAGCAGTCAGAACTCATTCATGTTCTTGCGCAAGAGACATTAACAGATCTGGAACATATAAATGCAAGAATCGAACCTACTTGCGTTGTGAGCAAGCATTTAAACGTTGAACCGTCAAATAGAACTCATAAGCTATAAGGAAATACTATAATTCTTAAGTAAACATACAAAGATGCAACATATTTTGAAATTTGGTCCTGCTTCCTATTATCTTTAGGATCTTTCTCTCATTACAGACTCGGAATTACATAGCAAGGCTCAGTACAGACTCTTGGATCTGGACTCATGCCACAGAGTTCTAATTCTCCAACTAATAGGTCCAATTCATTACAGACTCATAATTGTCTTCTTTCGACTTACAACAATTATCAACAACTAATCCCAAAACCTGGCGACTCTGACTAGCCTGACTTGACTCAACCCAGCCAACCAAATTATGAACTATCTAATGAACAGACGAACCAACCAACCAATCAACCAACTTTTTTACAATTATGTTCAAACCTATATATAGCTAGGTTGTGTCTTCCTTCTTGGCTTGCACATTTTCTTGTTCTGTTGCAACCATTTGTTGCTTCGTTGGCGTTGCGCTGACTTCCACAATTGCTTTTTGTTTCTCTTTCTCCCGATCTCTGATGGAGTTTGCGCAACTCGTGCTTAGTCAAAAATTGCATGATTCCTTCTCAAAAATGAAGGGCCCAACAGAAAGGACCTGACAAAGAAAGAGGATCAAGATATCTGAAACAAATAAATGACAAAGGCATGATGGGTGTTACTAAGAAAGAACACCAATGACGTTGTTCCCTTTTAAGAGGGAGGGGATTGTAATACCCTTGTTTCCCCCAAGTTGTAATTAATCATTAATTATGATCACCATACTATGGCATGGGAACAATGTAAATGTATTATTGTTTATATTTCCAATAACTTACTATGGGGGTGAAGCCTCAAAGTATTGGGCATGATATCACTAGAGGAAAGAGTGAGTAAACTGTAGAGAGGGTTCATTAGTTCAAAAGAACCAAATTCTCTTTGTTGAAATAATAAAACTCATCTAGATTCCAAAGAGGAAACAGTTAAGGAAATAAGGACCAGTGGTTGAACAATCAACTACCCCCATGAATGGAATCATGGAGGTTCTAGTTGAGGAGAGAGAAAATTGTCATCCTGAAGTACCATAGAGGGAAGTTTTTCCTGCAGGCCCATACTGACCCGAGTTTCCTTCTAACAGAAGGAACATGACAGGTAGAGAACCTTCCTGAAGGGGAGAAAAGATGTACAATGAATACATGCAAAGATAGACAAGAAGGAGACACACCCGGAGAGGGAATGTGAGACCCGGATATGCTAAGAGCAGGTGGCTCTTGTTAGTAGAGAGAACCCAGAAAACCTAACCTGAATAGGAGGTCATGAGCTTGATGCTGAGGGAGCCTCTGAAAAAACTCATAGAGGCCTTGACAAAGAAAGAATCTCCGAGAAACTGTAAAATTTCCCTAGTGTTATCGTGGTTTCACATAGGGGTGGACAAAGCACTAAGAATGAATGCCTCTGAGCCTACGGTTGGGTGGAGAGGCTAACACCCACAATCAGTTGATCAAATATCAACTGTATAAGTGTTTCGTTTACCCTGTGCACTTAGATTTAAATGCATGTTTTGAATGTCTAAGTTTACTTATCTCTGAGTTAATTGGGTAATCTTATGTTATCTACTTTCGGAGTTATATGCATGTGCATGCATTTTATAGTTGAACAAATGAACCTTTGATATTCTAAAAGTTTCAAATTGTTTCTCTTCTGTAATTCTGGTGCAAGGAATACACATATACCCGTCTGAGTATAAAATCTCAAAGGAGAGACATGTGCACAGTGTGCAGGGCCAACACTTAGTGAAGCGTTGAAAGGTTCTCAAGGTGAGTGAGAACAAGGAGTGCGCGGGAGACTTTTATAAGTCTCAAACTCAGGAAAGATAGCTAGATTTATGTCTCGAAAGGGCGGATTCATGTATTTAGAGAGCAAGCGGATGAGATCCATTCGGGAGGAACAAAAATCTTTCATGACCATTGGGTTTGGAGAAGAAGCACAACTGTTAACCTCTCGAGTATTTTGGACTTTGCGAGTTCAGCGGATGTTATGTGTTCGCCGTAAAGGAGGATAATTCTCAGAAGTCCCGGAGCCCAAAGTTAATCTAGGTCATTGGTAGTAGAGGGACATGTGGTCCTTAGATTAATTGTTGTTCGGAAGTCCAGTTCTCTGACGAAATTGAAATACAATCATAAGAGCGTGCAAGTTTCACAAAGCTACGAAGGTCAGAGAAAATCCTAGCCATTGGCATTAGGTGCACATAGCGACAGATCGAGTGTGGTTTGTAGTTCGGCACTCCAAAAGATTTGAGGTGTGTTACACTTTGGGTTGAGAAATACCGAAGGTCGGAGTAGATCTCAACCACCCACTATAGAGTGCACATGGACCATTGATCAGAGTTCCCTACGTGTTCGGAGTTCAAAACTCCAGAAGGAAGTGTGATTCAAGGCGAGGAAACCTATGAACACCAAAGTTACAAAGTGATGTGAACCGTCGATTTGAGAATGCATCGGTATCCCTCCTATCCATTGGATCCAAACTATAGTCATCACTTTGGCGAAGTCTTACTCTGGGAGGACGATGATGTCATGACATTAAAATACATGAATTCTGGAGCTGCAAATAAATGTGAATTGTAGATATAGAGACCCTTCGGGATCTCTCCAGACCGTTAGATATAGACCATGGTCAACCCGACGTTGACCACTATGGAAGAAAGGAGGAATTCACACCACGAACTCCCTAAACGTTGAAGTTACGAAGTAATAGAGGACATAGATCCAGGGATTACCTGGACACTCCTTGACTGTGAGATCGAAAGTCTTGGAAGGTCATTAGTACGTCCATTAAAATGTGACACATGTCACCCACTGAAGTGGCGATGTGTCATTGTTGCCTTGCCTCATGCCACCTTCCTGAAATGCATTCATTTTGCTTACTAGTGGGTGGAGTACTCGGGACCCACATGTCCTTACTCTAGTGTTTAATACGTCACCTCGAAAAAAGGGTGAATCCTTCAGGAGTTCGAAACTCTGGGAATCTGGAGGATAGGCATGCAGAAAGGAGAAGAGATGTTCAACACCGAAGCCTCAAATGTCGAACTTCCCTCTAACGCATGTGTTAAATGAAGACCATCTCTCGTCGTTGGATTAAACAGTGGAAAAACCTCCCCGTGTATGTAGGAACTTGGGGACAGTACGAATGAGGTGGATCCATGTGGCCCATGTCTGATAAATGTACGCAGAACTTTGGGAGGCCATAACTTGCAACCCAAAGCTCAGATTTGAGCATGGTAGCAGTTGCTATAACGCTATGGGTGAGTAGAAGAATATGCAAACCTCGGACAAAGGAATTTGAGATGTTTAAGGAAAGTGAAATTTAGATGCCCCATTCCTTAAAAAGGTACTTAAGGGGTTGGGTGTGTTACAAACTCCCATGGTGACATATTTGAGGAATTTGAGAAACTCTGATTCTGATCCACTAGACTCGTCCCTGTACCGATAGTTGATTGGCTCATTGATGTATTTGGTTAATACCCGGTCATAAATTTTCTTCGCTCTGAACACATTGATCCAGTTCCATGTGGAAAGTAGACATGAGCATTGGATAGTTTTAAAGCACATTTTGAGATATCTTCGTGGGATGCTAAATTATGGTTTGAGATATACCTCAAATAGAGGTGTACAACTGCATGGAATTACTGATTCATATTGGGAAGGGAGTGCAAATGAAATAAAGAGTACTTATGGTATATGTTTCAGTTTGGACTCTACTATGATATCATGGGCTAGCAGGAAACAAAATTTTGTTTCACTCAGCACTACAGAAGCAGAGTATATTACAACTTGTGATGCTTGTATAGAAGTAGTATGGCTCCATAAGCTTATTTATGGACTATCTGATTAGGTGTTGTATATGACTATGATATATTGTGATAATCAAAGTTGTGTGAAGCTTTCAAAAAACTGTGTGTTCCATGACATATCGAAGCACATTGAGATCAAGTACTATTTTATCCGTGATAAAGTCCAGAAAGGAGAAGTAGTTCTCTAGTACATCTCCATCGATGAGCAGAAAACTGATATTTTGACGGAGCCTCTGTCCAAGATAAAGTTTGCATACTTGAGGGACAAGTTGGGAATCATGGAGATTTCTCCCTTGGTTGAGAGGGAAGAGATGACTTCCTCAGTTGGGAGGGAGTGTTGATATATGGAATCATGGATAGTCAATGTGTTGGTGGACAGACATTATCCAGGTGGATAATGGTCCAGGATGACATATTGTTGGTGGACATACATTATCCCGGTGGAGAATGGTCCAGGTTGACATATTTTTGATTTACCATGGACAACTATTCTCCTGGGGCATTTCCCAGACAAGTAGAAAGGTCTAGGACATATATTCTTCTTAGACATATGTTCGGATAAGAAGAATGGTTTTTCTCCCTATGTTCACAATAGTGACTAGAGTGGGGAGATTGGTGTAGGAAAAACATTTTCCTTGAGTTCACATTAGTGGTCAGAGGGGGGGAAATGGTCCAGGACAATCATTCTTCTAGGACGTATGTTTGGATTAGAAGAATGGTCCTTATAAGCCATGGCGTGGCTTTCAGCATCTGGAAGGACATTCATTCTTCTAGGATGTATGTATGAATTAGAATAATGGTCCTTGTAGTGCATTGTGTGGATTTCAACATTTGGAGGATATCCATTCTTCTAGGACACATGTCTGGATTAGAAGAATGGTCCTTGTAGCCCATTGCGGGGATTTTAAAATCTATTGGGACAATCATTCTTCTAGGACGTATGTCTGGATTAGAATAATGGTCCTTGTATTACTCTGTTGAGTGAGTGACTTATGCAAGACACTTTGTTGAGTGCGCTAATTATAGCACATGACTTATTCAACATCATGCCTAATTACTCAGATGGAGTATGGCCTCGAGAGATGATGTAGAGGATGATATGATTTGATTCTAGGAGACTATTGTACTGCATGGTGATAGCCTATGTAGCTATTAGTTGATTGTAGTGGAGACTGTGTGTCTCTGGAAAATAGCTATGTGCTACTGTGGTGGATGTGTTCCACTAGTAGTGACTGTGTGTCACTAGATAGTAGTTGTACACTACTAGGAGTGGTTGTGTACCACTAGATAACAATTGTGTGTTTCTATGGATTGACATTGTTGTGATCTATTGGATGGAATTGTAGTAATTGTGTACTACTACATGTTTTCCATTGAGACTACCAGTAGTGTTAAAGGTGTTTCCTAGGTTAGTGTGCCAACTAGTAGTGTTGGAGGCGATTTCCAGCTAGATGGATAGTGATGATGATGATGTTCATTACTTGATTTTCGTGATCAATATATAGCTTGTGTGGCTATGATGATGCTACCTGTAGAATGGTCTACAAGACTATGTGAGCCTTACCCATACCAAGTGAAATGGATGGATGTGTTTGAGACCATTACAGTGAATACCTCCCTAGCTAGGAGGGAGTGTTGGTATTATGGTAGATGTGGGAGGTATTAACCTCCATGTGTAACCTATGACTAGAATAGAATATTCCTGAAGTAAGAGAAACCCTAAACAAATGTGTATAAACCCTAGAAGACAAGTCGGTTTAGTAAAAGAATTAATATTAAATTATTATCCTGCAAAAGGAGAAGTCAGCCTAGACAGTTGACAAGGAACATTATAAATAGAGGGAACTTGAGATCATTTTTACACACTCACCTCACTCACTCTCTCAAGTATAGCACAAGTTTGGAGTTTTAGTTGCAAGAATGGAAGGTGGATCTTCTGGGGTGATTCTTGGTCTCTCTCTCTCTAGCATTATCTAGCCTAAGATATGCGCCCTACCTTCTAGCATCTCTTGGTGGTATTCTTCGTGCCATTCTTGGTGGTATTCTTGGTAATTTCAACTACAACTATTGCAGTTGAGCACTCTCCTTGTTTTTGGGTTTTGGGACTTTTTTTGGTGCACCATCTTTGGAGAAATATGCACTCTTAATGGAATTATGGGATGACCTGGGTTCTACCATAGTTCTCCAAAAAAACCCTTATCAGCATCGGCCCTTCTAGTAAACTAGAAGGCTACACCACACACGGAGTACATAACACAGTCTCACCCGAGATGGTTTATGGGGGACTATAGGACATAGATGTCTGCAATAATGGGGGGATTGGGGGATGTTCTTTCTTACTTATTCTTATTTCTACTTAACCATGCATTCTATTATACTATTCATCAGATCCATTCATTCATTTATTCATTTGCATAATAATCTAGTGTGTGCTATAAATAAATCATCTATCTAACCATTCAATGATAATTGCATAAACAGTAACACATTGCAACACATTGCACACATGGTTTTACCGTGGTTCGCCCCCTGGGGCTATGTCGACAAAGATCTCCTGCTTCTTTTCTTATTCATCAAAAGTTGTTTCACACATTACATCATATTAAAGAGTAGTGAGGCAGACCAGGATTGCACCAAGCTCCAGATATTGCAACTTGATCCTCAACTAATTCAACCTCATCCGAGCTCTACAGCTCTCAAAAAAGACTCCAACTCACAAATACTCCAAAACAGACAAGATACTACTACAGATCAATAGATGCCTATGATAATGATTGATGACTGATGATATTCTAATCTCCCTCATACCCCTTATTTATATTACAAAAATGGGTTAGAAAACCTTAAAATACACCCCAAAACTCTAACCCTAACTAGGCTAGGTTTGTCCACATTTGTGCCGGATTTCCGCAAATCCTACCACACGCACTTCTTTTCCTCAAAATGTGGCACATTGTTTTGCCTCACTTGTTGGAATGTTCTCCAAACATGCCTGCTCCAATAGGCCGCTAACACTAACATGTGGCTTGTCCCGAGCCACTTAGCCTCAGTGCACTCTCTGCAGTGCTACCTCCAGCGCATGAAACTTCTTTCCTAATGTTGTCGCTTTCTCTTTGGCCTCTTTGCTCTTCCCTTCTAATGTCTCCAAACTCTACGTTGTTATGTGCTTTGTCATCACTTCTTTACTTTTTGCGAGCTCCTTATCCCATCTTCCTTTTTCTGTTTGAAGCTCGTCTATCATCCCTTATGTTTGTTGTTGAAATGGCTCCAACTGAGCCTACCTTGCTTGTTTATTCTTCTACACAGTCTTTACTTCTGCCTACAAGTTTTTTAGTTCCTAGGCAGCCTTCATTCTAAGGGATATATCCATGGTTTTATGTCTCTTCTTCAAATCCTGAACCGCCATGTTCATTTTTTCCTCCCTCTGCTCCAGTTTTTGGATCGTTTCATCCTCTTCTAAGCTTGTCCAAACATGTGCAGTCTTGTTATACAGTTCTGCCACTTATTTAACCTCCTGCGCTATAGTATCTACATGCACAATAACCTCTTTCTCTCTCTACTCCTGCACTTTTGGAGGTGTGCTTAGAGTTAACTTCTTTGTTAACTCTGTTATTTCTTTCTTGTATCTCTCCATGGTCTATGAAATTTGTTGTATCTTCACTTCTGTTGTAACCTCTTATGTATGCGCACAGTCAGGTATACTCTTGTATATTTCTATGAGCTTCTTCTCTAAATTGTCTACGCATTACTTCTCTTCCTCCTTTTCCAACGTGATTTTTTCACATGTCACTTGTAGAATCTCCTTTAAACCACGTTCGATCACTAGGTTGGTGGCATGCACCCTAGATCTGGACTATACTGTCTTCATTACACTCTCTTGTAGTCCATACAACGCCTTTGTGGGTATTTTCGCCCGGACTAACTCCATATGCTCCACATCCTTTACCGATCTCTGCACTGTATTTTCATCCAAATCCAACATTTCTTGTGTGACTATGAATCTGTCACTGCTCACTACTATTGTCTTCATGATATCTTGCTGCTCTTTCTACGCTGATGATTCCTGTTCTTTTTATGTTTGTTTCACTATTGGATGATGTGTTATATTTAGTTGTAGTCTTTGCAATATGTCGTGTACCTCTACTAATTTTTCCATGATTTATTCTCTTTGCACCTCTGTTGCGCGTACTACATCCTCTCCTCTGTATTAGACTTTGTCTGCTACCAACTCAGAATCATCCTCTGTAATAGTGATAGTTGGAGGATTTTTATGATACTTCATCTTTTTCCTGATTTTTGCCTCCTTTGTTCCCATTCTCTTCTTAGTTTGGGTTGAGGTTTGTGCCTCAGTTTTCATCTTTGTTGTTTCCCCATATTTTTATTCCTACGGATGAGAACTATCCTTCTCGCCATATCCTTTAACTTACGTCCTTAATACTATCTCTTTCTTTCTGGGCTTTTTGTTGGCTACAATGCTTCCTGAAGCTTGGTCGTGCTCTATAGCCTTCCTAGTATTTTTGGCTGAACTACTTGTCTTTTTGGATGTTATTGCTTCTACTGGATTCTTAGGTTTGGTTCCTTTCTTTTGTCTTGTTAGAACCTTCCATTGTGTAGACCAGTCTTTCACAATTCTGTCTACCTCTTCCCTTGATGTGCAGTATCTCATTTCCATCCACTTCTTCTTTGGGTCCCTTGTGGCCTGGATCCATAAATGATGTCTTGAAGCTTTGAAATTTGCAATCCCTTCATTTCCTTGCACCACTTCAACTAGGATCCTCTAGACATTGGTTGTATTTTGATGCATATCCTCCAAGAACATGAAGAATACCGCATTGTTATCCTACTGGTTCTTGGGATCATTTTCCTCCCACAAAGTTTCGTAGCACATTGCATAATATTTCCCCTTCCTGTCTAGAAAAGTTGAAAACTTGGGCTCCTACCAGCCCACCAATGCTATCAGAATTATCAATCAGGAGTAATGGAATTCCATTCCATTATCATGTGCATCTCTACAATCTACTATAAATTGATTCAACGAGTATGGTGCCTAGTTGAATACTACACCCTTTGTGCACTGCGCAACTATTTCTATTACTCTTGTTGGGGCTTCTTCCTTTCTACATTTTCTCAACAGTTTGTAGGCCATTGGTTTTGTAGAAAAATTTGTTGCTTGGTCGTTAATATCCTTGATGATTAGTCCCTGGGTTCCCCTCTTTGTCCCGAACTGTGTTTTCACTTCCTCTGCAATCTCTTTATCGTTGGTTTTATTGTCTAGGTAGGCCTCTGGCTTTACCCTGCTGGTAGGTAATCCTGTGATATTCGATATGAGATCCACATCTATGGAGACCGACATGTCCATCCACATGATACCTCCATGTACCCTGGCCAATACCTATTTCACACATAGTCCCACATTTTTACTGCACCTAAAATGTAGTATGTCCAACATATTCATAACTCCTAAGTTGTAGAGACCTGTAACCCACTATGCAGGCTCCAAAATAGGTTTTCTTATGGGTCCTACCTCACCCATGTTCTCCAAGTACACTTCCTGTGTGAATTATGGGAACTTAATTGTGTTAGTTATGTCATGGTACACATACTTTAGCTTTGGCATCTTCCCTAACATGTCTTCCACTGCGATTACAATGTCAAGAAGATGGGGTAATGTAATTTCCACTACACTTAGTGCTTTCCTCTTTTGACCAATGACTAGGTTTTCTTCTATGGTTTCATCCTCGACTTCTTCATCTTTTTCTCCCTCCATTTCATGCTAACCTTTGACTTCCTCTAAGACTTGTTTTTTTTGTTTGTCCTTTTCTGTAGGGTTTTTAGAACTAGGGTTCGCACTGTCATTAGGGTTTTTTGCACTTTGACCCACTTGCACCTGTTCCACAATTTATAGTTCTTCCTTTACTCTAGTGGGACTTATTGATTCATTCTCAGATGTTGTTATGTCCTCCAGCTCCACAAAATGCTTTGGTTCTTCCATCCGTTCCTTCTTCCTGTCGGGCTATCGGGTTACTTGCACAAATCGGCTGGGAGCGCCAAATTTTGAGGGTGCCATCTAACTAGTGTTTCACAAAATCGACTCACTTTTTCTTGATCACCCTTTGCTCACACTCTAAAGTGCTTGGTTACTTAAAAATCACTAAGTGTCGAACTTGCCCATGCTTTTCCCTTTTTATAAACCCGATCATTAATGTTTTATCTAGTTTTTCACTTTTTTCGGTCATTTGCACAGTGCCTAATTTTCCTGTGCCCAATATTCAAAATTATGTCGCACCAATTGTTGCGCGATGTCATACCTGAATTACTTATTCCTCCTAATTACTTCTTTTTGTCTTTTTCTTCATTTTTTTGGTTTTATCTTCCCTTTTCTTCTTTTAAATCCTATTATTTACAATATGTACAAGTCTACTTCTGTTGCAACTATTGAGAGTTAGTAGGTCGATTGTCCCTATATAGTTTCAGTTGACTGCCATTAAAAATTCCTTGCACTTCCTTTCCTATTAAGTCTTGCAGTTGTACAACACCTCCATCTGTAATAGGCTTTATCTGATATGGCCCTAACCAATGTATTCTGAGCTTCCCTAGGTGCTACAAGTACTTACTTTCATAGAGGAGAACCAAATCTCCTTCCTTAAACTTATTCTTTTTGATATGTTTTTCATGCCATGCTTTATCATTTGCCTTTTGTACCTCTTGATGGAAACTTGCCATGATTTTTTCTTCTTCTAATTCCATCAATGATCTGAACATGGGAGGGGGATTAGTTTCCAATGATTGGTTGATTCTATCACTCCTTCAAAGGGTCAATTATAGATCGTTTTACTTGAGCGATTTGCAATTAAAGGTAAATTTGAAGTCTTATAATCTTGAATCCAATGTGAATAAAACCTCCTTATTTTTTCTTATGTGTTATATATCATGCTTGCATTTAATATCCTATGTGCAGAAATTCATAGAAAAGAAATGTAAGAACATAAGACACATAATGGATATGACACTTCCCTTGATAACAGAGTTCACCCAATGCGGGCTATGTCTTCGGGTCATCCTCCAATACCTGACCGCTTTATTCTCCTCATTGTAATGATGTCTCTCCTTTACAATTTGTAAGGCCAAAGTCCCTCTTCGGTGATGGAAACAAGAGATCAGAATGTGATCATGAATGTATACAAGCTTCACAAGTTCTCATGATCATGAGGCATCCATGATACTAACATGGAAATCATTCCCACATACTCAATACATAAAAAGAGGAAGAATAAAAGATGACCCCCATCAACATGGAGCCATCAAATGCCTTGGATCTGTTGCTCAGATCCAAGCATAGATATGAAGCCCATACAAAGATCCTAAAACCACGATATTTAGAACTGCTTCATTGGCCACATATCATGCAAGTGCCACAATTTCTTTGTCACATATAACTGATTGGTTTGATGGGGAAGAAGAGAAGAAAATAATAGATAGAAGGAATAAGTTGGTCATGCTACCTTGCTGCAACCTCTCCATGCTCCTTCAGACTTGTAACACGCATGCTATGCTACAAAATTTAATGACAAAACAACATAATGAAAATCATGCTTACATTGGCTTCTACAGAATTGATCTTGTTGATCTGAAGCTCTGCTGCAAAAACAGACCTCGCCATTGGATTCTCATTGCCGAATTACCTAAAAACGACTATAAAGTGATCTCCATCGAACACATTCACCTTCGGGCCCTTTCTAAACCTCATGCCTTGATCCATGTGCAATTATGGGCAATTAATTCATTGAACCCTGCATAGAAATCTGTGCATGTACGGACCTGGGCGAACTGGTGCGCTCCTCCCTCGTGCATTGGTGAAAATGGGTTCTTAAGTAAAAAACTTGACGGATATTCCAACTAAGGTCGTTGGCCCAAGTGGTTGGCACACATTTGTTAAGGAATGTGTGTAGGGGGAGGTCCTGAGGTCAATCTCGCGGGCCTCCCCATTTTGGAATGTTGTTATAACTGTGGATAATATTGGCGGTGGTTTTATCTTGGCATAACTGCTAGATATAGAGGGACCTCTGCTAGATTTGGCGCGGTCCACTATTATATATTTATTTTTGAAAATTCAGAAACATACCCTCATTGGGAATTTTGGGGGTGCCACGTGGCACCCTCTGATTGGGCCAGTTGGCACCTAGCTATTTTCCCTCGATTGTCCAGTCATCTGCCATGCAACTGCTAATTGTACCTGCCACGTCAGCTGCCACATCATCTTGTACACACTACCATGTCATATGTATGGAATGCCACATCAACCTATACAAATGACCACCTCAGCTGCCACATCATTTGCCATGTCAGTGTATGGATTGCCATGTGGCATGATCCGATTGGTCCATGAATTGGCCTGAAAATGCCAAATATGAGTGACACATGGAAGCTTCTGGTGCTGCCATGCCATCATGTTGATGTCAGCATGACACATGTCACCTTTCTTCTCCTACCATGTGTGATGTACAGATACTGACGTCAACAGTATGGATGCCGACTCATCCCCTGCTGATTGGGTTGGGTTGACCAAACTTTGACCGCAAATATCTTTCAATCCGTAACTCCGTTTGACAAGTCGTTAGCGTCGTTGGAAATATTGTGACGCGCTCTTCGTGATAATGTCATTTCCACTAAGTTTTGGGAACTTTTAATTTTTCCCTTTCTCTGCCTGTTGAGGCCATTCTGGGCCTCCTTGAACACTTCTAAAACTTACGTGATGTTTCCTAGATCCATCTGGATCAATCAGTTGAGCCAATATATCCTGTGTTGCACCATTTTTTGTCATGTATTTGATTGTTGCAATGCACATAATTGGTATCAAATAATCTAAGGGAACTACTGCCTCCTATCCATACACCAATCTAAAGGGTGTTTGTCCTGTTAATTTCTTGCAGGTAGTTGTATAAGCCCAAAGAACTGTTAGTACCTTCAAATCCCAATCATCTATGTTTACATTACAAATCTTTGTCAAGGCATTCTCCAAAATCTTGTTGAAGGCTTCCACTGTGCCATTTACTTGAGGGTGGTAAGTAGTACTCTTCTAGTGGTATATCTTAAAATCTCCAAGCATTGTCTCAATTGTATTGTTGATGAAGTGGGTCCCCTAATCACTCATCAATATCCTTGGACATACAAATCTTGTCACTACATTCTCAAATAAAAAGTGTGTTGCAGTCTCTATGAGTAAATCCTTTATCGGTGCTACCTCTGCCCATATAGTCAGGTATTTTTTTTTGTAATAATATATCTGGCTCCTGATATTATGGTTGGTGGATTAATTGGACCTACAAAATCTATCTCCCATTTATCGAACACTTGTAAATTAACCTGTGGTCTCCATGGAATCTCATTCCTCGTGGATGGCTTCCCAACTCTTTGTAAAGCATCTCACTTTTGATAGTATTCTTTTGAATCCTTATGAACTATTGGCCACCATAATCCCACACGCAATACCTTTTGTGCAGTAGCTTTTCCTGCGCAGTGCCCTCCTGCAATTCCTTCATGCACTTCTTCCAAAATAATTGGTCTTTCATGCTCCATCACACATCTCCTCAAGATGTTATCTGTTCCAAGTTTGTATAAATGACCTATAATCAACTGATAATCTGCAACTCTAACCACTAAATTTTCTTCTCCGCAATAGTAAATTCTCTTTGTGTGAAGCATGTACTCAAAAACTCAATAATGTCAGCAAAATATTCATCTGCAATTTTTACTGAAAACAATTGTGCATATGGAAATTTGTCTTCCAAGTTATTGGGCTCTTCTCTATTTGTTATCTTGGACAAGTGATCTAGTCCTACATTCAATATTTCAGGCTTCACCACAACTTCAAAGTCAATTTCCTGAAATAATAATAGCCATCTACATATCCTTACCCCCAAAACTATCTTATTAACTAAGTATCTCAGAGATGAATGATTTGTAAACATCTTAAAGTGTTGTCCCAATAAGTAATGTCTATATTTCTACAAAGCACACACCATTGTTAATCCTTCTCTTTCTGCAGTGTTGTAGTTATGCTTTGAATCTGCCAACTTTCTGCTTGCAAATGAAATAGGGTGATCTATATCACCTTCTCTTGGCTGGATTAATACTGCTCCTAATGCAATTGTAGATGAATCTACATGCACATGAAATTATTTAGCCGAATATGGAAATACTAAAATTGGCACAGTAACCATTTTCTCCTTCAAAATATCCAGGCTCCTCTGGCATTCATCATTCCACTGGTACTTAGTATCCTTCTTCGACAACTTCTCCATTGGCGCAATAATTTGTTCATATCCCCTGATGATTTTTCTGTAATACCATGTATGGCCCAATGTACTCTTCAACTGACGCACTAACTTTGGCGGTGGTAAGTTATCTATTAAATCAATTTTAGCAAGATCAACCAGCAGACCCTGTTTTCACACCACATGTCCTAATAAAATTCCAAAAGGTGTGTTGAAAATACATTTTGTAATGTTTAATGATATATGAAATTGTTTGCATTTGTCCAACATCATCCTTAATACTTCAACATGATCTTTCAACAAACTGAACCCTATCTACTAATCCAAGTCAACCTCCAAAAATTTGTGAATAAAGTCCTTAAAAGTTTCTACTGCTACCCTTGAAAAAATGGTTGGTGCTTTCTTCAATCCAAATGGCATAACTATATACTAAAATGAGCCCCACTCTATAGAAAATGTTGTCTTGTGTCTATATTTTGGCGCTATCCTGATATGGTGATAACCTGAAAATCCATCTATAAAAGAATAAGCTTCTTGACCCCCTACGTTCTCCAAAACTTCATCTATAAAAGGGGTAGGAAAGGGATCATGTAGGAAAACATCATTCAATTTTATCAAATCTACACAAATCTTGATCTCTCCTTTATTTTTTTATTGCACCACCATGGGATTGATCCATTATGACTCTTCTACAAGTTCTATAACACCAGCTTCTAACATCTTTTCAATTTCTATCTTTACCTTCTCTTTGTATATTGGATTCAATCTATACAGCCTCTATATGATAGGTTTTGCTTCTGGTTTCAATGGGATTTTCATCTCTCCTAGCTCTCCTACTAGCCCCTTCATCTCTGAAAATGTTTCTCGAAATAATTCATTGTACTCGCGCGGTAACTCTATGATCCTTTCTACTGTCTGATGATACCAATAATCTCCAATACTATCCATCTTTGGGTTATTTGCAATTCCAATGTTGACCTTCTTAATCTTTAAAGGTGCAGCATAATATTTTGATTCCAGCTTGGGACCTTCTACTTCTCTTTCACCTTCTACTTCTGGGATCTGGATATTGCACGGATTATCTTCTTCAAGTTCTTCTGCTTCTACTACATGATAACATTGTAGCAATTGTTTTCCTGTCTGACTAGCCTACCTCTGAGATGTTGGAATTATTTCAAACTCTGGTTCTTCAAATATCTTGTCTCATACCACTTTCAGCACTGTATCGATCTATGGATTGTCATGCTCAAAGGAAAATGTAACTATTAAGCTCTGTTGTATTTCTTCCCACTTGGCAGTTTCTCTGTGTTGTTCATGTTTTGTGTATCAGTTCTTCAGAATTCCTTATACTATGTGAATAAAGTGGTGAGGCCATTCTTTTGGTGGTACCAATATCCATTGAACTATGCACTTCTCTACATGCTCTTGGGGTTGTCCAAATCCTTCATATTTTTCCTCATATTTTTACTCATGTCCTGCATCGAATCTGATGCACAGTAACATCTTTCACTGGAACCAATTGTTGATCTTTGCCTTGTGTGTATCCTACCATATTGCAGGTGTAGATTTTAAAGAAATATATAGTGCTGGTAATCTATGGTTTTCCATAACTTCTACCTCATATTTCATAAAAAAATCTTCTAAATCATTTAATCCATAAAAAGTGGGATTTTCTCTTACCTCTGTACCAACTTGATGCAGAAGCATCGCTCCACCTCAGCAACGCGCCAGCTAGACAACACATTCAAGCGCATTCAAGGAGGGGAGAGGCGCGAGTCCTCTCATTTTGCACTCATTTTAAAATTTTGAAATGTATTTAATGAAATTAAATGTTTGTAAGACATGGTGGAGCCGAGTCATTCCTTTGAGAAGATAGAAGATAAGGTCGCTTTTAATGGATGACAGGCTGATGAAGATCTAGATCTAATTCAGACTAGATGACCATTGAATAAAAATTCAATGTAATTAATGAGAGTTAGGTAGCTTGGAGGGAGAGCTCGAGAGGGCCCTCTTTTGTAAAAATATCCTTGTATTTGATTTCATTAGAACATATAGGAGTAGAGGAGAAGGAGGAGAGGGTCGAGACTATTACAGTCTGAGCTCACACCCATTGTAAACAGACATTCATGTTAGTGAAAAAGAGCAGTGTTTCCTGCATATGATTGTGTGTGTGTATTCATGTGTTTTATGAATGTTATATGTATGTGGTTATGGAGGTATGTTGTAGATGTATGAATAGTTTCCATCTGTAGGGATAGATAGAAATTCTCTATCTGTGAGTTTTGTTAAACCGTTTTGGGTTCTTTAGGCTAAGTGCAAGGAGTGCACGACAGATTTTTCAGATTCGAAAGATCAGGAGGGATAGCGTGTGTTCATTCACAGGAGACAGAAGTTGTTGGAGAATAGTCGTGAGAAGCACAAAGTCATCCACAAAGAAGTTGAGTCGTGGGTGAAACTCTATTGCAAGGTGTGCACAGATTGATATTTCAACTAAGTGTCGAAGGAGGTGTTTAGAGGAAGTAAATTTTAGGAGAGAGAGAAGTGGAAAATCCTCAAGGAGAGAAGTCCCTAAAGTCTTCACTGAAAGACAGTGGACAAGATTCGTTCTAGAGGGAGACGAACAATTCCAGACCATAAGATATGATAAATCTACAAGGAGGGTAGTTGTAAGGTGTTCTGATACTTTGGAGTACGGGAAGTTGAGGACTTGTCAAAAGAAGAGTCGCAAAGTCTAGAGTCGTGATTCAATATTGACCATTGATCACAGAAGAGTACATGGAAATGGATTGCAGAGTTCAGAAATCGGAAGATCAGAGGTTTGTGGGTGGAAGTCCTAGAGTTTCGCGAATTCGCAAAGTCTGAACCATAGTGGAACTAGTGAGCCCAAGGAGACACATGGCGAGAGTTTGGAAGCTTGGAGACAAGTGCTTTAGGAAAAAATGAGGGAAGTATTTGGGATATCCTCGAAGTCCAAACCGTGAAGAGGTAAACCCATGGTCATAGCCGTGGTCACTTACGGAAGAAACCTGTGTGTGTGGGTAAAGTAATTTCGGGTGCTCGTAGTGACCCAAGGAGTCGCTCTGACTCAGTCTTTCAAACTATCCAAGACCGGGAGGTCGACCATCCCTTTGGAGGGAAGGGGGTCTGCGTCACAACCCATCTTGGTGCGAGCATCATTTTGGCACATATCCTGGTAGATAATTCATGTAATCATTGTTTCCCGTTTTCTAGTCCCGTGTCAAAGTTTGAAGCACAAGAACTAATACTCCTCCAATTGAGCATGCCATCTTCATTTGGGTTGATATAATCATCTTCATGCGTGATAGTCCTATAGAGTTTATTCACATATTCTGTGAGAATAGTATCCATCGCAGGTTCCACATACCCGCCTCTTTCTGAGGGATCCAATGGTGCAATAACTCGATATTCTCTAGAATCAAATACCATTTTCCTTGTTTTCAAATTAATAATAGCCTAGTTATTAAAGGCCCAATCTAGAACCAACTATGTTGGATATGGTGAAGTATTATCCACTATATCAATGACTTCAAAATCAGTGATGGTGAGAACACCATCTACATCTACTATAATTCCCTTCAACCTTCCTATTGGCACCACTTTGGGTTGATTTTTCAGCTTCAATTGAATAGGTGAATACCCTAATTGTGGTTCTCCCATAGCTTCCCAAGTTTTCTTTGGTAGAACATTGACTTCAGATATAAGTCTAGTATAATATCCCCCATATTGAAATCTCCTATGTTAGAATTCAATATGAATTCCCTACTGGTTATTCTCTTCTTTCGGACCTGATTTACCCTTTTTACCCCATCTTCCCCAGGTTTACACTTTTCCAGTAAATTTTGTAGTACTTGTAAGGAATTTTTATCACTCAACAATTTGACACAAGATCCCAAGAAGTTTCTTAAGTTACTTACTTGTTCTGAATACTTCTCTTGATTGGTTTGATCAAATAATGAGGGCATGTCATATACTAATATCTCATCTAATGGCTTTGTTCCTAAAGTGGATGTAATATTTTCCTTCAAGATCTCTTCTCTAGCTTATTTGAATATCTCTTTTTCTTTGCGCACATCAAACTTTTGCTCCGGCGTTGTATTCTTCCTAACCCATTGGTATTGGTCCTGATCCTTCTTGGTTGCATCTTCTTCTATCTTGGCTCGACCTCTAGTCACTATGTTAATCTTGTTCTCATCTTCTTCTCTTTTTTCCACCCCGATCCATTGTACGTTTTGATTAGTCGGGTTCCTTTTGTCCTGTATTTTTATCAACAATGTTGGACAATCTTTGGTTTATGATCTATTGTGAGAAAGTACATACGTGCCACAGGTGGCTGTGGGAAGTCTCTGGCATAATGCCTTGGTTTCTGACAGTTACGACACATTACTGGTACTCATCCTCCTCCAAATCCTCTTCCTCAATGACCTCCTCCTCTGAATCCTCCTTTGTTTCCCTAATTATCTTTGCATGGTGTGTTATACCGAGGTCCTTGATTATACTGCAGCTACAGGTTATTGTATTGTTGTGGTGTTGCGTAATTTTGTGCAAGGTTATATGGTTGTTTCCCTTGAAACTATTGTGAATTATATTGTGGTTGTTTTATAAATTGTTGCACTGGATTTTACGGTGGTTGTTTCAGAGTGTTATACTACGACTGATGCGCATATTTTCATGTTACATGTTCATCCTGCACCCTGTATGTATCTTGAATCCTTTCTTTCATCATCTCCAAGGTTCTACAATCCTTGTCTTCATGTCCAACTGACTTACAAAAGTTACAACATGTACTCTTCTAAACTGTATGATATTTTTGTATCAGGGGGCAATGATAGGGGTCATGCCCATGTGTTTTGAAAATCTCACACCATGGTCCTCCTGGAGCCAACGGGTTTGGCATACCCACTCCAATATATTGTGAAAATAATGGACACTCATTCTTGTGGTGACCACCTGTCCTGCACATTGTACACGATACATCTTCTCTTTTCTCCTTTCCTTTGTTTTGGTTTAGCTAGAATGTTAGGTTCTTCATATCTTGCTTCATCTCTTCCACAATTAGATCTGTATGCTTGTATTGGTTTTCCTCTAACTGTAAGGATGCTTGTAGGGCCTCATTCCAACTTTCGAATTTTTGTTGTCTCAAAGTATACTTCAAGTGTGGAAACAAAGAATTAACAAACAAATGCCTATGTTGTGTATCAATAATAGTATATTTTAATTTACCTTTTACCCTATTGAATTTCTAGTCCACTTCCCACACTGATTCTCCTGGTTTCTTCTTGAACTCTATCATTTCATTCATAAGTTGGTCTTCTAAAATTGGCTTCTAAAATTAATTTATTAATTGCCTCTTCACATCTTCTACAGTTGTAGGTTTTCCTGTTGGGTTATTTTTTGAGAGACCCGTGTACCAATCTAATCTGCGGTCTCAAAAAGTGATTACTAATTGCGCAACATTTGCATCCTCGTCTGTAATCTTCTTTGTTGCCCATATCTTCTCTCAAATAGACAAATGTTTTTTTCTGGGTCATCTCACACATCCCCTCGGAACATTGGTAACCTAATGGTTGGATCTTGTCCTTCCATTATGAAATTTGTCGAACTAACACCTCCGCGTGATGTAGAAACTTGAATACTACTTGGTGAACTTGCATTTCCGCTATTGGACCCACATTCTGAAAAAATTATTCTACTACTAATCACTTGTTGGTTAACTACTTTTTCTTCTTCAGTTGTGTTAGTCGCACATGGGGTTGTGGGTTCCACACTAATTCATATATGGAATGGAGAGCCTTCTTCTATGCCAGACCCATGAATTCTAGTTTTCCTCTCATATGTGGCACACAAAATATCACCAATCTACCCCGTGGCATGGAGATCCTCTACCTCTTCCTCATCGTTGTCCAAGCCCTCTCGCTCTGCTACAACCCTCTTCTTATTATTCATCCTATACTGGTAGGGTCATCTGTTGTGCATAACACCTGCACTTATTATGATTTCCCTAGTCTGTTCATCATCCATCATGATGGGGTCCATTTCCTCCTTCTTTTGGCTACTCTCTAGAGCCTTCTCTATTTTCCAGATCTTCCTTAGTGCTTCCCACAACTCCCCAATGTGCACAAAGTGATATAGTTGTCTTATTCCATGGTCATCACGCCATTATCATGTAGTAATATCTTGATTGACGTGTAGAGTGACATGATGTTCCTCCATTTGGTTCCCCTCAGGAAATCCTTCTCTGCAATAGTGTATGACTTTGTTGTATCTACTACAAAACCAATTATAAACCCCGCAATAATGTTGTCTAACCAAAAATCTATTGTGCATGTGAATTTATTACTAACTCTTTCCAACCGCGCAATGTTTTTAGCAGTCCACACTACTGGCTTAATATGGTTATTCAGATGGGTTTCCTTCAACCTTAGCAACCACTCCTATAATAACTATGGAAAGAAACAAAAATATGCTTCATGCATATCAGTAAACACATACCTTTGCAAGTATTGGCGCGATGTATACCTGGAACCCTTATTTTCTTTCGGCATGAACTCCAACTGCTTTATCTCTAACCATATTTCAATCTCTTGCTTCATAAGATTCCATGGCCTGAACATCCCTTTCTACCACTGCATATTCTTTATCAAACCCCTTCCTGGCTCTCCTTCTGAGTTCTAGCCGGCAATGGAACCATTTGTTGGACTTATGGGCTGAGCCAAATTCTACCTTAGTTCTCCAACAAAACCCTTATCACCATCGGCCCTTTTTGAAAACCAGAAGGATACATTGTGCACAGAGTATACAACGCAGTCTCACCCGAGATGGTTTATGGGGGACTACAGAACGCATATGTCTGCAGTCATGGAAGGGATTGGAGGTTGTTCTTTCTTACTTCTTCTTATTTTTTCTTAACCATACATTCGATTATACTATTCATCATATCCATTCATTCATTTGCATAATTAATCTAGTGCGCAATGTAAATAAATAATCTATCTAACCATTCAATGATAACTGCAGAAATAATAACACATTGGAACACATTGCACACATGGTTTTACTGTGGTTCACCCCCATGGGGATACGTCCAAAAAGATCTTATGCTTATTTTCTTATTCATCAAAAGGCTTTGCATGCATTACATTATAGTAAAGAGTAGTGAGGTGGACTAGGATTGCACCAAGCTCCATAGCTTGCAACTTGAACCTCAACTACTTCGACCTCATCTGAGCTCTACAACTCAAAACAGACTCCAACTCAAAAAGACTCCAAAACAGGTTCTCCAAAACAGACAAAATACTACTATAGATCAATAGATGCCTATGATAATGATCGATGATTGATGATTGATGATATTCTAATCTCCCTCATTCCCCTTATTTATATTACAAAAATGGTTTAGAAGCCCATACAACACATCCCAAAACCCTAACTAGGCTAGGTTTGTCCACATTTGCGCCATGTTTCCGCAAATCCTGTCGCACACGCTCCTTTTCATCAAAATGTGGTGCATTGTTTTGCTTCGTCTACTACGTTGTTCTCCAAACATGCCTACTCCAATATCTCTTTTGGTTAACTGTTGGTTCTAGTGCTACTTCCAGAATCATTTTATCTAGCAAAGGTTATGGTGCTCGGGTGTGGTTGTGTGCCTATGGTTGGGTGACAATATTGTGATATTGTCTATGGTTAAAATAACACATCAAATTATTCTAATAGGTTATGGGCACACACTACCTTTAGATAAGTCTAACCACTGGAAGGTAGAACGAGATTTCTTTTTCAATCTCGTTATAGCACCAATTATAGTTGCAACTAGGGTTTTTGATTTTGTAGCTACAACAAACGCTAATCTAATTCTTTGGGCACCTTAAGTGAAGGATTGGACCTAATATATAGTTATTCTAGTGCACCCTAGCCTAGCACAGCTTGTGGTGCCCTTAGCCAGCAAAAACATCAAGTTTTATTTCTTGGTCAAATCCAAAGGTTGATTGTTCAAAGTCAAAGGTTGACTGGTCAAAGTCACAAAGGTTGACTTTTTGTCAAAATTGATTTTGTGGTCAAAGTTGAAATTTCGGAGTTTCTAGCTTGTTCTAATCATTGGAACTTTTTTATTAAGCTTCTAACCTCTTCTTGTCAATATGGTGTCAAGAGGGGATGTACAAGAGACCTTGTCCAAATAGTAATCTTGGATTCAGTACATTCATAGGAACAAGCAGTTGAGGTTCCAGGTTCCAGGTTTGATTGATCAAATTGTTAAGTTTCAAATTGCACATATCAAGTTTGATAGTTTCTATAATACAAGTAAATACCATAGTTGTGACAACAATCTTTGAAAGGTTCTATTACAACTAGGTATAATTGGTTGCACTGATATAAATGATTATTGCACTTGTTTGATGAACTAACATTTCCTCTAGGAGATATTTCTTTTTCCTGGGCGGGTCACCTTGGTAATTTTATGATCCTTGTTACCGTAGATATGTTCTTATGAAAATGTTATTGGAAATGCGTTTTCTCTTATTTTTGTTGTTCTGGGAAGGTCACAGGATATAGCTCTGAGAAGGAACTATAATGATAGTTGCGAACATGGAGCAGATGACTCCATCAAGTGGTGAGGCATGTGATCTCACCAAGTACCAATTCTAAAGGAAGTGTGGAAAGAAAAAGATGTTTTTGGACATCGTTCAGTCAGATACAAGAAAATCAAGATCTAATAATGGAGGAGAATACACCTCCAAGGAACTTGTTGCCTTTTGTAAAGTAGTCAGGATTAGGAGGGAGATAATTGTCCCAAATAATCCTCAATATAATGGTGTGGAAGAAAGGAAGAATCGTTCCATTGTAGAATTTGTTAGGGCAATGATGAATGACCAGAATCTATCCATGTTTCTATGGGGAGAAGTATCTATGGAAGTCGTATATGTTCAAAATATAAGTCCTCATCGTATATTGAAGAACAAGACTTGAGAAGAATCTTTCTCCATAAAGAAGACAAGTGTTGAACACTTGAGGATATTTTGTTGTACTGTCTATATTCATGTTTCCAAGAACAAAAGGAAGAATTTGGAACCTTCCAAAAAGAAGGGCATATCGTTAGATATAGTGAGACATCAAAAGCTTACAAAATCTATGTCCCAGGTCAACATATATGTGACTTTTGATGAAAACATTATCTTCAAGAAATCTATATAAGATTTCATGGATTCAAATGATGAAGAAGAACATGAAGGTCCCAAGGAAGAAACTACATGTTCTCCAGAACATCTCAATACATAACCTTCCACCTTTGAAGAAGAAGTGAAGAAGAAATAATGGAAGGAAGCTATGATGGAAGAATATCAATCCATCATGAAAAATTATGTATGGGAAATTGTGCCTAGACCTGAAGGAAAGTCTCTAGTCACTTCAAAATGGGTTTACAAGATAAATCATGAAATAAATGGGAGTATCTATAAATACAA
>SNQJ01S0010205.1:99573-119379 GCA_010110895.2 Picea sitchensis | reverse complement strand
GAAGCTATGATGGAAGAATATCAATCCATCATGAAAAATTATGTATGGGAAATTGTGCCTAGACCTGAAGGAAAGTCTCTAGTCACTTCAAAATGGGTTTACAAGATAAATCATGAAATAAATGGGAGTATCTATAAATACAATGCAAGATTCATGGCTAGAGGGTTCTCCCAACAGGAGGGAGAATACTATGATTAGACGTTTCCTCCAATTTCCATATATACCTCTATTAGATCCATCATATCTCTTGCATCATCCATGTGTTGGAGTTTACATCAGATGTATGTAAATACCACTTTTCTCAATGGAGTAATTCAGGAAGAAGTATACATAGAGCAACCTCAAGGTTTTGAGGTACACCCGAGAGAAACCCATGTATGCCGATTAAAGAATGCCTTGTATGAACTCAAGAAAGCTCCAAGACATTGGTATGCATGAATTAACAGTTACTTGAGAAGACTTGGATTTTCCAATATCTATGTTGATCCAAACCTTTATTACAAGGTTGTGAATGATGCATCTGTGATCCTACTTGTAATACCCCAACGTCGAGCCCCTTTTGAATTGTAATTTTGCCTATAGGTTGGTGAGCCAAGTGGTTATAAGTTGAAAGACTTATGTGTTTATTAGGCTGGTGAGCTAGATGCCAAGGCCAATGAGCTTGATTTTTGTATATGTAATTATGTAGAACATTAATCAAAATATAACCATTGTTGTGTGTAGAACGACCACGAAGAAGAGTCATGGGGGACTAAGCTCCACTAGGTAGGGTAAGGAAGGGGGGATAAGTATTTGGGCCTAGGGGATAAGCTAGGGGGATTACCTCTAGAGGAACAATATTTTAATATTATTTCCTGAAGACTAAGGTGACCATGATATGTTTTTGTTATCCTAAGTTCCTGGAAAGTGGGACATAGGCTAAATGGAGCGCATGAAACTCTAGGAAGACAAGTGTCAACCTTGGATCATGCAGTTAAGAGCTGAAGTGTTAGCTGAGTTAGGGGTTCACAGGTCATTCTGCCATCCTCTGCCTAATTTTTTCTACCATTATTCCATCCTCCACCTGAACTCATGGGCCTTGGACGTCAACCTCTGGTTACCTACGCACAGTTGAGAAAACCACTCAAGGAAAGGGGGTTTGCTTTCCATTTCCCATATGTCATCTAACCCGTTGGGGCCTCTGCATCTTCCCTCTACATAACCTCTTACATATGAGAAACTAGTCAGGGAGGGAAAATCTGACCTGTGTTTCCTATGAACCTGAGTTTATCCACACTACAAATTCGATTTTGTGCCTTAACCGTTTGGGGTTGATGACTTGTGTTCACCTGAGATGTGTTGTGTCTTAGCATTAGGTTGTTGCCATTTTCGGTGTCCATAACTGTTTCCTGTTGTTGTTGTCATCCGTATGCTAGCCGAATGTTGTTGCAGTATTGCTTAGGAGCTAAATTGAAGAAGCAGGTTGTCAGGCCTATGAGCAGCTCTCCTAGGTGAGAGAGTCTGTTGGGAAGTGAGTTCTCCTGGAAGGGAGTCTCGTAGCAGCTACAGTACTCTGAGACTTCTGATCCAGCCTATTGTTGAAGCCCAAGGTAAGGAAGGTTTATTGGCCGATGGACTTGTAGTAGTGAAGGTGTACTCTCCTGGAGTGGAGCAGGCGTGTGGGGAATGAGGGTCTGTGAGCTGTGGGCATAAGTGGCTCCTAGGATAAAAGATCCTTCCTGTTGTTTTGTGCAACTTCCTTGTTGTCCTTGCCAAGCCTATAATTCCATTTCCCAATGGAGTTTAGTCCCAGCTCGGGGGTGACCTACTGTTGAGAGTGATGAGTAGTGCGGTCTAAGGCTAGGAGGTTTGTGGAAGGTCTACACGCAGTTGGTGGATTTACTCCAGCTAAAAGATAAGTATCATTTATGTGATTAATTATGTATTTTATGCATGTTTGTCATACTTGAATGTTATCATGTGTTCCGTTGCATGTGGACTTACTGTTAATCTCAATTGCATCTATATGGTCGAAGTAATTCTATGTTAAATGTGTTAAATTCATTATTATGCTTATATATTATATAAGCTATAAATTCTGTGTGGTAGAATTACCTGGTCTCTAGAGGGTCGGGGATGTTACAAATTGGTATCAGAGCCAAGGTTACAACATTGAGCCTCAATGGTCCATGTTACCGATTAATGAGACAAATATTTCAGAGTGAATTATTTTCAAAAGGGACAAAATTCGAGGTTCAGAGTGTCCCTGGGTGCAAGGAGTACGTCGACAAGATCTTTGACTCAAAAATATTGGGAGAAATAGATTGAGTTTTCTTGTGAAGGGAAGTGAATATCTGTTGCAAGGAGTGCACATTTCCGAAAGCCGACTAAGTGTCACAACAACCCTCTAAGGAGAAAGGGGCTTGAGAAACAAATCTCAGGAGGAGGAGCGATAACAGTCATCGGATCTGTTGTTGGAAGGACTCTGGACCATTAGATCTGTGTACAGGGAAGCAAAGGAAAGTCACTTCGAACGATTTCAAGTGTGGAGTGTGACAAACTCTCGAAGTCCCGAAGGCTGAAGTAGATCGCAATCGTTCGATGCGAAGGACACGCATCAAGAGATCGTGTACTTTGGGTGGAAGTACTTCGGAGGATTTCAAGTGTTGTGGAAGCCCAAAGTGTTGAAGTCACTCATAGTCGTTGACCGTAAAGGAGTACATGTGTCGGTGGATCGTGAACTCTGGGGGAAAGCGCTTCAGAAAAAAGTGAGCTTAGAGGAGTTGAAACACCCAAATTCCGAAGCTCCGAAGCCTGAAGAGCTGAAGTGGTGAGTCATGAGGACAACACCTGTAGGTGACGTGGACACATAGGATGTGTGCCACGTGTCAGTGGCTTTCAAACCCATGGAAGATTGAAATGGCATTTGGAACATGGTCTATGTCACCCATTTGAATGGGCCACATATCAGCTGCTACTATTCCACCATGTGGCATCCTGTATGAGAAGGGTTAATGGGGCCGAGGTTAGGTAATGTAGTTAAAGGTCGGATGACCCACAATGGCGTTGATCACGATACATCAAGATCAATAGCTAGAAGGCATTGTGGGGACCCAAGTTGCATGGAAGTTAATTATCCAAGGCGGTTCCACAATCTAAACTGTTGTTTCACCGAGGGGTTATGTGTCAGCATCAGAAGAATTGTGGGATGAAAGGCGGGTTACTCCAAACAACCATTGCATGCCCCCACAGTTGGGAAAACGTTAAGTGATGTGACGTAATGACATCACCAAAGGTGATTGGGAATGTTAGGATATTAACAGTTCGGATGTGCGGATGCGAGATCCTTCGAAGCTCCGAAGTCCCGAAGTCCCGAAACTCAGACACCTGAGGTTCCATAGTGAGTGTCAGTGATTGGATGATGGGTAGACATGGACTTTTGATCCACTCTACTTTGCGAGTTCAATAACTTAGAAATCTGAGGGGTTGTTGTGTTGTGCTTTGAAAATTTCTGAAGCTGAAGGCCTAAGTAAGCACATTTTTTACTTAGTGCTTGGTCATGACCTGTGATCACATGGGTTGGGGAATGAGAGGAAGGGGGCTAGTGCCCAAAAATTATTACAGATTAGAGAAAATCTTGGAAAGAAAATGAAATCTGAACATCTTTCTTAAATCATATTGGTTTATGAATGTTGTGGGAATTGTTAAGGACTGATGGCCTGACAAATTCCAGTTGACTACACGTTGTATTTGTAGAGTTCAATGAGTGTCAGGACCTCAAAAAATTTCCACCGAGTGCAGAGAAATGGAGGAGGCACAGAATGCTTCCAGTTCAGAGAATGAAGTAAAAGGAATGGATTTCCATTTAGGAGTGGAAGAATCGAACTCCAATGGGCATGGAGGAGAGATGGACAAGGAAGAGCATATGATGAAAATCATTGAACGATTGCAGAAAGATGCCCAGGCTCACCGAGTTGATAACAAAAATCTCATGAAAGCCAGGGATCAATAAGGAAAATTCAACATAAAGTTGATGCAGAGTCTAGAAAGAATAAAAAAGAAGTTGGATAAAGAGAGTGACTTAAGCAAAACAGATAGTCGAAAGAACCCTGAGAGGAAAAGAAGATCAAGAAGCATTAGCAGGCATTATCATCACTCCCCAAAACATTCCAATAAGGAGGCACACAATAGTTCAAGCCCATCTCCTACCAAAAAACATAAGAGATCTGGAGTGGATGAGCTGAAGGGTGAAATGAACAAGATTAAACCTCTTAATTTTGATGGAGAACACGAGAAAGATGAAGATGTTGAGACTTGGTTGCTGGGCATGAGGAAATATTTCCAACTACAGAACTATTATTCTCATGCAGAGGGAAGAATTTCCATTTACCAACTTAAAGGAAAGGCATCCATATGGTGGGAGCAGCTTGTGCAAGTACAACACGTCAGAGAGAATAATGTTACTTGGAGTGAGTTCAAGAAACATTTTGAAAAGAAGTACTTAACTAAGAGATACTACGACAGAAAGATGAAAGATTTCTTTGAAATCAAGCTGGGCAGCATGAACATTGATGAATATGAGTTAAGGTTTTTGGAATTGTTGAAGTATGTTCCTTTCATCAAGGACGAGACTGTCAAAATTCAAAGGTATCTGAATGGACTGCCACCTTCCATCAGTGACAAGATCTAGTATGATGACCCAAAGACTATGGAAGAAACTATAAGGAGAGAAACATGCTTATATGATCAGCAAAAAGAAAAGCCTACTTTCCAAAAATCTTGGGAAGATAAGAAGAAGTTTAAGAGGGAGCAGAGGAAAAAGGGAATCAAACCACAATTTTTCAGGAATAGACCTCAAGGACAGCCGGGTTTTAGAGAGCCCAAGAAGGTTGAACTAGGTGGGAAAATTCCAAGACAACCACCTATGGAATGTTGGGGCTGTGAAGGAAATCATAGGTATAGAGATTGCCCCCACAAGAATGAAAAAGTGAGAACTGTCCACGATGTTCAACAGGAAAAAACAATGGAGGATATGGGCAATAGAGTACCAAGGATCTACATAGCCATGGACAACAAGCAAGCAAAATATCAGTCGCACATGATTGAAGTGGAAGGTATGATCAACAACCATGCCTTTACTATTTTAATTGATTCAGGGGCTAGTCATAGTTATGTAGATCCTAGAGTGAAGGAAAGTTTGCAATTGTTGAGAAGAAAACATGGAAAATCTTGGTTAGTGCAGTTGGATACATGAACCAAGAGAAATGTTACGGAGTTGGTTAAGTCTTGTCAAATGGACATGAACGGACTAAGCACGAGAGATGAATTAAACATTTTACCTTTAGGTTCCTATGACTGTCTAATTGGGATGTATTGGTTGGACCAACACCATGCCATCTTGGACTATCATAACAAGGCATTCACTTGCCTGGATGAGGAGGGGAATCAAAAAACTATCCAAGGAATTCCCAGAGATGTTGCTATCACGGAAATCTCAGCAATACAGCTGAAGAAGTGCTATAGGAAAGGTTGTCAATTATTTGCAGCCCACATGGAGGAATCACCTAAGGATAAAGTATCAAAGATAGAAGATCATGCGGTACTAAAAGAGTTTGAAGATGTATTCCAGGAGTTACTCGGATTACCCCCGAAGAGAGATATTGACTTCTTTGTAAACTTGATGCCTGGAGCAACTCTAGTGTCAAAAACTCCTTACAAGATGAGTACGCCAGAGCTTAAAGAACTGTAATTTCATCTTGAAGAGATTATGAATAAGGGGTATATACACCCAAGTGTGTCAACTTTGGGAGCCCTGGTCCTGTTCATGAAGAAGAAGGATGGAACATTGAGATTGTGCATTGATTTCAGACAGTTGAACAAAGTGACTGTAAAGGACAAGTATCCTCTGTCGAGGATCGATGATCCTTTTTATCAGTTGAAGGATGCCAAGATATTCTCAAAAAAAGATCTTAGGTCAGGATATCACCAAATAAGAATAAAGGATGAAGACATCAGCAAGACTGCCTTTAGAACAAGGTATGATCATTATGAATTCACAGTGGTGCCATTTGGGTTCTCGAATGCACCCATTGTTTTTATGTGCCTAATGAATGGCGTATTCAGGGAATATCTGGACAAGTTTGTCATAGTCTTTTTGGATGACATTCTGATGTATTCCAAGTCAGAGGAAGAGCATGAACAACATATGTGGATGGTGTTGCAAGTGATAAGGGGGCACCAGTTGTATGTCAAGTTGAGAAAATGATCATTTTATCAAAAGAAGATCCATTACTTGGGGCACATCATTTCAAAGGATGGGATATTCGTAGATCTTGAGAAGATTGAAGCCATCAGAGAATGGTCAACAATGAAGAATGTGAAAGAAGTTAGATCCTTTATGGGTCTAGTTGGCTATTACAGAAGGTTCATTGTGGGGTTGATAGCTCACCCCATCACTTCCTTGCAAAGGAAGGAGAAAAAGTTTCAATGGCCAGAAGAATGTGAGAGAATATTTCAGCGATTGAAGTAGATGTTAACCAATGCTCCAATCCTAAGGATTGCAGATCTGAATGAATATTTTGTAGTGTGCATAGATGCATGCAAAGAAAAATTGGGAGGAATCCTCAACCAGAATGGATTTGTAATATGTTATGATTCCAGGAAATTGAAAGAGCATGAAAAGAACTATGCAACTCATGATTTGGAGTTGGCAACCATAGTACACGCTCTAAAGAAATGGAGGCATTACCTCATGGGAAGGAGGTTCGAACTGAGGATAGACCATAATAGTCTGAAGTATTTGTTTGATCAGCCAACTTTGACTGCTAGGAAAAGTAGCTGGTTAGAATTCCTTTGTGAGTATGACTTTGATATCAAGCATATCAAAGGAAAGGAGAACAAAGTGGTTGATGCACTCAGTAGGAGAGTGCATGAATTACATGCTACAACCATTAGCATGTACCAAATTGACATTAAGGGCATAATTTTGGAAGCTGCAAATGCAGATTTGCAGTACATGGAGTTGGTACCAAAGCTACAACATGGTAAGATGCTACAGAAAGTGGAAAATTATAAATTAGAGGTTGATGGAATACTTCTGTACAAGAACAAAATTTATGTACCTAATGTCCAGAACTTGAAACTTATGATTTTGAATGAAATGCATAATGTGCCTTATGCTGGGCACCCTGGATATCAGAGAACTGTGGCAGCAGTCAAGAGCCATTACTTTTGGACAAGTATGAAGAAATAAATTGCAGAATACATCACCAAATGTATGGAATGCCAGAAGGTCAAAGATGAGCATAGGCACCCAGCCGGGTTGCTACAGCCTTTACCCATTCCTGAGTGGAAGTGGGAGGTAGTGACAATGGATTTTATCACAGGATTTCCCAGGAAAGGAAAGCAGCATGATTCAATCATGGTGGTGGTGGAAAATCTTATGAAAGATACCCATTTTATTCCATTGAAGACTACTCACAAGGCAGCTAACATTGCCGATATTTTTATGAGGGAAATAACATGATTGCACTGTATTCCCAAGACAATTGTGTCCGACAGGGACCCAAAATTCACCTCAAAGTTTTGGAAAGGGTTATTCAAGGGGTTCAGAATGAATCTGAACTTCAACACAGCCTATCATCTTGAGTCTGATGGGCAGACAGAGAGGGTGAACCAAGTGATAGAAGATATGTTAAGGATGTATGTGATGGACAAACCATATAAATGGGAACACTACCTACACTTGATAGAATTTGCCTACAACAATGGGTATCAAGAATCACTGAAGATGAGCATGTTTGAAGCACTTTACGACATAAAGTACAACACCCCGGTAAGCTGGGATAACCCAACCAATAGAGAAGTAGTTGGACCAGAGTTGCTCAAGGAAATGGAAGAACAAATGCTGAGGATTAAGAAGAAGTTGAAAACTGCCCAAGACAGGCAGAAAATTTATGTTGATAAGAACAGGACCCACAAAGGGTTTAAAGTGGGAGAGCATGTTTTCCTGAAAGTGAAAGATAACAGAAGTTCCCTAAAGTTGGGAAACTATTCCAAGTTGGAAGCCATATTTTGTGGACCATTTGAAATCCTAGAAAGGATTGGACCAGTTGCATATATGATTGCATTTCCTGCATCCATGACTGTACATAATGTGTTTCATATTTCATTGCTTAAGAAATATATCCCTGATGCTAATCATGTAATCGATTGGAATGTGATTCAGGTGGAGCAAGAAGGCATCTTGCAGGTGCATTTGGTGCGTATACTGGACTGGAAAAGCAAGCATCTCCATAATCGATCCATAGGGCTTGTAAAAGTCTAGTGGACCTAGTACGGTCCTGAGGACGCAACATGGGAGCATGAAGATGCTATGCGGGCACAATACCCACATCTTTTTGAATATTTTGGAAATCTTGTTGTTGTTTTGTAAATAAGTTGCACTGAGGATAGTGAAAAAATAAGGGGAGGGGATTGTAATACCCCAAGGCCGAGCCCCTTCTAAATTGTAATTTTTCTTATAGGCTGTTGAGCCAAGTGGTTATAAGTTGAAAGACTTATGTGTTTATTAGGCTGGTGAGCCAGATGTCAAGGCCAATGAGCCTGATTTTTGTATATGTAATTATGTAGAACATTAATAAAAATATATACATTGTTGCATGTATACCGACCACGAAGAAGAGTTATGGGGGACTAGAGGTAGGGTAAGGAAGGGGGGATAAGTATTTGGGACTAGGGGCTAAGCTAGGGGGCTTACCTCTAGAGGAATAATATTTTAATATTATTTCTTGAAGACTAAGGTGAACATGATATGTTTTTGTTATCATAAGTTACTGGAAAGTGGGACGTAGGCTAAATGGAGCACATGCAGCTCCAGGAAGACAAGTGTCGACCTAGGCTCATGCAGTTAAGAGCTGAAGCGTCAGCTGAGTTGTGGGTTCGTGAGTCATTCTACCATCCTTCGCCTGAATTCATCTGTCATTCTTCCATCCTTTGCCTGAACTCATGGGCCTTGGACGTCGACCTCTGGTTACCTACACACAGCTGAAAAAACCGCTCACGGGAAGGGGGTTCGCTTGCCATTTCCCATCCATCGTCTAACCCGTTGGGGCCTCTGTGTCTTCCCTCTGCATAACCTAGCACATCTGAGAAACCGGATGGGGAGGGAAAATCCAACCTATGTGTCCTATGAACGCAGGTTTATCCACACTACAAATCCAAGTTTGTGCCTTAACCGTTTGGGGTTGTTGCCTTGTGTTCGCCTGAGTTGTGTTGTGTCTTAGAGTTAGGTTGTTGCCATTTTTTGTGTCTATAATTGTTTCCTGTTGCTGTTGTCACCCGTATGCTAGCCGAATGTTGTTACAATATTTCTTAGGAACTGAATTGAAGAAGCAGGTTTCCAGGCCTGTGAGCAGCTCTCCCAGGTGAGAGAGTCTGTTGGGAAGTGAGTTCTCCTAGAAGTGAGTCCTGTAGAAGCTACAGTACTCTGAGACTTCTGGTCCAGCCTGTTGCTGAAGCCCAAGGTAAGGGAGGTGTACTGGTAGATGGAATTTTAGTAGTGAAGGTGTACTCTCCTGGGGTGGAGCAAGCGCGTGGGGAATGAGGGTCTATGAGTTGTGGGTGTAAGTGGCTCCTGGGATAAAAGATCCTTCCTGATGTTTTGTGCAACTTCCTTGTTTTCCTTGCCAAGCCTAGAATTCCCTTTCCCGGTGGATTTTAGTCCCAGCTCGGGGGTGGCCTACTGCTAAAAGTGATGAGCAGCGCGGTCTAAGGTTGGGAGGTTCGTGGAAGGTTTTCATGCAGTTGGTGGATTTACTCCAGCTAAAAGATAAGTATCATTTATGTGCTTAATTATGTATTTTATGCATGTTTGTAATTCTTGAATGTTATCATGTGTTCCGTTGCATGTGGACTTACTATTAATTTGAATTGCATCTGTATGGTAGTAGTAATTCTATGTTAAATGTGTTAAATTCATTATTATGCATATATATTATATAACCTGTAAATTCTGTGTGGTATCATTACCCGGTCTCTGGAGGGTCGGGGATGTTACACTACTACTATATGTTGATTTTTTTTTTCCGATAGGTGCATAGCCTCTCATTATTCAATGTAAGAGGGAGTTATCATATGGATTTAGTATGAAATATCTTGGTCTCATGCATTATTATTTGGGACTAGAAGTATGGAAAAAGCGTGGTGAAATCTTCCTAGGGAAAGGGAAGTATGTTGTAAATATCCTTCAGAAGTTTGGGATGACAGATTGTAGATCCATGGAAACTCCCATGGTGATAGATCTGAGGAAGTTGAGAAACTATGATTCTAATCCAGTAGACTCATCCCTGTACCGACAGTTGACTGGATCATTGATGTATTTGGTTAATACCCAGCCGAACATTTGCCTTGCTGTGAACACATTGAGCCAGTTCTAGGAGGAACCTAGACATGAGCATTGGATAGTTGCAAAGCACATTTTGAGATATCTTCATGGGATGCTAAATTATGGTTTGAGATATGCCTCAAACAGTGATGTACAATAGCATGGATTTACTGATTCATATTAGGTAGGGAGTGCAGATGACATAAAGAGTACTTCTGGTATATGTTTCAGTTTGAACTCTACTATGATATCATGGGCTAGCAGGAAACTGAATTATGTTGCACTCAACACTGGAAAAGCGGAGTATATTGCATCTTGTGATGCTTGTACGAAAGCAATAAGGCTCTGTAAGCTGATTTTTGGTCTATTTGATCAGGTGTTGGATACACCTATGATATATTGTGATAACCAGAGATGTGTGAAGATTTCATAAAACCCGGTGTTCCATGATAGGTCAAAGAACATTGAGATCAAGTACTATTTTATCTGTAATAAGTCCAAAAGGGATATGTAGTTCTCTAGTGCATCTCCACTGATGGGCAGACAATTGATATTTTGATGAAGCCTTTGTCCAAGATAAATTTTGCATACTTGAGGGATAAGTTGGGACTCGTGGAGATTTCTCCCTTGGTTGAGAGGGAAGAGATGACTTCCTTAGTTGGGAGGGAGTGTTGATATATGGCATCATGGATAGTTGGTGTGTTGGTATACATACATTCTCCCTATGGAGGATGGTCCAGGTTGACATATTGTTGGTGGAAAGACATTCTCCCTGTGGAGAATGGTCCAAGTTGACAGGTTGTTGATGTACCATGGACAACTATTATCCTGGGGCATTTCTCATATAAGTAGAATGGTCCAGGACAACTATTATTCTAAGATGTATGTCCAGATTAGAAGAATGGTATGTCTCTTTGATTTCAAAATAGTGACAAGAGTGGGGATATTGGTACAAGACAAACATTTTCCCTGAGTTCACATTGTTATCTCCTCAAATGACATAGTCAAATTTGTTAATTTTAGGTGATAGGAGGTCATTGAAAAATAATTTTCTAAATTTTTTAAGGTTCATTTTTGAGAGCGTTGTGTCTGTAATAAAGTTTGAAAAACATTGGATTTGATTTGTATTTCAAAAAATCCAAAAATCAGGTTTCAATGGCTAAGCGCCTTCCCAAAAGGGCTTATAAGCCACTGAAATTCGTAGCTTTTGGCAACTTAAACCCGAAATTCGGGGCCATTTTAGCCACTGAAAGTGTAGAAAAGCCTGTTTTTACTACGTTGAGTCATCATTTTCAAATGATGATTCTGAGTGAATGGAGAATCATTTTGAGAAATGGTCGGAGGTTTTTGTTTCTAACATGTCAAAGAACAATAAACTCTCTCATTTTTCCAACAGGTGTCATATATTGGGAGAATTGAATTTATCTCTGAGCCCTAATTTTCGGATCTCAGAATTTCCCTGTTTGACACATGTTTTTGAAATGCAGATCCCAGGAAAATGAAAACGAATCTCAAAGAACTGAGAGAGGTTTTTTCTCAGAAAAAAACAATCTACAAAATCCTCTTCCAGTTTGTACACTATAGTTTTGGTTGGAGAGATATGGGTCAATATTTGAGCAGCATATTTCCATAAATTTTTGTCTTTTCCAGCCACTTCACAGATTCGATTTGAGATAGGAGAAGAGGTTATCAGATCCATCTTTTGAGGATCTGAAACTGCTTGTAAAGGCTATAAATCCTATCAGTTTTATAGACTCAGGGGTTCGACTTTGGAGACTCTTTCAGACTTTGTACTCAAGCTTCTCATTTTCATATTAAGTAATACAAGCTTCTTTTTTCATTACTTGTTCAGATTCCCATCTTCTTATCTAGTATGTACTTGCACTTGAATGTTATATTCATTTTATTCATGTTTGTCTAATGCCTGATAGTTGTCATCCTGTCTTTGCATTGATGAGTTACAATTGCAAGTATTATTTACTTATTGTAATCAGCCATTCATATATGTTTATTGTATGATTCTGCCGGTATAGTAAGGATTCTCCACACATCCACTTATTTACAAACTCTTTGAACAGTAGTAGTTGAAATCCTTGTCAATCTAAATGTGTTTATGTATGTCTTGAGTGAGTGAGGTTTGATTTAGTCATCCGACTTGATCCATTTGAGTGAATCATTGTGATATTAGTTAAGTTACCAGGCATCGTTGAGATACAACCTAAGAGAGTTTCCTGGAGTGATAACACACATTAGTGTCCAGAGGGGGGAAAATGGTCCTGCACAATCATTCTTCTAAGACATATGTCTAGATTAGAAGAATTGTCCTTATAGTCCATGGCATGTCTTTCAGCATCTGGGAGGACAATCATTCTTCTAAGACATATGTATGGATTAGAAGAATGGTACTTGTAGTCGATTGTGTGGATTTCAACATATGGAGGACAATCATTCTTCTAGGACGTATGTTTGAAGTAGAAAAATGGTCCTTGTAGCCCATTGCAGGGCTTTCAGCATCTGTTGGGACAATCATTATTCTAGGATGTATGTCTGGATTAGAAGAATGGTCCATGTATCACTTTGTTGAGTGAGTGACTTATGCGAGACACTTTGTTGAGTGCACTAAGTCTAGCACATGACTTATTCAACATCATGCATGATTACTCAGATGGAGTATGGACTGGAGAGATGATGCAAAGGATGATATGATTTGATGTCAAGAGACTGTTGTACTGCATGGTGATAGCCTGTGTAACTATTAGTTGATTGTAGTGGAGACTGTGTGTCTATGGACAATAGTTATGTGCTATTGTGGTGGATGTGTCCCATTGGTAGTGACTTTGTGTCACTAGATAGTAGCTATAGGCTACTAGGAGTGGTTGTGTACCACTGGATAATAGTTTTGTGTTGCTATGGATCGACATTGTTGTGATCTATTGGATGGCATTGTAGTAATTGTGTACTACTACTTGTTTTCCATGGAGACTACCAATAGTGTTGAAGGTGTTTCCTAGGTTGGTGTGCCAACCAGTAGTGTTGGGGGTGATTTCCAGCTGGATGGATAGTGATGATGATGCTCGTGAATTTCTCTACATGATCATGAGATATCCTGTGTGGCTATGATGATGCTACCTGTAGAATGGTCTGCAATACTATGTGAGCCTTTTCCATACCATGTGAAATGGATGGATGTGTTTGAGACCATTATAGTCAATACCTCCATAACTAGGAGGGAGTGTTGATATTATGGTAGTTGTGGGAGGTATTAACCTCCATGTGTAACCTCTGACTAGAATAGAATATTTTGGAAGCAAGAGAAACCCTAAACATATGTGTAGAAACCATAGAAGACAAGTCGGTTCAGTAAGAGAATTAATATTAAAGTATTATCCTCCAAAAGGAGAAGTCAACCTATATAGTTGACAAGGAGAACTATAAATAGAGGGCACTTGATCTCATTTGTACACACTCACCTCACTCGGTCTCTCAAGTATAGCGCAATTTTGGAGCTTCAACTGCAAGAATGGAAGGTGTATCTTCTAGGGTGATTCTTGGTCTCTCTCTTGAGCATTATCTAGCCTAAGGTATACGCCTTACCTTCGAGCATCTCTTGGTGGTATTCTTGGTGACATTCTTGGTGGTATTATTATATTCTTGGTGGTATTCTTGGTAAGTGCAACTACCACTACTATAGTTGAGTATTGTCCTTGTTATATGGTTTTGGGACTTTCTATCTGGTGCACCATCTTTGGAGAAATATGCTTTCTCTTGGTTATTTGTTGGTTCTAGTGTTGCTTCTGGAATCATTCTATATAGCAAATGTTATGGTGCTCAGGGGTGGCTGCATGCCTATGGTTCGGTGACAATATTGTGATATTTTCTATTGAGTGCTATGTAAAATGTAAATAAAAATATAACTGCAATGCAACTTGAATTTAGAATACTTCGAGTGCCATATGCACTGGAAATTAAAGGACACTACAATGCAGTCCCCCATCAAGTGGGACATTTTTATTTATTTTCTTTTTAAAGGTCCTTCATTTTTATGGAGAAGCGTTTCATGGCTCTCAGGACCTTAGGGAGAGCATTCGAAGGATAAGTTATCGTTTTTTACTTTTACAGTGCTAGCTAGAACACCTCTGGGCCTTCAACCCCTTCTTCTCATGAAATGAAGTACATGCCCTTCTTAGGGTCAATGGACCCAAAAACCAAAAAGATGAGGAAACAAAGGGGAAGAAGTGTGGAAAGTGGTAAGTATGAGTGGGAATGGTACAATGACCCTTCAATAAGACCCCCTAGTAGCAACCCTTTTCCCAAGGGTGACCAACTTACTAGGATACCATGTCAACCACAAAGGTGAAATAAGGAAAAAGGTATAATTTCCAAGAAAATGTTCCATTATCAAGAGAGAACCCTTTGCAACATGCTCAAATTATTCAAATATTAAAGTGACACTTACCATGATACTAGACTTGTTACCTCATGAAGCGAGACTTGAGGTGCTCTCTGGACCAAGTCGGTGTGGTGGATGTTTCTATGTTGCTGACAATGAGTGGTGATGCATGGTAGAGAATAAGGGCTCTATCTGCTCAATGTAGGTTTTGTCGTTCATCTGGGTCTCAACACTCCATGTATGCTACCTACAATCCTCGAGACATCAACTCCTTAGTTACCCCTAGGCTAGGGGGTAACAAGCGGGAAAAATTGAATTATCAATTGTTGGGAGAATTCAAATTGCCAATCGGTTGGGAAATTGGGAGAGCTTGAATTACCATTCTATTGGGGAAATTTGGGAGAGTCCTCTCCTATCATAAATGACAATAGAAATACTGTAGAAATTACAATCGAGTTACAACTCATAATTATGAAGGAAATAAAGACTATATGTAATGGTAATTGATGTAATTAAGGAATTGAACTACAAATGAGATTCCTTGGAATCCCAACAAAAATATTTCCTAGCCAGCCTGTGTTGGGGTCTTGAAGGGAAATGGATAGCCTTAGGGACTACTTAGCATAGAAGGGGATCCCATTCCTTGGGTTGTGTAGGATGATGGGGAAACAGGGTTTTGGATTGGGACTACTATAGGTGGAAATATTGACTGTGAACTTGGGAATTGGGTTGTGTGAAGAGAGGTAGATCCAACCATAGGTAATTTTCCCTTGTGGACTCAGCCTCAGTTCGGGGGTGGCCTCTATTGCAGAGAGATTTGGTGTATCAGGGAGCCTATGTTTGGGTGGAACATCCTTTACAACCAATTGGTGGATAATTCCTAGAAAGATAAGTTTTCATGAGTTGTGATTATGTTGAATTAATGTTGCTTATGTCATGGATTATACTAGTTTCTAGTTTGTTCAATTCTTTTTGTAACTTTAAGTCTACATTTTAAATTTATGGTGTCATAGTGACTGAATGGTTTTATTGTATTGTATAAGCCTTCATTATAGTGCTTACATACATAAATTAATTAACAATATGGTAGTGAGGAAAGGTATCAAGATAAGTAATTCACATATATGGTATCAGAGCAACAAATTTGGAGTGAAAATTGGAGTCTTCAAGACTACCCCATATTCTCAATAGAGTACATAGGGTATTGGGTACATTACAAATAATCCATTTCATTTGGTTAGTACTAGATACATGTTTCTTAATCCCTTTATCACCTCTAAAAACATAGTGAGCCAAACCCTAATTGATCTTAGAGGTTGGGTGGGGAGCTCTCACAATGCAGGTACTGGGGTGTGGCCATTCATGATTTAACGTTGATATGTCCTAGAAATGAATGTTGAATGAGGCCATGGAGAATAAGGTTGACAACTTTGTAGATGGTCTATGTCCTTGAGGAGTAGGTCCTAAAAAAATAATAGGAAAGAATTTGCAAACCATATTTCGATAATTTTTATAACACACAGATTATTTCTTTCAAAACCTAACCATTACAACATACTTCGAAGATAATTTTTTAGAAATTTTGATTGCTTGCTAATTCAATTATGAATGATATATGTCAATTGATGATATGATTTGTCTAGGGGGGTGCTCTTTTAAGAATGAGTGTTATGCCCCCCGGATGAGGTGCCACACATCCATCATGCATTTATGTCATCAGACGAGGACCACCACCTTACACCTCCCTTCCCTTTCTCTGATGAGCGACATTAATGTGAAGATCTGGAGTGCAAGCCCGAGTTTAATTATCTGGTTCGTGCTAGCTTGGATCTTCATCATAGCAGGTACCATGAATAGGATTGTTGTCAAATCAAGTTTTATGGCCTGCTTAATGATGCATATTGGTATTATTTCCAATCTTTGGTTTGTGGTTCTCTCTAATTATCCCCTCCAAGCTTTGATCACTCATCTCGCTCCTTATTTGTTGTGACACAGACGTTATCCACTCTGGGTTTGGGCTGCTTGCACGCATCCATGCCAAGGGAACGAGGAAATTCCATGAGGGGGTCAGCCTACTACAACTACCTAGCCAATCGTAATCACAACATTTGCCCTTCCTTAACTGACTTGATTCCCCCTACTCTTTTTACTCCTCCGGCCTCACCCTCTCCAATTTTATCCCCCAATTCTTTGTCTCGTGATGAAGATGAATGGGGTCTAGTCCCTATTGTGGAAGAATTCCCCTCTGATATGACCCAAATCATTATTGGACTCTTCGCAGTGCCCTCTACATAGATTTCTCAGATACCCTCATCATAAGTGAGAGACAATTATGGAGTTCAGTTGCAGGAAGGATATTGGAGCTGTGTTGTTGTTGAAGAGGTGACTCTAGTGAGTATGGCAGCAAAAGCACCCACTAAAATGACCCAGGTCATCCCGAATGCCCGGGAAGAGTTTAGGCACTTTGACACGCCTCTCCCACGTGGCTTCTTGGCGAAACAACTTCAAATTATCTTCGACATGCGTCGAGACTTGGTTGATCAACTTTTCAGGAAGGGAATTCTTAGCTCATGACCGGACGCCTTGTTTGATACTCTCTCTAGCAAGCATGTCAATCATTGTTTCCCAACATGTGGCCAACATTTCACCATCACTCCAACCTGGCATCATCTTCCTTTGGATGGGGGGAGCAACAATGCCCATGGAGTATGATTTTCCTTAAGCTTATGTTTTTATTTTTTAGATAAGGTCGCTAATATAATGTAGAGGCCTATGAGCCATTTTTGTAAAACATATGGCCTTTTTTAACCCTTCAATTTCAACTATTAGAACAATTTTGATACTCTCCTTAATGGACCCGGGTCTCGTTCTGGTTTCCAATTTTCGCAGGCAAGATGCCAGGTCCTTTAGTATCTGTATGGTTTTTCGTTATATGAGGTATAAATATTTTATTTACGAAAAAAAAAAAAGATGGAGTGTTATGCCCAATTTGTTTTACCTTTTCATAAGATCAATGATGATTAGGGATGACATTGTGTTCTAGGGTCAAAAATTTATTGAAAAGGTTGATAAATATTACTTCTTATTTTGAGAATTTTATTGTGGATAATGGGCATACTACTAAAACTATAATGGGTGATGCAGACACAAAATTTCAAGATAATATTTTCACATCAATCACTCTCTAATATCCTGATTAGGTATCAAATAAATTTTGAAATTGAGCTTGATGGCATGGAGGCGAGTCATCTATACCTAAATGTGAAATACATCTTGGGGGTTCATCCCCAGCAAAGAGAAGACCTTCTAATATGGACTGGTGGTCATAACTTGGGATTACTATCCGTTAGCAATGTTTATAATGCTTTACAAAAAAAAAAAATGGCAACTGCAATTAGTTGGTTGGAGGAGGTAGTTATGGTCTTGGGATATTTCTTTAAAGATTAGATTGTTCACATGGCTTGTTGTGGAGGAAAAAATCCTCACTTGAGATAACTTTAACAAAAAAGGATGGGAAGGACCAAGCCTTTTCCCGTTATGCTCTCGAGCCCCAGAGTCTGTCATGCACCTTTTTGTCAGTTGCTCCTTTACTCTACAGGTGCGAAAGAAGTTTTATTTTACTCTCCATACTAGCACATCTTGGGAAGGTGACACTTTATCATATTGTTTTGTTAGTTGGACAAAAAAAGAGTGGACATACAGAACCCTACCCTCCTTGGCCTGCTGGTGCATTTGGCTGGAAAGAAACAAAAAAATCTTTGAAAATTGTAATCCTTCATTTCAGATGGTGGTTCAAAAAACTTTGGGGATGCTAAAAACCTTTGATGACAGGGGGTCTCATAATGGAAAAGGTCCTCAGATCTTAAAGACTCTGGTATTTACTTTTCCCAATGTGGGGTGGTTTGATGGGGCAGCCCAAGAAAACAGGAACATGAGTGGGGCAAGTGGTGTTGTAAAAATCAATGTGGACACTAGCTACAAATGGCTTTTTAATTGTGGTCCTGGTACAAATACAAGGGATGAACTTTTAGGTGCTTGGGTGAATTTAACTTTGGCAATCCGCTTGGGACTAGATTAGCTACAAGTTTTTGGTGATTCAAAAGTTGTAATTGAGTGGCTAAACTGTAGGGGGAACTTAAATGCTATTGCTCTCTTGGGATGGAAGGATATAATCAGGGAGCTAATCAAATCTTTCAATACCATCAAATTTGAACATTTATTAAGAGATCAGAATGTGGTAGCGGATGCTCTCTCCAAAAAAGCTCTACAAGCTCCAGAAGGGATGGCTACATACAACAAATGGATTGAAGGACACGAGCGTCCTTCATACTACCTCCATCTCTATTAATGATCTTTGCTCTTCCATTTGGAGATAGTTTTTTTTGGCTCTTAAAAGTCTTTGTATATCCATCACTTGCGATAAACTATGTTGTTGTACCTGTAAAGATGCTATCTTGTTTTGACATGGAAGCTCTTTAGTATGGACTTGGATCACTTGCTTTTGAAGAGATGGATGTTTATCTCTCCTTCTAGAAGAAACACCATTTTAAGTGGGGGCTGGAGTTTTCTTTAATTTTGGCCTAACCGATACATGTACTTGAAAACACTATATATTTTAATATATTGAGAAATTTTCTGCTAAAAAAAGGTACTACTAAATGTGAAATACATCATTATAAGTGAGTACCTCGACAAAATTACAGAATTTATGTGAAAGTATCCTTAAAAAAAATATATTGCACTCGTTTACCTATTATAAATTATCTATACTTTTTATAAGTGTTTAGAAAACAAAACTTCTAATTTAATTTAGTATAATAATTAACCTTCCAAAAAAACTAATATTTTATTTTTAATTATTACTCATATTCAAATTCACAAAATCCATAATATATTCTAACATTATATATTTTAACGACATCCCTTTACACCATCCGAACCAATGGTTCGAGAATCGTGGTTTCCCATTAGAATATATTGGAAGGATAAATTTTATCCTTTCATTTTAACCTACGTTGGGATCAACGCCCTTGCGCACTCATCTTTTCTGGTC
>SNQJ01S0010205.1:87111-99563 GCA_010110895.2 Picea sitchensis | reverse complement strand
ATTTGGTGTATCAGGGAGCCTATGTTTGGGTGGAACATCCTTTACAACCAATTGGTGGATAATTCCTAGAAAGATAAGTTTTCATGAGTTGTGATTATGTTGAATTAATGTTGCTTATGTCATGGATTATACTAGTTTCTAGTTTGTTCAATTCTTTTTGTAACTTTAAGTCTACATTTTAAATTTATGGTGTCATAGTGACTGAATGGTTTTATTGTATTGTATAAGCCTTCATTATAGTGCTTACATACATAAATTAATTAACAATATGGTAGTGAGGAAAGGTATCAAGATAAGTAATTCACATATATGGTATCAGAGCAACAAATTTGGAGTGAAAATTGGAGTCTTCAAGACTACCCCATATTCTCAATAGAGTACATAGGGTATTGGGTACATTACAAATAATCCATTTCATTTGGTTAGTACTAGATACATGTTTCTTAATCCCTTTATCACCTCTAAAAACATAGTGAGCCAAACCCTAATTGATCTTAGAGGTTGGGTGGGGAGCTCTCACAATGCAGGTACTGGGGTGTGGCCATTCATGATTTAACGTTGATATGTCCTAGAAATGAATGTTGAATGAGGCCATGGAGAATAAGGTTGACAACTTTGTAGATGGTCTATGTCCTTGAGGAGTAGGTCCTAAAAAAATAATAGGAAAGAATTTGCAAACCATATTTCGATAATTTTTATAACACACAGATTATTTCTTTCAAAACCTAACCATTACAACATACTTCGAAGATAATTTTTTAGAAATTTTGATTGCTTGCTAATTCAATTATGAATGATATATGTCAATTGATGATATGATTTGTCTAGGGGGGTGCTCTTTTAAGAATGAGTGTTATGCCCCCCGGATGAGGTGCCACACATCCATCATGCATTTATGTCATCAGACGAGGACCACCACCTTACACCTCCCTTCCCTTTCTCTGATGAGCGACATTAATGTGAAGATCTGGAGTGCAAGCCCGAGTTTAATTATCTGGTTCGTGCTAGCTTGGATCTTCATCATAGCAGGTACCATGAATAGGATTGTTGTCAAATCAAGTTTTATGGCCTGCTTAATGATGCATATTGGTATTATTTCCAATCTTTGGTTTGTGGTTCTCTCTAATTATCCCCTCCAAGCTTTGATCACTCATCTCGCTCCTTATTTGTTGTGACACAGACGTTATCCACTCTGGGTTTGGGCTGCTTGCACGCATCCATGCCAAGGGAACGAGGAAATTCCATGAGGGGGTCAGCCTACTACAACTACCTAGCCAATCGTAATCACAACATTTGCCCTTCCTTAACTGACTTGATTCCCCCTACTCTTTTTACTCCTCCGGCCTCACCCTCTCCAATTTTATCCCCCAATTCTTTGTCTCGTGATGAAGATGAATGGGGTCTAGTCCCTATTGTGGAAGAATTCCCCTCTGATATGACCCAAATCATTATTGGACTCTTCGCAGTGCCCTCTACATAGATTTCTCAGATACCCTCATCATAAGTGAGAGACAATTATGGAGTTCAGTTGCAGGAAGGATATTGGAGCTGTGTTGTTGTTGAAGAGGTGACTCTAGTGAGTATGGCAGCAAAAGCACCCACTAAAATGACCCAGGTCATCCCGAATGCCCGGGAAGAGTTTAGGCACTTTGACACGCCTCTCCCACGTGGCTTCTTGGCGAAACAACTTCAAATTATCTTCGACATGCGTCGAGACTTGGTTGATCAACTTTTCAGGAAGGGAATTCTTAGCTCATGACCGGACGCCTTGTTTGATACTCTCTCTAGCAAGCATGTCAATCATTGTTTCCCAACATGTGGCCAACATTTCACCATCACTCCAACCTGGCATCATCTTCCTTTGGATGGGGGGAGCAACAATGCCCATGGAGTATGATTTTCCTTAAGCTTATGTTTTTATTTTTTAGATAAGGTCGCTAATATAATGTAGAGGCCTATGAGCCATTTTTGTAAAACATATGGCCTTTTTTAACCCTTCAATTTCAACTATTAGAACAATTTTGATACTCTCCTTAATGGACCCGGGTCTCGTTCTGGTTTCCAATTTTCGCAGGCAAGATGCCAGGTCCTTTAGTATCTGTATGGTTTTTCGTTATATGAGGTATAAATATTTTATTTACGAAAAAAAAAAAAGATGGAGTGTTATGCCCAATTTGTTTTACCTTTTCATAAGATCAATGATGATTAGGGATGACATTGTGTTCTAGGGTCAAAAATTTATTGAAAAGGTTGATAAATATTACTTCTTATTTTGAGAATTTTATTGTGGATAATGGGCATACTACTAAAACTATAATGGGTGATGCAGACACAAAATTTCAAGATAATATTTTCACATCAATCACTCTCTAATATCCTGATTAGGTATCAAATAAATTTTGAAATTGAGCTTGATGGCATGGAGGCGAGTCATCTATACCTAAATGTGAAATACATCTTGGGGGTTCATCCCCAGCAAAGAGAAGACCTTCTAATATGGACTGGTGGTCATAACTTGGGATTACTATCCGTTAGCAATGTTTATAATGCTTTACAAAAAAAAAAAATGGCAACTGCAATTAGTTGGTTGGAGGAGGTAGTTATGGTCTTGGGATATTTCTTTAAAGATTAGATTGTTCACATGGCTTGTTGTGGAGGAAAAAATCCTCACTTGAGATAACTTTAACAAAAAAGGATGGGAAGGACCAAGCCTTTTCCCGTTATGCTCTCGAGCCCCAGAGTCTGTCATGCACCTTTTTGTCAGTTGCTCCTTTACTCTACAGGTGCGAAAGAAGTTTTATTTTACTCTCCATACTAGCACATCTTGGGAAGGTGACACTTTATCATATTGTTTTGTTAGTTGGACAAAAAAAGAGTGGACATACAGAACCCTACCCTCCTTGGCCTGCTGGTGCATTTGGCTGGAAAGAAACAAAAAAATCTTTGAAAATTGTAATCCTTCATTTCAGATGGTGGTTCAAAAAACTTTGGGGATGCTAAAAACCTTTGATGACAGGGGGTCTCATAATGGAAAAGGTCCTCAGATCTTAAAGACTCTGGTATTTACTTTTCCCAATGTGGGGTGGTTTGATGGGGCAGCCCAAGAAAACAGGAACATGAGTGGGGCAAGTGGTGTTGTAAAAATCAATGTGGACACTAGCTACAAATGGCTTTTTAATTGTGGTCCTGGTACAAATACAAGGGATGAACTTTTAGGTGCTTGGGTGAATTTAACTTTGGCAATCCGCTTGGGACTAGATTAGCTACAAGTTTTTGGTGATTCAAAAGTTGTAATTGAGTGGCTAAACTGTAGGGGGAACTTAAATGCTATTGCTCTCTTGGGATGGAAGGATATAATCAGGGAGCTAATCAAATCTTTCAATACCATCAAATTTGAACATTTATTAAGAGATCAGAATGTGGTAGCGGATGCTCTCTCCAAAAAAGCTCTACAAGCTCCAGAAGGGATGGCTACATACAACAAATGGATTGAAGGACACGAGCGTCCTTCATACTACCTCCATCTCTATTAATGATCTTTGCTCTTCCATTTGGAGATAGTTTTTTTTGGCTCTTAAAAGTCTTTGTATATCCATCACTTGCGATAAACTATGTTGTTGTACCTGTAAAGATGCTATCTTGTTTTGACATGGAAGCTCTTTAGTATGGACTTGGATCACTTGCTTTTGAAGAGATGGATGTTTATCTCTCCTTCTAGAAGAAACACCATTTTAAGTGGGGGCTGGAGTTTTCTTTAATTTTGGCCTAACCGATACATGTACTTGAAAACACTATATATTTTAATATATTGAGAAATTTTCTGCTAAAAAAAGGTACTACTAAATGTGAAATACATCATTATAAGTGAGTACCTCGACAAAATTACAGAATTTATGTGAAAGTATCCTTAAAAAAAATATATTGCACTCGTTTACCTATTATAAATTATCTATACTTTTTATAAGTGTTTAGAAAACAAAACTTCTAATTTAATTTAGTATAATAATTAACCTTCCAAAAAAACTAATATTTTATTTTTAATTATTACTCATATTCAAATTCACAAAATCCATAATATATTCTAACATTATATATTTTAACGACATCCCTTTACACCATCCGAACCAATGGTTCGAGAATCGTGGTTTCCCATTAGAATATATTGGAAGGATAAATTTTATCCTTTCATTTTAACCTACGTTGGGATCAACGCCCTTGCGCACTCATCTTTTCTGGTCGCTTCTCCCACATTGGAGCATCTCAACGAACGTCACGCTTATTTGAGTAAACATATTTATTATTTAGATTCACATTCATGTGAAACGAACTTTATAAAGTTGAAAGCACAATCGCGATTATTATTTTTAAATAAATAAGTGTATTTGATTTTAAAAATACCTAAATTAAAAGTTAAAAACAAATTAAATTAATTCTTAAGATTATATATAAAATTTTAAAAAATAATTAAATTTAAAAACAAATTAAGTCATAAGATTATATACAGAAAATTATAAAAAATAATTAAATTTAAAATATTTTATTAAATAGATATAAAAAATAATTATATATGAAAAATAATAAAAAATAGATTAACAAATTTTAAAAATAAATTAAAAAAATTGATTAAATTTAAAACATTTTATTACAAAATAATAAATATAAATGAACTATTAATAAAAAATAAGAAATTTATATAAATTTAAAGTTTTTAAATAAATGACTAAGTTAATAAGTGGACAAACTCAACCCTATATATGATAGAATGTTTTTCCTAAATTTAGTAGGAACTTTAATTATGGAACTTTATCCTCAAGAATTTTGGTCCATTTTAAGATAACCCAAATTGTTGAAATTTTGAAAAAGAAAAAAAATGGTATTTCATGTGTGAAATAAGAATATACATGTCTACCTTAATATGCTAAAAATGAAAATAGTGTGCATTGTCTAGAAACAATCTCTTTATCTATCTTATGACTACTTATTATAGTCTTCCAAGGCTCCAAAAGCACAACCTTTACCTTTTTCTCACAAAAAAAATCCTTACAACCCTATGGCTACACCATTATAAGAAGACATAAACCACAAAGACTTTGTACTTTCTAGAAAAAATATCATTTTTCTATCTTATGACTACATATTATAGTCTTTCAAGATCCCAAAAGGGAAACATTTACCTTTCTTTCACAAAAAGTTCCTTACAATCCTATGGCTACACCATTATAACAAGACCTAAACCACATTAAGCACATCCTAAAGACTCATTTTGGCTTTAGAATCAATAAAGTGATCTTTATGAGACTGGAATTTGGGTCCCTCCTTTACGCTCTTGGTCAGATAAGGTCCTCTTGTATACAACTTCCTTGAATAGCCAACCAAATTTTGTGTTGAATTCTCTCTATATATGAGTAAAATAAATTTCACTGAAACTGCTTTTTACCTCTAAAACTTGATTCATGATTGGGGATAAACACATATTTTCAATTCTTCATTTATTGTTTGCCCATTGAAATCAATATCTTGGAATCTTCAAATACCTACATAAACATTTTAAACTTGGTCTCACATTATTTTCATTCGAAGCCACAAATCATAAAACTCAACTCGATTGTGTGTTCCTGACCCAATAACATATTTCAAAGTCATATTGTGTGTAGACTCAAAGAAAAGAATAGCTCATGCACCACACATGCATGAAGTTCCTTGACATGCTCCATCAAAGAATCCCCAAGCCTTTCCATAATCAACGATTGGTTCCTTTAAGATTCTATGATGATTTTCTTTCAAAGGCTTCTAACTCCCCTCAAAGAATACTCTAATTTTGTGAGCAATTTGTGCAAGTGTCATATCAATACCTTGAAAAAACATGTTGTCTCTCAAACATCAAATCTCCCTAGATTACAAAATATGGCAATGCCTTAAAGGTTTTTTTAGATTTATTTGTTATCTATGAATAAAGGTATTCTACCAAAGTCAAGTGATCTCATTTCTTCCTCCTATTTGAAATTTGTAAAAGTTCATTATGAATTAATCTAAAAAAAGAGTAGGTAACAAAAAGAGACGATCCATAAATTCCTCACTACATTTGCATAGGATGCATCATCTTACCCCATGTTTTCTCCTCTTTTGGCCATTGTTCCATGTTAATTATTTTGTTAGCCAAACACAACAAGAAAAAAAAATAATTCCTTTAAAGGGATTTTTTATTTCCAGACTACCTTCCACCTCTAGGCTCTTTCTCCTTCTTAGTATTCTTCCATCTTTGATGAGTAACCAAGTTTAGTTGTATACTCCCTTGATCCTTTTTTTTTACCATTTGATTAAATCTTATGGATCTAATAAATTTATGGCGTCATGATTTGACAATTTTATGTGTCAAGTCCATTCCTATGCTTTCTCTTCCTATAAATTCAAGACTTGTATTAATTTGAAACCCTAAGACCAAACATTTATTCCATTAGGATTTACTACCTCTTCGAGTACAAATAATTTATTAGAAATTTTAACAACCCATAAATATCTTTACAACCAATCCAAGAATCTTCCCCAATCCTCACTTTCTTTCCTCTTCCTACTTTCCAAGCTACCCAATTTCCAATTAAGGGAAAGTCCCTAACCAAGACTTTCCAAACAATTAAAGCTCTTTGAGTACTTTCCCTTTTTACTCTAAACCAATATTCCATGGAATTTCCTTTTAAAATGCTTTATTTTCATCACTTCTTCCCATAGCTCTCAATTGTAGATTATTCTCTATGCCCTTTTGCAATGAAAACCATACTAAACACATATATATTCTTTAGACCCCATCCATTTACTTCTTAATTGAGATTATTCTATATGCCCTTTTGCAACGAAGGCCATACTAAACACATATATATTATTTAGACCACATCCATCTACTTCTTTTAGTGTTACAACTCTTGTACATTTTCTCTTTTCCATGTCTATAAAAAAAATAAAACACTTTTCTCTAATTTGATTTCGAATACCTTTGGGTGTATGTGTAATGGACATCCAACATACATGTATACTTTCTAAAACAATCTTTATGAATACTTTTTTGCCACCACCTTTATCAAGACTACTTTTCCACCACATGACAACCATTTGTTGCATCAAATTGATATTATACTTACAATTTTGTTATATATCCACATCCAATCAACATACTTATAATCACTAGGTTTTAATTTAAAACCTAGATACCTTACACCTAAATCAAGATCAAAATGATCCATAGGAAACAAGTTAAATACTTGCATATTTGGATTTTCACCTCCTCTTCTATACCATTGAACAATGTTGAGGACTTCATCATGTTGACATCCACACTTGTGTCTTTGTAATATATCTCTAAAACCTCCTTTATGCTTCCCAATGCTTTGATGGAACCTTGACCAAAAATCATAATATCATCCATGAAAAGGAAATGTGAAATAAACACTAAATATTATATCTTTATCCTCTCATTTCCCCTCCCCTCCTTGCATCTTTCATTAACATGCTTAACCCTTCAACAAGTAATAGATATAGAAATGGGGATAAGGGACATCCTTATATGAGAATTCTCAAGGGCTAAAAGATCTTAATGAATATCCATTTATTAGAATAATGAAAGAGGTTGATGTCAAACATCCCATGATCCAACAAACAATCTACAAATTCATGCTCATTTGTAGTAACAACAATCTAAGATATATCCAATGACCTTATCATAACCTTTTGCAAGGTCAATTTTCATCACAAATATTGGATTTTTTTTGGTCTTAATTGAGTGCATTCCTTCCCATGCTATTCCCATAACATAGTGAATTTGATTATTGAAAAGGAATCCAAATTGTTCATTTGAAATAACATAATACAAAATAACTTTGAGCTTGTTAGCAATAATTTTAGAAATGAGTTTATGAATAAGATTGCACAAAGAAATAAGCTTGAATTCTTCAAAGGATGAAGGGTCTTTCCCTTTGTGGATAAGAGCTATAATGGTGACATTTAATTCTACCATACCTTCCTCAATTGTCTAGATTCCTTAGCCAATCCTGAGATATCACCTTCTGGCACGTCATAAAAACCAAGATAAAATTCAGTCATCCATCCATGAAGGTTGAGAATCTTTTCCTTTTTGACAAAGTATATGATTGCTTTGATCTCTTCCTTTATGACTTCAACTTCTAATTCCATGTTCATGTTTTCATCAATGAGTTTAGGGAAGAGCCTTAGTATTTTCATTATTTAAACAATATTAGCACTCTAAATATCATTGAAGAAGTTTTTAAAGTATTGTTTATCATCTTCAACAATTTTCCCAAAGGATTTGGTCCTTGAGCAATTAGTCTTGCATATTTCTCATATTGTATTGACATTCCTTCTATAATTTACACACTTGTGAAAAAACTTATTGATAGTGTCCCCTTCAACCAACCATATGGCTCTACTCTCGAGCCTCCACTTTGCCTCCTCCTTATCAAGTAATGTATTCTTTATACCTTTGAGTTCCTTCAGAGTTTGAAATTCCCCCTTAGATAAAAAAAAAATATTTTGTATACCTTTTTCTACCTCCCTTAGGTACTTTTGATTTTTCAAAGCATGATTTCATGCCCACTCACCTTTTTTAGATTATAAGTAAATTGCTTCATGGTTGAATCATTAGAATTTATATAAAAAATGCTTCTATGCCCTTATTACAACGTCTCTAAACTCTTTCTCATTCAACCAAGAATGGTTAAATTTAAAGGGATCATGGGTTTATAGTCTTCCGGTTCTATTTGCTAAAAAAAAAAAAAAAAAAGCCAAATGATATAAGGAGAGCCTACATTTCCAATCCAATATTTCATCTTATCATTTTCTCCATCAAATTTTCTTCCACCAAAAATATATCTAGCCTATAAGATATACCATTCCTACCTCTTTTGGCATTCCTCTAGGTTAGAAAATTTTTTATTGGTTCCAAACCAATAAGCTTTTGGTCTTTATAAAAGTGTAAGGAAAAATCTGCAAGGGGGTCACACCTTTATATTTCTCCCCATATCTTCCTCTGATTGAGAGTTAGGTTGAGGTCCCCTCCAATAATTACATTATCACCTCTCAGTATACTTGATTCTACTATCCCATCCCATAAAGGGATTTCAACCTTTCCCAAACTCCTTGGATCTGACTTATAACACTATTCTTGCTTGCAAAAAATTGGTAGAGATAGGGTAAATTTTTTCCTTTCATTTGGTAACTAACCCTCGTGACAAACCCTCCACATCCACCGAGAAAAAAATTCATTCTTTTAGAAAAGAAGGAAAAAAATCCACATTGTTCGTCTCAACACACATAGATTCTTAAAGCAAAAAAAAATAGGTTAATAAACTACACAATGTGTTTTTAGAGTTTGTTACGTAAGGGCACCCTTGACCCCTCTAGAATTAAAGGATAAGATTATCATTTGGACACAATTTTTTAGATCTTTCCTATTCTAAGGATCCCATAGATTGTAAGCTTATTTCCCTCTTTGATTTCCTTTTTTATTTGAATGTTGTCGTGGATATATGTGTTTTCTCCTAATTAAATTTGGGATATCCTTGTCAAAAGCTAGTCTCGCTTCCAAAACCCTTGATTCCTCCAGAACATATTTTTCGACCTTAATTGATATGAAGACTTGATGATGATATTTTGGATTTTGTTCGAGCTACCTTGGTATGGGAATTTGATCCTAAAATAATCTCGATTGGTTGACCCTCACAGGAGAAAGGAACCCCATTTTTTTACCACAAGGGATAGTTTGGTTTCACCCTATGAGAAAAAAACCTAACTCCTTGGCCTAATAACTTCAAAGAGGGTTTTCCACCTCTGGGATTTGCATTTAGAATTGGAATGATATTTAACCCCAGGCTTCTTAGTAGGGGAGTCTAGACCCTTAGAGAAACTACCCCTTAAACCCTCCGTGTTCATAGTAATAGAGACCTTGCACCAAAAGGATTTAAGGGGAGCCATTATGGACATCTTAAAAGAATAAGGGAGGGTCTAAGATAGACATACCTTGATAATTGAAATAATTCCTTGCTTGCAATGATCTACATTATCTCCTTGGGAGTACTTCATTTACACAATAGGGGTTCAGTCGATTTCTATTGCAGGATGTAGCAAAGGCTCCAAAGCTTGGGCATCTGCATGCCTCTCTCCCATTGAATTTTCTAAAAATCCCTTCAAAAGACCATAAGAATTTGACCTTTTAACCCATATCTTCTTTTTTTGAAAAAAGACTCCCTTCAGGCTTTTGCAATCCTCCCACAAATGACCAATTTTGTGACAAGCACCACATCTAAAAGAGAGTTTCCAAAATCCAATTTTTGAGTAAAAGACCAGGACCCCCATTTTATTTCCATTTATGCTAGTAAGCCTTTTCTCAGGTCTAATTCCACCAAAGATTTGAATACCCTCATGTCCTTTTTCTCCTAATAGTTATCCTCCGAAGAAATGAGGCCCCCTAAAGAGCTTCCAATTCCTTCCAAAATTTAATTGTTCTAGAGTTCTAATGGTAGTCTTGGTAGTAATACCCAATTTTGCTACAAGTAGGTAGGCTCCTTCCATGGATCAAACCCCAATTTTCACTTGTTTAAGAAAATACCAAAGGGACCCTATAACTAGTTGTTTGAGAAGGGAATTTGCGTCATTAGTAATCTTCACCAAAAATGGAATCCACCCTTAGACTAAAACATGAAAGACCGGCCTAATCGAGAACAAATCTCCACACCACTTCCATCCTTATCTCTAGGGATTCCCCTCTAACTTTTTTTCACATAAAATGCTTGACCAAGGCCCTCTCCATCATTCCTTCCACCTCTATCAAGCCCACATCCAGACCAACTACCATTTTTAATTTTTATGGCTTAACCCTAATACACTTCTTTTCCCTTTTTTATGATCCCACAGAATCTCATTTTCACTTGATAAGAGTTTGCCACCCCAATTACCTTCCTTCTTATCACCAAAGATCTTCTCCATGCCCTGCATTGATGCAAGTAGATTCTCATGACCTAGTCCTCATCTCACACTCACCGACACATCGCCAGAGTGAGGGTTTTCGTCATGCTCAGATCTAGAGCTTAGTTGATCAAAGGAAACAAGAAACAATGTAGCCATAGCACAATCATGTCGACATGTCTCTTTTTCCTCAAATGATGTCAAATTGGGGCCATTGTTTACCTCCCCTTTCCCTCTGACTAAGGTCCTTAGCTGGTTAGTCCCATCCTAGGCTCTTCCTTCCACTACATGCCTTCCACCCAACGGGTCGTCGATTGAGCTTATATCCATGCCCAGTTGGGGATGGGTCTTCATTCAAGACTTTTATCCTTCTCCAAATGTCTACGAGCTCCTAATGTGACTTGAAGACCAAGGTGGGTTAGTAGCATTGTCTTCTCCTCAATGGATCATTAAAGGTGTTCCTCCATGGTCATTTGGAACAAAGAGTTTCTCCTAAAACTCCAATACCCTAAATCCCAAATGTGCAAGCCTATAGAAAACCTAGAACAATCCTTTCCCTAATCCATGTTGAATTTCAACTTTTACATTTACTTAAAATGTGAGCCATTTTAATTTTAATTGTTACATCCCTTATTAACTTAATCCTTTATTTAATGCCATTTATATTTTATTAATGTTTTAAATTTAGTCAAAATTTTAACTTTTATTTATTTATTTTGATCTTATATATATTTATTATAATAAAATATTTGGAAAAATAAACTCATAAAAATGTTTGAACTCATTCAATTACTAACACAATCCCATCTCTCTATATAACTTAAAATAATAAAATTTAAATATAAAAAATAAATTAATTTAAACAAATTATTTATATGAATCATTTCCAAATTATTTGATATACAGCAAAAGCACGATTAAAGACAATTATATGCATCATTTCTATATCATTTGATGCATGGCAAAATAATCTAGTAAAAATTATCAACAAGTACAAATTATTAAAGTGATTATTAATTAATCTTTTAATACTAGCTACTAAGTAAAATTTTAATAACCGGTAAAAAGAGTTACACAAATATGTAATAGAAGTCACTGTCAATTTAAATATAGTTGAAATTCACACTTGAAAGGTAATAAATAATTAAAATTGCAGCGAATAATTTAAATTAAAAGATAATTAAATATAGATATTTTTTGAAATAATATATTTAAAAGTTCGTTGGATGAATTAATTGGAGCGGTCGTATATTTTGGACTATGTATATAAGTTTTGAAAGTCAAAATTTTAAATAAACAATATGTTAAAATTCAATATCACCATCCGTACCAAAAAGTAGAATATCTAACTTTCTTTAAATGGAAATATAAATTTTAAAAAACAACCCTCAGTTAGAACATTTTAGGGAATTTTTGTTTTATTATTATATTTGATAGTGGCGGCAATGACATTAATTTGGAAAGCATCGCTAACCACAGGAAAA
>SNQJ01S0010205.1:50037-75192 GCA_010110895.2 Picea sitchensis | reverse complement strand
ACAACTACGTCCATCAGGACATTTTTCACCAGAATCTGGGCGAGAGTGACTACTAAATCTTTGATCATGCCCATGCACTTAACTCTCCTCGAATCGAACAAGTAAAGATCTCCATAGGGTCTGGTGATTTCGAGGCCTAGTATATCCATAATAGATTTGGGCATTACGTTATGAGAGGCCCCAGAGTTCAGCATGCAATTATGCAACAGTCGGTCGTGCACTTTCAGGGTAATATAGAAAGGGGTGACAATATCTCTGGCATCTTCAAAATGTGGACCAAAAGTGATATTAGGCTTGCCATCTTCTAGATTTATTACATCAGACTAACTCTCTAGATCTGAAAAATTTATCATCTTGGTTATTTGTTTTTGGTACACAGGATTCTTCGCCAACTCGACCAAAGGTATGGGTATCTTGATATTTTTTATCTCACTTTCTAGGCATAAAACTCCCATGGTTTTATCCGTTTCCTTGGCTAAAACATCGGATTCCTTCCTATCCACTTTATTTAGTAGCACTATTTTATTTTCAGTGTTTCTGGTTTCGGGTGAGCATTTCAGCTGCCTTAGTTTTTCTCGCTTGGGCTTCAGTCCCTTTTACGTTGGTATTCTGTGAATCTACCCCTATGTTATTTCGCATCTCGGTCTCTTTCTGGACGGGCTCGTATATTTCACCCCTAGGCAAAATTTTCTTGGGTTGTGCAGTCGACACAGGTTTGTTTCTGGGCCTCAGATTGTACTTGTGTTGGAGTTCGACCATTATGGTGTCGGCCATTCATTGATAAGCGAAATCGTTAGCCCCATTTAGGTTATTGTCTTTGGCCGATGATTGTTCCGTGTCCAGGGACTTCTCATAATCTTCTTTGGTCAAGTGAGGTTGTACACAGTCGTCGCCTAAGTTGTTTACGTCGTCTTCCAAGTCATCGAACTCTTGCGTATCATCCCCCCCTATAAAATTTTCATTTTTCAGAGGTGCTTGGATCTTTTGGTCTTCATTTTTAATTTGTCTTGGTTGGAACTGAGGATTGGGATTTCTTCTGAATTCTCTCTTAACGAATTGATCATCTTTGGATTGATCTAGCTCCATTCTCAAGATTTTGTTTGATAGTTCTTTTATTATCCTAGCCATGTCATCCATTTTGTCCTCTGAGGATCTTCCAGATCCAGAGGGATCTGCTTGTTCTCTGAGATGTCTACTTTCCCTGTTCCCCGTCTCAATTTTCGTTTTTAATTTACCTGAAGCCATCATGTTTGACTCAATTTCCACAGCGTCATCTTGCATTCGGGTTAGGTCGGCCCCTCTCCTTTCTCTTAATAGTAGAGTGAAATCGGGTTCAAAATCTCCTGCGAAAGTTACTTTAGCGGCGGGTTGAGACGGTTTAACTTCAACAGGGATCTTATTATACAACTTGTTAAACCTTTGGATAAATTCCATAACAGTTTCAAATCCCTTCCTCTTTAAAGACCCGAAGTCGATCAAATAGTATAAATGATCCTTTCTTTCACCCCATTGTTTGAGAAAGAGGTCTTCTAGAGCATCGTAGGATATGTTTGAACCTAGGGGCAGGCTCCGAAACCAAGTTCTTACCTGTCCCTCGAAGGTCTGGACAAACAATCGGGAATACACGTCCTCATGCTCAAGACCTATAATATCAATGAATTGATCAAAAAAATTGATATGCTTAGTCGCAGTTAGATCCCCTTCTCCTGTGAACTTGGGTAAGTTTTTCATATAGTTTTTAGGTAAATCATGGAGAGGTGCAGGAAGGACCAAGGGGGCATATCTAGCTACTACTTTGGTGAAAAACCTGGGAGGCGGTTGCTGGCCTTGACCTCCTATTCCCCCTGCTCCTCCTCCGGCGGGGGCCATGGATAACCTAGGAGAGGAAATCGGTGCGTTATAAAGAGGGTTGGCAAAGATGTATAGCGACTCTCTGGCTTCCTCGGGGTGGAAAGGGGAAAAATCAGGAAACTTTTTACCTGGGGAGGCGAAAGACGAAAAAGGAGAAGAAGGTATACGTGGACTCGGTTCCTCTGACTTGCAGGATATATAAATGGGAGAACCCACCGGTGTCGAATCTGTGTTCGTGGAAATTTCTTCCAGGCCTTGAGTGACGGAGGGGTTTATATTGAGAGTCGATGGGATATCGATAGGGATGAGCTTTGAGGCAGGCGTGTCGCCCTTCGTAACGTAGGAGGTCGTCGGAGAGGTCTCGGTTTTGACGGCACTGTCCGATATTTTCCTGAGAGGAAGTTCTTGCGAGGATGAAGGTTTAAAAGAGGTCTTATCTTTAGATTGATTGGACTTGGGTTGATATGCAACCACGTTTTGTTTAAAAAGACCCCTTGGTCTTAGTATTTTTTCAGGGTCGGAAACCGACACTGTCTGTTTGGCATCTGGGTTTTGTCTGGTGTTCTTCCGAAAGGATGTCAGCTTACTTAAGAGTGGAGTCGCCAAGTGAATGATGAAGGTTTAGCCTTAACAAGGTGTTCTCTCTTTGTTCACTATCAAAAAACGAAATTTGGAAATGTCATTTTCTCAGGGGAAAGTGACTACGATTCTCCGTCCCCGGAAACGGCGCCAGAAAGATTTTGTTCCTCAGTCTACACTTAAGACTATAAAGTGTAGAGTCTAAGCATCTAGAAAGAGTGGAAGAAAAGGAAGGGGAAGAAACAACTTCGAGGGATGAAGCTATGGCCAATCTCTGAGTTGTCTTTGTCTAGCTTCCATATATTCTTGAATGCTGATATCCCACTCGATGGCGGCCCATGAACGTTCGAGCTCTATACGGGTGGTGGTGGTCTTAAGTATGGTATCGAAAAGATTCAAAGTGGTGTTGGTTTGATCCGATAGACCAGGTTCGATGTTGGGTTGTCTTACGATGGGTACAATCATGGGAAGAACAGAGCTTTAAAAGAAGGTGGATGTTTTAAAGTGCTTATCTAAACTTTAGTTTATACAGGGAAAATTCAGTGAAGCCAATCGAAGGGTTTAATGAAACCAAAGGCTGATTTCCGTAACTGAGTTTAAAATCTTGAAAACGAGTGTGAAAACATAGAGCTGTCAACAATGTGGGGCATCAATTTTAGAGGAATCCCACACTGTGGAAGAAGCAGAAAAGATAGGAATACCTTGATGAAAGCGTATAATGTAGAGATTTAAATAATTCACAGGTCTTGTACCTACTAGTAGCCGCTACAGAGGAAAAACTGTAAATAACTAGATACCTAGAATCTGATCACCACAGTAGAAGTTATACTAAATTGCAGCTAAAACATTCATCAAAGACATATATGTAAAAAATGACATGAAGCATGGAATAAAAGGAAAAACACATAACTCAATCTTGACGAAATATGGAGTCTTCAATTCGCTTCGTATTAATCTTGGCTTAAAAGAACTTTCTCTATTACAATCTACCACTGGCCAAAAGCCATTTCTATTACAATCTTTCCTTTATTTAAACAAAATTTTGAACATCTAGAGTTCCGATTGTTCAAGAAAACTGTCAGTTACAAATGGAAAATTGGAGCATTTCATCTCCTCATCTTTGTCTTCCCTCGTAAGGGCGGAGCACCTTCCTTTCTCTGCCCTTCCGACTCTAGAAATAGAACCAGTTGACATCTGTCATTATTTAGCACCAAAAACCTGCCCCTTCGCCTGCTCGATGCAAATGACACACCTCTCCACCAACTGGGCTATCAACCTGGAGAGCTCTGCTTGGTTGCTTGCTTCAAAAGTGTAACAACTCTTCGCCAGCTGTGGAAACCTTTTCCCTACTTGTCGGTCTTCCGTGATGATAGAGCATAATTGTAAACTTGGCTGCACTAGCCATTTGTCCACTTGGACCATATCGACCTGTTTTATTTGAGATATCACCGCTTGCTCTTTCTCCACATTTTCTTTGATGTCCAGCAGGTGCTTAGCTATATTGATTTTGCCCAGCATCCCATCATTGCTTTCGTTATCAAGGTCTAGCAAACTTTTACTTATCAAAGCGAACGTTTCCTCGCAAGAATTCATCACTTCATTAGCTCTCCCCCCGCTTTCTGATATATTCTGCTCCCAGACCTTCAGCAAGATATTCCCTCTAGTTTGTTCTGCGATGGATAATTTGGAGCTGTCGACCATCTCTATCTTTTTCGTGGCTATAACAGTGTCTTGGAAAGCAACTTGAGCTGCCCCGACTTCTTTTTCCCTCAAGGAAATACTTTCTAACCCTTGATCTATCATCTGAAAGTGGTTCTAAATGGTTCCTACCTTTACAAGCAAGTCTTGTTGAGCCATTAATACCTTCTGTCGGATTTCGATAGCTTGGGATCTGAATTTTTTTATGTCTAAAGCCTGATTCTCGGCAACATCCAACTTCGACTGTAATTCTATAATTTGTTACCCCTACTGGCTTACCTGCGTTTGGCTGATTTGCGTCGAATGGCGCACCTGCTCAAGGTCGGATCTAAGTTTCTTGATCTCCTGCAGATCGGCTATTCGGGCTTGCTCGAGGCTTTTTCTCACCTCATCTTTGGCATTTGCTTCAACGGTAGCCACTTTAGCTTCCAATTTACTGATCAGGAGGTTCTTTTGTTTCAAATGGGCCTTCAAAGTCCCAACTGAGTACCGATTGGCTGTAGCATAATCCCTTAGTGTCCCGACTATCTCCTCTGTGAATTCTTCCTCTTTCGCAGCTTTCCCATCTGTCATGATTTTAAATTTTTTAGCCATTACGCCCTCTTTTTGATATAATTCTTGCCTCACCACAACCTTTCTTTTTTTATCAAAGAAAAATTCATTAGGAGGCATCTCCTCTACAGAAATGGGTGTCAGTTCTTCATTGAAAATCCACCCCACATCGGGATTCCCCTTTGTGAACTGTAAGGGTCTGATAATAACAATCCGACTGTCAATTTCCTTGGATGGTTGTTTCAGGGTGACCTCTGTGACTGACTTGTTTGACGTGAGTGACAGTGAGTCGCCCGATCCTTGCGAGGGTATCTCTGCTTGGCCTTGGGCTTGCTTTCCTGGCATACCCTTTTCAAGGTTTCCTTCCTGCTTGTGGTGGACTTCGACTCTTTGCTCTGAGGTTCCAGCCTCCCCTGCTTTCCCTTGGTTCTTCTCCCCGCTAGGACTCGAGTCCTTTGCACCTTTGGCTTCCATCTTCTTTGTAACAGGAAGCTTTGGGGCTTCACCCTGTAAAATCTAGGGGAGACAACTCCGTCGGTGCTCCTGGAATTTCAAAAAATCGGCCATATCTCCGGGTGGCAGGGCTTGAATTCGAATTAGGCCTTCAGAGAAGGACCTCGCACCCCATAATATTTCATCATGAGGGGAATCCTCGTGTTCATATCTCTTCAGGCCGCAACTCACTAGGTGATTGCTCACAACTTTACTAGGGTTGTGCTTCTTGAACTCAATATCCACCAGCTTCATTTCTTCTAAAGTCGTAGCCTTGGCTTTGGCGTGGCCAAAATCTAACAAGGAATACGCACCAATATGAATAGGGAAGGGCGGCCATACCTTTTTTGATACTCCTTTGAGCTCTTTGTTTATTTCGCTGAGCACAGTCTATCTGGCGATCTCATGACACAATAGCTTATCAAGAAGGAATAGCGGGAGAGAATATGGAGGGACAGAGGTGCCGAAAACCTTGATATACAAAAATTCCGCTTCTAGATACCAATCTGCCATGCTGCTTAGGTTGGTCGCGATGCTATCTGACATCCTGGGAGATGGCTGGCCAAAGATGGCGACATGCAATGGCACCATTACCTAGTTGAAGATCTCGTAGATGAATTCTTTGGCCTTATCCTCCCAAAGATTCGAGTGGTAGACATGAATAGGTTCTGTATTAGATGGAGCCCAACTCTAGTTCATTAGTGGGAAGGGTGTCATGAAGCAGATGGCATCCATGATGTAAGCAAACATAAAGAACGAAGCTGCTTTCTTACTCGCCCTCTGTGCTCGATATTCAGTAATTCGACTGGTTAGACTATCGGACAACAATTTGGCCTAGTCGAAGGAGAAACCCTTAGCGACTGTATGAATGAGTGGCACCTATGGGAGGAAAAAATGGGTTGTGTCTTCCTTCCCATACAACCTGCAGGTCATCATTGCTATGTACTTGAACTGTGGCTCCAAGGAAGAGATTGAATAGATCCTGTTGGTGTCAGCCCTGAATTTCGCGGGGTGTGAGACCCTATCTTTGATCAAATCGGACAAACTTTTTGCATACTGCTCGCACTCCTTCTTCTTGAAATCTTCTAGGAATTCGACATTGTGAGTAAGGTTCGGCATGGGTGACAGTTTATACATTGCCTGCAAATGTTTTGGCCTGAAGGTACCAATCGTCACCTTCTGTTCGCTGATAATTGTCCTGGTTGGGATGTCCACATGGTCCAGCGCCCACCTGATCATATCACAATAGGGAAGAAGCTGGGGCCTCGCCGCTATTTTATGCATCTCTGCTTGAGCGACGATTTTGTATTTGGTTGATAAATCATCCTTCTTGTTGTCACGAGAATCATTCGAACAGTTTATCGACTCGTATTGCAGGATGTTGGAAACGTATGACCATGTCTTGATAGAATTAATACTTCGGGGCGAGGTATCAGAAACAACGTCTGAACCCTGACCTGAACTCTCGGCAGCTGACTTGGGCGTTTTTTGTGGAGCCATGATAGTGAAACCTGCAACTGGACCACATGTCGAAAAGATTGAAAATCACAAACATCGGTTAACCTGGTAAAATGGCTCTGAGCGCAAATAGAAATGAGAACTGAAATAATGAAGGAAAAACTCTCTATCTTGGTCATTTAAACCCCTGGTGTCCTTGCGAACAGAACGGTCAAATCGCTGAATAGAAAGATTTAGAAGTAAAAACGAGATCCTACTATCTGTCACCTCACCACAGTTCAAATAAATGCCATAAATGCTTGACGAGTCATAACACGAAAAAACGCAAAAACATTTAAAACTTACTCTGTAGACGGTGCGTGTTAAAGGTTGCTTAATCCGTCAATTAATCCAGTTTAGCTCCTATAATTAAGTGTGTTTAAGTCTTTAATCCCCCCTTTTCGGTGTTCGCCGTATCGGAAGATTTCACTCCTAGCCTTTGAGCTCCCAAAACCCGAAATCACGATGATGCGATTTAGTTGATTACTCGTGATCTGACCTAAGCTCTTAATTAACCCACGCTTAATTAATGAATATCGCGACTTCGCGACTCGGAGCTACGAAGGTACTGCTTTTTGAGAGAGCAATCGCAGAGTCGCGAAATCTCGACAATGCTTAGCTAAGGTTTAAAGTGATTTACTCCTGACGCTAACCTGGGTAAACTTTAAAACCGTTATCACCACTTCGTGTCTCGGGATACTAAGGACAGTGGGTAGCGTCACGAAATAAACGAAATCGCGAAACTAGCTTGTTGGCCTTAAGTATAACATCTCACTTATTTAGAAGAAGGCGGCTCCAACAGGGATCATAACAAATACCTCCCCAGCTATCGATATTTCTACTCTCTTTAGGGTTTACATATATCCAGAAGCCAAAGTTAAATTTCTTTATATCTGCTTATGCTCTTGCTTGATCCTGTCTCATTCCTCTTAATATTCGTTTGTTAGGTTAAATGTTGCACCTCTAACAATTAGCTGCTTGCAGGGATTTGAGCGCTTCTTTTCTTGGCTGACACCGTACTTTAGTTGCGTAAAGAAGGTTTCAAGTTGTATTTAGGCATAACTAGAATTAGATATAGATAGGAAATGGCATAGGCCTTTGATCTTTGATATGTCATCATTCGCTAGGTTTTACTAGTCCTACTACCATTTTTGGATCATCCACACAGACTGGTAATTAATCTTTCTATATCTCCTTTCTTGTACGCTTGCCAGGCTATCCTTCTTGCCTTTTTAGCAGCTCATGTGTATCTCATAATCTATTATATACGCTTTAGGGTAAGAGCCTTATCCATAATTTGGAAGCCTAGAGGCGTTGTTTAGCTAGACTGATTTTGGGAAGGGTAAAATCACGATGTTGATAGTAGCAGGTAGTGTAGAGTGATGCATCTCAACATTTTTAGGCACGCACTCAGAAGCCTTACCTTTTATACTCAGTTGAATCACAGTTTTTCAAGCAAATATGCCTTTTTGGTCTGAAATTTGTAGATATACGTGGTGTCCCTTACGAGGGGTACCCGTTATCAGAAATATACAAGATTGTTTACATGCTTCTATAAAAGTTCTATGTCATGAACTGTGATCATAGAGAAGGGCTAGAACATTTATTGTATTAAGTCTCCAGTTGCCCTCTTGTAACAGACTTTTATACTTGTAACCATGTTCACATCCTCGTGATCATAGAGAATGTCTCAATGAAGAGCACTTTCCTTTTGTCGATAAATTAAGTTATATTAGCTATTCTTTTTCGTCTGATTGATTTCCAGCTTTATTCCGATAAGCCACCAATAGACTATAAACTGTAACCAGCTATTAACGGTTTTGCTTGTTCTTAATGTATCTTGCGGCTAGTTGAAGTCACTAACAAAAAGGGACGACTGATAGAGGAAAAGAGCCATCACGCAATTATGGACAAGTATGAGTAGAGCCATCTTCCTATGATTGTATTTGCCTGTAAAAGGAGGATTAATGGAATAGAATTATGGACAAGTATGAGTAGAGCCATCTTCTTCAACATATTGTTGAGTAGTCTTGTTTTCTTTTTTGCATGCATCCCATTAGGGCTGTATCATTTTGTATCAAACCAGTTTCGTAGTCAATCAAGAAGAAATGGAGATCCACTCCTTCTACAGGCTTCCGCAGCCTTTCACAAACAAGGAGTTGCTCTCTCTACAGGGGTCAATAGGGATTTGCTCCCTCTATAGCCAATCAATAGGGATCCGCTCCCTCTATAAGATTTCTCAACCAAGCAACCAGGGATTTGTTCCCTCCTCTATAAGCCTCTACAGCCTCTGTCACGCTAGAATCCAGTCCCTTAGCTCAAATTTTATTTAAGGGGTAGTACTACTCAGTGAAATGAAAAGCAATATACCTTGTTAAACAGAATGACGCCATCCTCGTCCATATTTGGCAGTGTATGCTTGATCTCATAGTAACACGTTCTTTGTAAATTGAGATGAGTTCATCTTCATGGAATACAACATTCTTCCAGGCAAAGGGATGCTATAGATAAAACTTATTGGAGTGATGTTTCCATATCCATCTTCAAGCAATTGATTCGCAAGTTGAAGGTGTTGAACTGAAGCAAATTCAAGGCATTAGAGTAAGGCTGCTTCAAGTGCTAAAGTAACGTTCATCTTGATTTTTGTTGTTAACATGCAAGATGCTGGCGCTACTTCAAGTGCTGAAGTAACGTTCATCTTGATTTTTCTTGTTCTCATACAAGATGCTAGCTTCCAGCACGCCCTAAATCATAAAGGTTCCCATGGCTCCAAACAAGAAGATTGGCGGGGAAAGCGCTCTTAATCTGAAACAGCTTACGGATTTGCAGACACAGATTCTCCAATCAATCGTGGAGCAGATTGCAGATATGAAGACAACAAACACTTAGAGCCGGTATACTTCCAAATATGCTTTACTAGCATATTCGAGGATGAGCCGGTGGATTGTTCGATCAGGATCATGTTAATCTATTTCAACACTCAATCCAACATTATTAAATCGACCAAGACCATTTTGCCTTTGTATATTGATAATGCTAAGAAGAATACAATGTTTACTTGTCTCTTAAGGTGTGGCAACCTTTGAGTGAGCATAGCTTCAAATACACAACACAAGACAAACATTCCATAGTCTCCTATCTCTTTAAATAACTTTTCCATAGCAAAAACCCTAACTCCTTGTAGTCCCATCACTAAAGAGTACCAACTACCTAGTGGGCCTTATAAAGTGGACCTTTCTATATTGAATAACTATCCATTACTATATAATGGGAATTAACCAACTCCTAGGATGGCCACATACAATAATTAACCAACTCCTATGTAGCCTAAAGCACGGAAGTTAGGGTAGGACCCTAACATGCCCGAGGTTAGGGTAGGACCCTAACATGCCCTCCCTCCTTCAAAGCACCGTTGTCCTGGGGAAATTGTTGCAAGATCAAGATCATGTGCCATGTTTTTCCACTGGATCAATACATCATTGATCATGTGTTAGCACAATTGACATTCTCTAGTATCCAATATTGTTGTCGGTTGAAGCCAAATGGAGCCTTCTTCATCAAGTTCAGTTAGGTTGGTTTGCACCTTGCACTTCAACCCCAAGACCTTTTTTAGACAAGACACATGAAATATTGGATAAATTGCACTAGAAGAGCTAGTTTGTAGGCCAGTTGTGGATGATTTAATAGGGTCCATAGAACTTGGGTGTTAATTTCTGAAGTGTTTTGTCTTTGAGTGATGTTTTTTTATAGGGTTGAAGTCAAAGAAAGACCTGATATCCTATTGCAAAAGATGCAATGCCCTTAGAGATGTTGGCATGCTTATTGCTTCATTATGCTTTGGGACATAACCAAACTCTTCTTTAGTATGCGGAGAATGGATTCTTCGTGTGATCCATTGTTTGAACCTTGGAACCACTTAGTATGAAGTGATTGACAATGATTTTTGGCAGTAAATCAATTCATATAAGGTCATTTTGATAGCTCCATGATAAGAGGCATTGTACCACCATTCTGCAAGGAGAAGCCATTGTGCCCATTGGTGTGGTTTTTCAGAGGCGAAGCATCTCAAATAGGTTTATAGGCACTTGTTGACCACTTTAGTTTGACCATATATTTGGGGGTGATATGCAATGCTCATTTTTAGTTGGGTACTCGGTAGTTTAAACAATTCTTGCCAAAATTTTATAATGAAGGTAGGGTCCCAATCCAAGACAATGGAAGTGGGCATGCCATGTAACTTAAAAATTTGATCAGGAAAGACTTGGGAAAATAAGAAGGAGGTAAATGGATGTTGTAGGGCACAAAAATGAACATATTTGGAGAGATGGTGAGTCACCATGATCACAGTTTTGTTACCCACCCTTGGAAGTCCTGTTTTATGAAATCTAGAATGACCTACTGTAGGTGATGATGAATGAAATTCCTCTAAGATTCTTTGTTTTAAGTAAGAATTATTTACTAGAACAATGCATCCTTTATATCACAATGTATTTAGCTACCACATATACCCCTTAGGAGTGTTCGGTCTTCTTGAAGCCTGTGGATGAGTTGAAGGATACTGTTATTTTCCAACCATTCTTGATGGGCTTCTTCAAGCCAACTTGGAATGGGTAAAGATAATCTAAAATGGATCCATCCTCCTCAAATTGTTGGGATAAGACATCAACTACCACATTTTATTTACCTTTCATATAGATAATCTCATAGTCATACCCTAGTAGCTTGGTGGCCCACTTATGTTGCTATGTTGAGGATAACCTTTGTTCAAGAAAGTACTTTAGACTACAATGGTCAGTGTTGGTATGGATTCCATGCCTCTACAACATGCAGGATGGCCATCATCTCTTTCTCATATGCAGATTTACCCAAATTGCGGTCACATAATTGATTATTGGTGAATGCCAAAGGTTGTCCTTCTTACATCAGTACTGGTTCAAGACCTCCGCTTGAGGCATCACATTCCAAGAAAAAGGTCTTAGTAAAAATTGGCACAAATAATACCGGAGTTGTGCTCATGGTATCTTTTAAAGCTGAGAAGGCCAGTTTTGAGACCTCATTCAAAACAAAGGCATTCTTTTTGAGTAGCGAGGTTAAGGGAGGTGCAATTTTTNGCAGGATGGCCATCATCTCTTTCTCATATGCAGATTTACCCAAATTGCGGTCACATAATTGATTATTGGTGAATGCCAAAGGTTGTCCTTCTTACATCAGTACTGGTTCAAGACCTCCGCTTGAGGCATCACATTCCAAGAAAAAGGTCTTAGTAAAAATTGGCACAAATAATACTGGAGTTGTGCTCATGGTATCTTTTAAAGCTGAGAAGGCCAGTTTTGAGACCTCATTCAAAACAAAGGCATTCTTTTTGAGTAGCGAGGTTAAGGGAGGTGCAATTTTTCCATAGTTTTTCACAAACTTCTTGTAGTACCCTAAGTCCTAAGAATCCATGCAAGCTCTTTAAGGTTTTGGGACGAGGTGAGTCTTGCATAGCTGTGACTTCCTTGGGATCAACTTGTACTCCCTCTTGGCTTACAATGTGACCCACGTGTTAAACCTATGAAGCCCCCAAAACACATTTGAAGCATTTACAAATAGTTGGTGGTCTTGTAGGAGTTGCAAGGCTCTATCAACGTGCTCAATGTGGTATTCCCATGTTTTGTTGTAGATCAAAATATCAAAGAATACTAGCAGTATAGGAATGGTCAGAATATCTTGTTCATGAGGCTTTGGAATGGTTAGAATATCTTATTCATGAGCCTTTGGAAGGTTGATGGAGCATTACAAAGGTCAAAAGGAACCACTAAAAACTCATAATGACCTTCATGTGTACGAAAAGAGGTCTTAGGGAGGGTCTTTCATCATATTATGGTGGTAGTTGGAACAAAGGTCGAGTTTAGTGAAAAACTTGGTTGGATGAAATTCATCCAAAAGGTCATCAATATCTGGGATAGGAAATTTATCATTGATTGTCAACTTATTGAGAGCCTAAAAATTAGGACACATGCACCAAGTATGACCACTGTGATGAGTAAGGGCTAGTATTGGGAAGTATGACTCTTGCCTCCAACAATTTCTTAATGATCTTTTCAATTTCATTTCTTGTGCAAAAGGGTGCCTATAAGTATGCACATTGGGTGGTTGACTTCTTGGATTGAGGGGATACCATGGTCATGCCCCCTATGTGAAGGTGGTAAACCTTGTGGCATTTCAAAGACATGTTGATGCTTAGAGAGAAATAACTACCAATCAAAGTGAATCTTTGGTGGTGTGGTGTAAAATACTTGAATGGTATTGAATTTCTCAATAACACCCAAGTGTCCTTTCTTCGACAACTTCTCCATGTGACAAGAGGTTATAATTTCAGGGGAAATCGATGTAAGCCCCTTGAGGGTATGTTTCTACCCTTTTTGCACAAATCTCTTGTACAATTATTTTAAATCCATGGTGACTAGTCCCAAAATTTGTAACCATTTTGGCCCAAGAACTATATCACAACCACCCATTTCAATGGAAAACATGTGAGTTTTGAGATGGTACTCACCCATTTGTAGTTTCACATTTTCACATATGTTCCCACGTTTCATCGTGCCACCATAGGGGATCATAATTTGAAAATTAGATATGGGATGTACATAACAATGTGTGTATTGTGCCACTCTCCTATGAATAAAATTGTGGGTGTTTCCACTATCAATCAATACAATAAATTTGTGGTTCTTGATGTGGCCAATTAATTTCAAGTCTTACTGTGTCAAGGAACTTGATAGGGCATGGAGAGAAATTTTGGGTTCCTTAGAAGGTGCTTATAAGGGGGATTTATCTTCCATGGGTGGGGTGGTGTTTTCCAATGCCGGTTCAAGAGTATCTTCATTAGGAATGTCCTCTAAGTAGTCATGTGGAGATAAATCCATTTGAAATAATTTTTGTTCTTCACATTTGTGCCCTTTGGAATATCACTTGTCACAATTATAACAAAGACGAAGGCGTTGACATTCTTCCATACCTTTGGGAGATAACTTGTGGACGTGGACTGACTATGAGTTGGGGGTAGTTTCCACAGGGGGGTTAGGGTGAGTGGTGAATAAAGGTCTCTTGGTTTGTGCATTGTTCACTATCTTAGCTTCTTTAGCTCTAGCATAAGATTCCAACCATGTTTTTGGGTGCTACATCATGACATGTACTTTAATTGCATCCTTGAGACTGTTGATGAAACAATCTTTAAAAAATAAAACAGATTGACCCTCTATGCAGATTGCTTGTTTCTTAAAGGCAGTAATAAAGTGGACCCTTTTACATTGAATAACTATCCACAACTATCCAATGGGCCTTATTCAAAGAGGATGGTTGCATACAACAATTAATTGACTCCTATGTAGCCTAAAGTATGGAGGTTAGGGTAGTACCCTAATAGAAGGTCTTGCTGCTTATTGGTGAGAGCAAGTTGAGGAACAAGGGAAGTCTTCTTTCTACATAGAGTTAAATGATGTAGTCACACCCACTAACTTTAGACCAATCACCATGTGGCATACCTTTTGTGTAGCTCTCAAAGATAAATTTTATCTACTCGGTTATCGTGAAGGGTTATGGGAACATTAGCTATAACTTAGACAATTTTTGGGGCAGATAATGTAACAATACATTGATCTCTTTTCTAGACTTCAAGTCTAGCTTGCCATCTTGGACGTAGAATATGTAAACTCTAGATTATTTCCTTCTTTATGTAATGAAGTGGTTATGGTTACTAATTCTAATATAATGTAAGTTGGTCCATACACATTTCTCTTTGGGTAGATCCACTCGGTTTACCAACAGTCTCCCCACGTCCACACCCTTCGCCAAAATTCCTCCCTCTTTGCCCCAACGCTCATGATAGTATTGTAACATCCACAAAAGAACCACTCACTCTACCACTAATTGTCAAATATTGTGACACCACAAACTTGTGATAATCTTGTTTTGTAAACCACAAAATGCTTCCTCTTCTCTCCTCGATGCACGTTTATGATCAATGTGGATAACCCCATTGAATCAGAGCTATTCTTAGTCCTCATGGCACACAATTATTTCCCTATGGATTGTGAGTTATGGTTTACCCTTAATTTATAGGACAAGGATTACATTTCTCACCTCAATTTGGATAATAACAGTCAAAAGAACCTTATTTATTTCTCCTTGAGAAAATCCTTATCACTCTCTATCACTAGTCATCCTACACCATGTAGTATTGGCTAGGTCAATGAGGGAGGTCCATATTTTTTGGTATTTCATACACGTGACCTTAATTTTCCATTGGACCTCACTTTAAAGACACCATCGCCTGCAATTGTACCCCACTCAATTGCTTGAACCTCATATTGGGCAAGCCCTATTAATTTCATTGCTACGCCTAATATGATGACAACCATAATATCTATACACTCACAAAGGAGGGCCAACAATTTTGATTTTTCTCTTTGGTAGCTCCACCTTTTGTCTCCATCTCATGTAATGATGCAGTCCACCATGTCACCTAACACAAGTGTCTTGACATCTCTGCATTCTCCATCAAGACACACTAGACAATACAATCCTATCTCCCATACCCCAATATCCTTATTCATCATGGTATCAACCTTTAGTTTTCTCCCCTCCTATTCTTCATACATCAATCCATATATTGATAGTATAGATTCCATGTTCAACATACATTGTATCCGATCACCATAAGACTTCACAAATCCAAACCGTAGTTCAAAATTCGCTCACCATTTAAGATTACATACCCATGATTCTTTGTTACCCTATACATTTGCTTATCCATGCCAAAGAGATGTTTCTATTGATATTCCTGAGGTTGTTGGTGGCTTGGTGACGACACATCATCAAGCCAAGATGGATCCACATAATATTCTTGAGCCATCACTTGTACAATATCCAATGATTAAAGAGAGAAAATAGGTGCCCACCACATTTTTGGGAACGTTGATAGCTAGAAAGGAAGGTTCCATAATGGTGGTCTCTAAAACATAAGTAACAAATAGTAAATCTATAGTGAACATTGAGAAAGAAGTCTACGACCTCTACAACACATAATTTGACTACAAAAAGCAATTAGGGTGTTGCTTGAAAATATACTCCAAATATTTTTGTTCAAGTCAAGGAACATCACATGTCCAGTTTTGGACAATGTTTTAAGGACATTATATGGAAGTACCATGGTCCTCTTCTTGAAATTTATCAAATTGGATATTCAAATGCCCTTTTGTCAACAACTTTGCATGTTGGCAATGGTAGAAGCTAATTATCCATAGGATATGTAATGTTAAGGATTTGTTGTTTGTGGAACTTAAAGGATGTTCTCAATAAAAGAGGCATGAAAATTTGACAAGGATAGAGAGATTGTTGATAGTGCAAGTAGGTAATAGTGCAATGACAAAACATTGGCACTATATCTTTAATTTTAAATAGATAGACTTTGTAAATAAAGAAACACATAACTCTCTTTTTTGTTGTATTTATGTCCTCATCGTATATGTTGTGATTCTAGGATGACTGGCTATGAGTTGGATGAGTTGGGGGTAGTTTCCATAGGGGGTTTATGGTGAGCTATGAATAAAGGTCTCTTGGTTTGTGCATTGATCACTATATTAGCTTCTTTAGCTCCATTATAAGCTTCCAACCATGTTTGTGGGTGCTACATCCTGACATGTAATTTAATTGCATCATTGATACTATTGATGAAACAATCTTTAAAAAATAAAACAGATTGGCCCTCTATGTAGATTTCTTGTTGCTCAAAGGAAATAATAATGATTCCATAACTATGCTTGTTTGGCATAATTTTTTCAAACATTCCAAATGGTGAGTGTCAAACATAAAACAAGCATAAAGTAATTGCCCAAATTGGGTCTAGGAAATGTAGCCTTTATAAGCATTCCTATACATTTGCCACCACTTTCAATGTTCATCGTCCAAATATAAGACCCCCACTTTAGCGCGTGTAGGTCAACAATAATGCCATGGAGAGAGAAATATTGTTACATTTGGGTAACCCACCTCGAGGGATCCAACTCATCAAATTTGTTCATGTCAGCCTTTGGAAAATGGTGCCATGAATTGTGATCCTCAAAGTGTGGGTGGTGATTATATTGAAACATGTGTGTAGCCTGTGCTTTAGGGGTAGTAAATTCCTCTTTCATTGGATTAATATTTAGATATCCTACATGGATATTCAATTGGTCACCTAATATTTTCAAGATGTCTCCTTGTTGGGTTATTCTTTCCTCTATAGCTTCAAGTGTAGACTCAATGTTAGCAACCTTGTCTTCTATCTATAGGTGTTGAGTGGGTTGGATTTGTTGTTGGTTTTGGGTTGTTGGGACCTGTTGTTGGTTCTCCGAGTTGGCCATGTTGTGACTTTGAACCATGGGACCACTGGAGATTTTTTGGAAGTGTTATTCTCCACTTTTCTCACTATGATTCGTAGCTTGAAAGGAGTCTTTTCAGATATAACCCAAATCACTGTATTGATGAGCCTTCTCAAAAAAGGTTATTTAAGAGGTATACCCAAGCCATGATCAACACGATGCAAAGAATACTTTGAGATAGGTCTCCCACAATGGTGTTGGTGGGACCTAGACTTTTTGTTTTCTTTTATAAGTACTACTCATGGATTATTATTACTATGGTGACAGAATCTTCAAATTCCTTTTGGATGCAAATATGTAGGATTTATTTGGTTGATTGCAAAATCTAGGTTTGCAGGGTCCAAAGAGATAAAGGAGTGTCAAATGTTTTAGCTCTCTGATATACCTGTGGGGTCCAACAAAAGTACTTGGCCCAATATCTCAAGGCACTAAGGAGGCCCAATCGTGCCCTTAGTTGTATGACTTGACTACCTAGGTACTAGAGAGTGACCTCCACGATTGTTGTCCTCTATGTACTATAGAAACAAGATGGAAAATTGGTTGATCTAGGGTTGGCTTTAGGTCTACCTAAGGGATTTTCAATACACTCGAAGGTACATGGAAGTGATATTATGTATACATGTGTTGTCTAATGCGATACTACTAGAAGGGATACCGACAGGGGTTATAAGAGTTTCCAACAACATGATTCCACTTGTATTTCCTGTGTTTATTCTTACCCAACCATAGTTTTCATTGAATGATATGTCATTGTGTTATTTAAAGACGCCAAAACATGTCTTTAGCCTAAAAAAAATTCTACTAAAATTCAAAGGTGTGTTGGCTCAGGAAAGAGCTCTGAGCTCTGATACCTCCTGTAGTGTTTCTTAACCCTTGAAAATTGAAATACAATTGGGTATATAGAGAATATAATTGTAGTTTAATTAGAAATAAGAGACAATAGGATATAATCTGTAAATATACCCTTTTATATTGATAATGTGAAGAAGAATACAATGTTCACTTACCTCTTAAGGTGGGGCAACCTTCCACCGAGTATAACTCCAAATACCCTAACTATTTTTCCATAGTAAAAAACCAAATTGATTGTGGTCCCGTCACTAATGGGTGCCAATTACCTTGTGTGCCTTATAAACTAGACAATTTTACATTGAATAACTATCCACTACTATCCAATGGACCTTATTCAAAGAGGATGATTGGATACAATAATTAACTGACTCCTATGTAGCCTAAAGTATGGAGGCTAGGGTAGTACCCTAATAGAAGGTCTTGTTGCTTATTGGTGAGAGAAATTTGAGGAACAAGGGAAGTCTTCTTTATGCATAGAGTTAAATGATGTAGTCACACCCACTAACTTTAGACCAATCACCATGTGGCATACCTTCTGTGTAGCTCTCAAAGAGAAATTTTATCTACTTGGTTGTTGTGAAGGGTTATGGGCACATTAGCTATAACTTAGACAATATTTGGGGTAGATAATGTAACAATACATTAAGCTCTTTTCTAGACTTCAAGTCTAGCTTGCCATCTTGGACGTAGAATATGTAAACTCTAGATTATTTCCTTCTTTATGTAATGAAGTGGCTATGGTTACTAGTTCTAATATAATGTAAGTTGGTCCATACACATTTCTCTTTGGGTAGATCAACTCGGTTTATCAACAATATCCCCATGTCCACACCCTTCGCCAAAATTCCACCCTCTTTGCCCCAATGCTCATGATAGTATTGCAACATCCACAAAAGCACCACTCACTCTACCATTAATTGTCAAATATTGTGATACCACAAACTTGTGATAATGTTGTTTTTTAAACCACAAAATGCTTCATCTTCTCTCCTTGATGCATGTTTATGATCAATGTGGATAACCCCACTGAATTAGAGCTAATATTAGTCCTCATGGCACATAATTATTTCTCTATGGATTGTGAGTTATGGTTTTCCCTTAATTGCTAGGTTAAGGATTACATTGCTCACCTCAATTTGGACAATAACAATCAAAAGGACCTTATTTATTTTTCCTTGAGAAAATCCTTATCACTCTCTATCACTAGTCGTCCTGCACCATGTATTCTTGGCTAGGTCAATGAAGGAGGTCCACATTTTTTTATCTTTCATACACGTGACCTTAATTTTCCATTGGACCTCACTTTAAAGACACCATCGCCTACAATGTTACCCCACTCAATTGCTTGAACCTCATCTTGGGAAAGCCTTATTAATTTCATTTTTATGCCTAATATGATGACCACCATAATAGCTACACTCACAAAGGAGGGCCAACAATTTTGATTTTTCTCTTTGGTAGCTCCACATTTTTTCTGCATCTCATGTAATGATGCAATCCACCAGGTCACCCTACACAAGTGTCTTGAAATCTCTGCATTCTCTGACAAGACACACTAGACAATACAATCCTATCTCCCATACCCCAATATCCTTCTTCATCATGGTTTCAACCTTTAGTTTTCTCCCCTCCTATTCTTCAGACATCAATCCATCTATTGACAGTCTAGATGCCATTTTCAACATACATTGTATTCGATCACCATAAGACTTCACAACTCCAAACCGTAGTTCAATATTTTCTCACCATTTACGATTCAATATTCATGATTCTTTGTTACCTTATACATTTTCCCCATGTCACATAGATGTTTCTCTTGATATTCCTAGGGTTTTTGGTGGCTTGGTGATGACACATCATCAAGCCAAGATGGATCCACATAATATTCTTGAGCCATTACTTGTACAATATCCAATGATTAAAGAGAGAAAATAGGTGCCCACCACATTTTCAGGAATGTTGATAGCTAGAAAGGAAGGTTCCATAATGTTGGTATCTAAAACATAAGAACCAAATAGTAAATATGTAGTGAAAATTGTTATGCCTAATATGATGACCACCATAATAGCTATACACTCATAAAGGAGGGCCAACAATTTTTATTTTTCTCTTTGGTAGCTCCACCTTTTGTCTCCATCTCATGTAATGATACAGTCCACCAGGTCACCCTACACAAGTTTCTTGACATCTCTGCATTCTCCGACAAGACACACTAGACACTACAATCCTATCTCCCATACCCCATTATTCTTCTTCCTCATGGTATCAACCTTTAGTTTTCTCCCCTCCTATTCTTCAGACATCAGTTCATCTATTGACAGTCTAGATGCCATGTTCAACATACATTGTATCCAATCAACATAAGACTTCACAACTCCAAACCGTAGTTCAATATTCACTCACCATTTACGATTCCATACCCATGATTCTTTGTTACCTTATACATTTTCTTGTCCATGTCACATAGATGTTTCTCTTGATATTCTTGGGGTTGTTGGTGGCTTGGTGACGACACATCATCAAGCCAAGATGGATCCACATAATATTCTTGAGCCATCACTTGTACAATATCCAATGATTAAAGAGAGAAAATAGGTTCCCACCACATTTTCGGGAACATTGATAGCTAGAAAGGAAGGTTCCATAATGTTGGTCTCTAAAACATAAGCAACAAATAGTAAATCTATAGTGAAAATTGAGCCAGAAGTCTACGACCTCTACAACACATAATTTGACTACAGAAAGCAATTAAGGTGTTCCCTCAAAATATACTCCAAATATTTTTGTTCAAGTCAAGGAACATCACATGTCAGTTTTGGACAATGTTTTAAGGACATTATATGGAAGTACCATGGTCCTCTTCTTCAAATTTATCGAATTGGATATTCAAATGCCCTTTTGCATGTTGGCAATGGTAGAAGCTAATTATCCATAGGATATTTAATGTTAAGGATTTGTTGTTTCTGGAACTTAAAGGATGTTCTCAATAAAAGAGGCATGAACATTTGACAATGATAGAGAGATTGTTGATAGTGTAAGTAGGTAATAGTGCAATGACAAAACATTGGCACTATATCTTTAATTTTAAATAGACATAATTTGCAAATAAAGAAACACATAACTCTCTTTTGTGTTGTATTTATGTCCTCATCGTATATGTTGTGATTCTGGGATGGAGTGTCACTTGTTCTCTCACTAGCCACTATATATTATGGATTCTAGGGTATCTCTTGGATACAGGAAGGTGCACTGAAGGGATTCACGGTTTTCTCTCACATACTCTTAATGGAAACCAAGAACTCTAAAAGACCTTTTTCTTGGATCATGAATTTTGAGAAATCAACTCTAGGGTTTTATTCATCTACTACATGGGAATTCCCCCAGTTGTGCACGGTATGCACAAACCTCTTGTTTTTGGTAGAAAACTCAAGGTCAAATTCAAACATGTGTAGTTCCATCAAGTGGATCATGTACGATGAGTTCAACAACTAGTTTCCTCATCTTCAATCACAAGTAGGGACACTTGCTATCGAGGAATTGACACAAGAACCAAGCTATCACACATTTATGAGTACATATGAACATAGATCTATTCAAAAAATAATAGGGGTTTTCCCTCTTCTGTAGAGGACTCCAACTATGAATAGGATGAAGTTATAATAAAGGTTTTCCCTCTTCTGTACAGACTCCAAGGACTCCAACTATGGATAGGATGAAGTTCTTATTGATTAGTTCAATTATTGGGTTGTTAGCTTTTAATATATTTTAATGCTTTGTGTTTATGGCTATCTCTACATGATTGTATTTGCCTAAAAAAGGAGGATTAATGGAATAGAATGTGTATGTATCTTCTTCAACATATTCTAGAGTAGTTATATTCTTTGTTATTTTCTAGTTGACATATAACTTGTTATGATTCTATCAACAACTTTATATTTTCTGCAATGCTAAGGTAATGAAATGGTTGTAAGTTGAGGATGAGGGAATGTCGACCATGTAGTGCCCTAAAAAAAATTAATAGGGCTTTATAAGGAGATATTGTAATATTTTGATTCTTGGAAGTTAACACATTTAGATATTGGAGACATAGATATTTACTAATAGAAAACACCTAGTAACACCAACTTTGTTTAATTTAATTCTACTATCATATACCCATCTTAACTCTATATTTTTAAGGGGGGATGTTAGTAATGCCACCATTATCGTTATCGTGTGTGAATATATTGCAAAGGATCTTGAGTATAATCGATTGAAAATATTGAAAAATATTAACAAACTTAAAATTACAAAAATATTCATTTTTTCATTTTTTTAAACATTTAAAACTACAACAACAACAAACAAATACAGTGCCACACAAATATGAAAATAAAAATAATATATAAGATGCATAATATGTCAAGTGATACATCACACATTGATATTGAATTTTGATATATGTGCCAATTCGGGATAGGTTGATACAAATTCACATAAAAAATATAATAAATGTATCTCATGAATCATATTCATGAGTCATCTAGATTATACAATGATAAATATACTAAGGAATAATCAATTCCCTCTACCCATTTTATGGGAAAAGGTCTGATAAATATACTAAGGAATAATCAATTCCCTCTACCCATTTTATGGGAAAAGGTCAACACTCTTCCTTTGGAAGTAGTAGGTGTTGGGGTTGGGATGAAATGTTTTGGGATTGAGTTAGAAGATAGAGTGGAAGTGAAATGTCCTTTGCTAGATACTTGTTTTTGTTGAGGTAGTGGTCATGACACACACTCAATCTCCTTCTCCAAAGGTGTCTACATTAGAAGTGGAAAATCCTTCTCCTCCTTCTTCCCCTCCCCTACCACCTCCTTTGGTGCATTGACGTCCTCTTCCAGTGCCTCCTCCATAATAGACATTTGAGCCTTAACCCTCCATTGAGTCGTGGTGTCAATTGTATCCAATGAAATGACCTTTTTGTTAGTTTTTTTTTTCAATCTAGTTCATAAAGAGCCTCTGATTGTAGTAGACATAGACCATATCATTAAGGCACTGGGTATATAACCTGTATGAGGGTCATATTGTAATTAGAGAATTTCAGGCACAAATTAATGAATTATAACAAATTAAAATTTTAATTTGAACATTTTTAACTTGTTGTGCTTCTTAGTGTGTGTTTTTTCAAATACACTATAGTTGCACTTGCACCTTGAAGGATTGCAAGTCTGATCGAGCACCCAACTAGAAATTTTCTATAAATCTGGTGCTCTTTTGTGATAGTTTTCCCACTAAACATCTATAGTGAATACAAAAATACTTCAATTATATTCCCATTGAGTAGCAAATATATAGAAAGGAAAGACATTAAAATTTGGAATCTTGAAACAAATTGAAGCTTACCTAGATTACTAGCGTTCCTGTCTTAAATGGCCATGTCATAACCAAATGTCATATGGACAGCCTATATACTAAGTCACCATACACGTGGACATGAGACATAGAGGACATGAAAATACGAGTATCCGACACAGGCACGACGATCCCTGCAAACAGAACACATAGGACATGTTATATATATAGACACGTGGACATGGGACACAGAGGACATGAAAATACGAGTATCTGACACAGGCACGTCGTCCCCCGAAAACAAAACACATAGGACATGTTATATATATATATATATTAAGTTATGAATTACACATACAAAAATGAAATAATTAATAAAACTGTAAACATTTACATGAATGATGTTGATGATACAAATTCATTATTCAATCATACAACTAATACTACTACTAACTTACTAACATAAATGATGAATCATGATAAATATTAAAATCATAATGTCAAACATTGAAATTTGAAACACACAAGAAATTTAAACCATAAACTGCAGTTTTCTCATTAAGTCATCAAAATCAAAATGTGTTACATAGACACTGACTCCCGAGTCACTACTACAGGATATAACCTACAACCTACAACCTACAGGCTACTATAGGTGGGAATTCTAGTGGAAAATACAAAATAAGGTAGAAATAGATATTAGAACCGTAGATGGAAGAATCCCATAGCACAAGACTATCACTGGTCATTGGTCAGTAGTCCTCCAGATCCATTTCATCATCATCAAAATCAACGTCATCACCACTGTTCTATCCTCCAATATTCGGTTTCTCTACATGATCATCCAATCCAATTTGTGGAACTGGATCTGTTGTTGTGGAGGATGACCCCTCAAGAGGAATATCATCCTCAAAAGTGATTGGCTCTAGCACCAAGTCATTAAGATCCATGTTGGCCAATGCCAATGCAACATTTTCATCCAAACCCACATCATCAAGAAACACATACCACATATTTGTCTTTCCTTCCATACACTCCTCTCTCTACCTGTAAATAATATGGAGGTTGGTGTGCACATACACCATTGACTCATCCTTGGACTGCTCAAGCCTACTCTTCTTCAAACTATAGAAATTCTCATATGTGCTCCAATTCCTCTCACAACAAGAAGATGAAGTAACCTTAGAGAGTATCCTCATGGATAAATCATGTATAGGAGGGCATGTTTCCCTATGAGTTCCCCACCAAGCATGGGGCTTCTTATCCCCCCTATCTTTGAACACATCATATCTAGAAAATATCCCACTGGAAATGGAAAAATCTATAAAGCTTGCCTCCACCTCATAAAGGGATTCTTTATCCTGATATAGCCATCTAAATGCTTCCTTCCTCCCTTATGAAAGCTCATGATCCACGTGAGGCGGGAATCTGTGTGAAGTCCCACCACTGAGCCACTCACTACTGTAGTATTTGGGATTCAATGAGTGAGCCAAGCAATGAAAAGGTGTGCAATTCTTATTCCACCTACTAATAATAATAACCTATATGGCCCTCGGATGGGGTGCCATGCGAAGCAGGGTGGGTATGTGGAGCAGCGCCAGGAGAGGCCATTAATGATGGCCATCCGCCCCCATATCCCTGATAGTTATGAGGGGCATCAATTCAGTCGGCCTCCACCTTTTGATGAGGCCTCTCACTCGCGCGAGGAGACCGGCCAGCTAGAGAATTAAGACCACAGCCTTAATGGCTATAGCCACCATTTTCTCCCTTATCAACTTTCTCAGTGGCTTTGGGATGTATTGGAAGGTTACAGAGCTGAGCGAGAACAACAGCGCAGGGGGCATTCGGGCTCTCGTTCTTGTTCTAACCATGCCATGAGCCAGGGGAAGGCATC
>SNQJ01S0010205.1:0-35697 GCA_010110895.2 Picea sitchensis | reverse complement strand
AGTATATTATTATTATTTCTGGCCGACTTCTTCTCTTGGAGGCTAATAACCTAATATAAATTATCTTCTTGAGCCAACAAGACTTCTAGGGTTATTAGCCAACTCATTAGGGTTTTCTCTTGCTTTCTGGAGTCTTCTATTCTCGTCAGGTTTACACGTGGAGGTAAATACCTCCCACAGCTACCATAATATTAACAATCCTAGCTTGTTGGAAGCTATGATAAGAAATACACAATATGGATGACTCTACATTAGGATAGAGACTATACAACACCAAAGTATAACAACATATTCCATATCCTATGCTCAAAGCTGGGTATTCAAGATTATGAGAGCCACCTAGTTCTGAAGTACCACAGTGGCCTGCATAGGTACATCCAAACATAAATTGATTTCTTGGACATCTTCTCACTGGGAGCCACTTATCGTTATGCTATCAAAATTGAGAATAAATTCGAACAAAGGAATGTAGGAGTTCAGGTCTAAAAATATGCCACAACAAAAGCATGGTAAAGGAATTCCTAACACGTAGAACAAAGGACAAAGCAAGGAGAGCAAATCTCAAGAAAACAAGTCCAAGCAGCAGGCAAAGAAGGGTGATGGGAAGTCAAAGGACACTAGAAAGTGGTGTGAGTTCCAAAAAATCCCCCGACACAACACTAATGAATGTCGCTCAAAATAGTCATTGTTGGTCGAGCTCAAAGAAAAAGAATCAAACTCTGGATCAGACTCTGATTCGGAGCATAATAAAGGGAAACAGATCATAGATGAAAAAATCACTGCTACCATTGCGACCAAAAAAATCCAACCAAAAGAACCATAGGAGATTAAGGAGGGGGGGCACCTCTTCCACTCACAGATGTGGGTGAAGGGGACCTCACTACATTTCATTGTTAATAGAGGGACTCAAAAGAACCTTATCTCAGCCAAGGTCATCAAAAGAAAGAAGTTGTCGACAATGCCACATCCCCAACCATACACAATCGAGTGGTTAAACCAGGGACAAGACATTCATATCGGCCAACAATGTCACGTATCCTACGACATCAATCCCTTCAAAGATCAGGTATTGTATGATGTTGCCCCACTTGAAGTATGTGATGTTCTTTTAGGACAACAACCATATATGCAGAAATGTCATGTTGTTTATGAGTCTTGGCCCCATAGTGTCATTGTTACTGTAGGGGTCATCTCTACAGGGTACCAGAGGTAGTTCCGACTACTACCAATTCATTGATCTCAACAAAACAATGCCACAAAGTAATATCTCAAACCACAAAATTTGTCCTCTTCATGATCCAGTCAAAAGGTGAATGGAAGGTCATTGTGACTACCATAGCCTCGACCCGAGACCTTTCTACATAGTAGAAGGAATTCGACAAGATTGTAGAGGAGTACAAAGATATTTTTGCTTCACCTACAGGGGTGCCTCTTCACTTCCAATTGAAGCTTTCCATTGACTTGGTATCCAGTGCCCCCTTACCCAATGGTCCAATCTATAGATGCTCCCTTCCGAAGAATGAGGAAATAAAGTGTCAAATTCATGAGCTCATATAAAAGGGCCTCATTCAACCAAGCCCCTCACCTTGTGGGATACCAATTGTGTTGGTGCAGAAGAAGGTTTTGTATGTTCAACATAGATATAACAAATCCCTTCACAACTCTATTGGCCACAACCCCTTTCAGGTGTGCTTGGGGTTCCAACCATTAACCCCCATTAATGCAGCTCTTCGTGTTGCATCTTCACCAACATAGTCCTTCCACACTCAAATTGAGGTAGATCAAGAAGAATTTTTTTTTTAATGAATCCAACACCTCAAACAAGACGTTCATGACATCCTTCAGAAGGATAATGCCAAGTACAAGCAGCGACACAACCAACATCTGGTTCCACATAAGTTTCAAGTTGGTTATAAGGTGTGGTTAAACTTGCAGAAAGAGTGCCTCACAGGCCCCCACAAGAAGCTAAGACCACTTTGATATGGGCCTTACACCATCACAAAGGTTCTGGGTGAAAATTATTTTGAATTGAGTATTCTTCCTTTCCTTGGCTTGCACCTAATATTTAATGTGGATTTTCTCTGACCATATTACCCAACTCTACTGGACACCTCGGAGGTGGCTAAGAATTTGGCCCTTACCGAACTCAATCCTGACTACATTAAGAAAGCTATAGTGGATCAGATCATTGAGACCCAAATGAAATCCACCCACCAAAAGAACATACAACTCTATCAGGTTTTCAAAGTAGGACAACTTCTTTAGTAAGGCAAGTGGCTCACCGGGATTCTAATTCAACAAAAGTTTCCCCAGCTCCTAAAATAACTTGACACAATGAGGACCATTTCTTCTTAAAGGGGGGGTACTGATCCAGGTGGATATCAGTGGTCATTCACCACTTCCACTGAATCAACAGGATCACTAATTTTGTTTTACCATTGGTAGTTTACGAGCCCATGGTTTTGGAAAACCATGGTATACACCCATGGTATTTGCAAGGTGGAGAAAAATAAAACAAATAATAATAAAATAGTGAAAATATATGACTCTTAAGTGAAAATGCACCCATAAGTAAGATATATATATAGGCCCTCTCATTTGTAAAAGATCATCTCATTTTTCCTTCAGGATGTAGACATAAAACATTTGAGCATTGTGAGCTTAATAGGTGTGTCCACTTTAGGCCCACATAATTTTTAGCACTTTTCCTCTGACGTTTAGGGTTTTGGAACTTAAGAGTTCTTTATTATATTTAAAGGCTACCATTTCAACCTCTTGTAATAGCTTCTTGGTGAATGAGCATAGCCGACATCTCTCCCTTTCAAGATAAGCTACCACCATTCTTGGGTTTTGGACCTTAAGAGTTCTTTATTATATTTAAAGGTCACCATTTCAACCTCGTGTAATAGCTTCTTGGAGAATGAGCATAGTCAACATCTCTCCCTTTCAAGATAAGCTACTACCATTCTAAGTTGGTGTTTGTTCTACAATATTCTTCTATTTAATAAAGAGTTGTGTTCTTACTATATTATTGTGCTCTCTGTTATATTCCTATGTATATGTGCCACATTTCCTTACATTCCTTTTGTTTTGTTCCTTATAGATCAAATAGTCAATCATTAAATTCTGAAATTTACTCTCTTTTTATTGTTTTAGGGTTAGATTAGGGTTTTATAACAACAAATATTCATTTTCAGCCACAAAAGACTAAGACATTTTGACTTGTATGCATGTTATTGACCTAAAAAAAATATTTAAACCCTAATTTCCATTGTCGATTTATTATTACAACTTTTAGGGTTGGACATCTAGGGTTTTAGGGTTGTTATATGCATCTTCATTTTCAGATTTCACTAGTTAATTAAACCTTGGTTTTAACTCACTACTTAGCCCTCTTTTTTTATTGGTTGATTATTTATTCAAGGGATGATTTTATCGTTGTTATAATAATTTGTTTTCCTACTGTAATTTAATATATTTCTTCCAATTTTTACAACCTTTAGCTTTTTTTTCTTTTGTAGTATTTAGAGATCCTCTGGAGCCTAAAATTGACTTGCTAAACCTTTTAAATTGACCTAGATCCTCATCCCTTCAAATATGGAAATTTATTTTACTCACCACCTTATTCTTACCTTGATTATCTCATTCTATTGGTGGTAGATTAAGTAACTAATTGGGAGGCCCTATACTTGATTGTCTCTTGCCTAGGGATTCTTAGAGGCTACTAGGGAAGCCTCCCTTGTAGTTGGATTTACTCCTTTACTAAAGAGAGGGAAGTTGTTTCCTAGGTGAAAATGGTGATATATTCCAATGTTTCAATAGTCTTGGTGCCTTGTGAATGATTTGCATTAAGGTTCTATATTGTGTGGTAACATTTCCACTCAATCAATTCTTGATATCATAAGTAGAAATATGAGAAGGAATCATTCAAAGTCAAAATTACAACTGTAGGGGTTACAAGAAGCATGTGAACCAAAAGTGAAGGATTTGCACTAAGGTTCTATATTATGTGGTAACATTTACACTCAATCAATTCTTGATATCATAATTAGAAATATGAGAAGGAATCATTCAAAGTCAAAATTGCAACTGTAGGGGTTACAAGAAGCATGGGAACCAAAAGCTTCTCAGGGGTCGAGGGAACCCTGGGAAGTGAAACCTAATCCTTGGCCACACCTTCCACAACACCCATGTAAAGCCCACCTTTAGTTGTGTGGAGTTCAATTCCTGGGGCACAACCTTCTATTAGGTCATTGGTTAAAATAAGGGAGAAGGAGGAAACCAATAAGATTGTGGCTAACAATTTTCTATGGAGTAGCATTTCTTTCAACATTGCCAAGACAACCCATTCTACAATTCAATGTTTGAAGTTGCTTCTATTGTTGGCATAGGGTACAAGGGCCCTTCCTATGAGGAGTTGAGAGGGCCTCTCCTTCAAGGGGAACAAACCGATTTCACTCATAGATTAGATGGCCTTAGGGAATCATGGGATATTTTCAGATGCATTGTGATGTGAGAGGGTGGACAAATGGGAAGGGCTAGACTATTCTCAATTTCTTGGTTAATTATCCTAAGGGGGCAATGTCTATCAAATTGTTTGATGCATCTACATGTGTGAAAGGCACACAATTTTTTTGTGAGCTATTGGATGGGTTCATCCAAGAGATAAATATGCAACATGTCAAAGTCATTTTGAATAATGATGCTAATTATGTGGTTGTTGGAAATTTTCTTATGCAAAGGTATTCGAGATTGTATTGGACTCCTTGTTCACCCATTTCATTGATATGATTTAGGGGACATGGGAAAAAATTATAGGATCAAGGATATCATTGAATGAGCTAGGAGTATCACCAAATATATATAATCATACATATGTTCTTATCCTCATAAGACATTTCATGGGGAAAAAGAAGTTGATTCATCTCACAATCATGTGTTTCTCCACTAACTTCATTGCATCTCTTCAATATACTCTCACTTCTATGTTAGAGGTGAAGAGGTTTTTTCTTTCAGATGAGCGGCATGCTTGTTTATATAGTAGTAAAGTGGATGGGAAATCTTTAGACCAAATAGTGTACCAAGAGAGTTTTTTCACTGGATTGCAAGAGGTGTGTGCCATTAGCAAACCTTTGGTAAAGTTTCTTCACTTTGTTGATGGTGACAAGCCCACAAAGGGTTATTTGTGTGAGGCCATAGATAGAGACAAGGAAGTTGTCCATAGGTACTATGAGGTCAAAGGGGAATATGGATTCACCAAATTGTTGAAATATTGTAACTGCAAAGAGTATTCTATTTATTATTGAGTTATTATTCATCAGATCAATCCCCTTTGTGGATTGATCATGTTGGGCCTTGTACTTGACCAAATCCCCTTTTTTGGATTGGTCAAACCATAAATATACTATGATAATTAAGAAGCCGCCCCCCAGGCCTAATTAAAGTGGTTTTAACCACTAAGAAGAGAAGTCGGCCCTACCCAATGAAGAGACACATTTCCAGCGCATATCAGCTAGTATAAATAAAGGAGGCTAGCTTCTCATTATCACACTCACTCATTCACTCATCAAGTGCGCAAATTTGGAGAGTTGTAGTTGGGAGAAGAAGCAAGAGAGAGGCAAATTTCTCATTGTTGGATATTCTCTAGTGTTTGGTTTAGTATCTTGGCATTGTATTGGCAATCTTAAGGATTTTTTTACTGGGTTTTCTCCCCCATGAGGGTTTCCCAGGATAAATGTTGTGTACCTTGTGATTGCGTTTCTTTCAGTGATCATGCTTATGCTATTATTTTCTAGTAAATTGAAAAGAACTTAATAGTAGCTCTAAATTTAACATGGTATCAAAGCTTGACTGAATAGAACACCTTTCACTCGGCAACCAAAAACGTCACTGTTGTCATACAAGAAAATTAGGGCTTTTATTGGAAGAGAAGTTCAGCCTAAAAACTATCTAGGGAAGTACGCCCTAGCCTAGAAAAATCATTGGCACCTTGAGCACACCTTTTTAGTGTCCAGAGCCTCCAGAAAGTGAAACCCTAGTTTTTGGCTAGTACCAGAAAACCAGAAAACTAGGAAACCAAAACCAGTACCAAAAGTACCAGTCCAGAATGGCACAGGTCAAGTTTTAAGGGGTAAAACTCGAAATTTTTGAAATCAAATTTCTCTAGCCTACTCGCCTCAGCCCAAAGCATCTAGTCCCTGGATCAAAATTCCAAAATTTGAAAGTTGAAAAATTAGGGTTTCCTCATAAAACCCTAAGTTGATGTTGCAGTTGTAGTACCAGTTGCAATTATAGTTGCAGTACCAGTTGTAGTATCAGTTGCAGTTGCAGTTCTAGTTCCTTCATGTCAGGGACCACCAATTGCAGTGTCAACACTAGCTACAGTACCAGTTGCATTGAAAGTTTCTTGTGAAGTGTTGGGACTATTGTGTTATTGTCCTAGTGCACCTTACCCTAGCAAGATACTATCAAAGGTATGTACTTACATGTGTTTAAAATGCATTATTATTATAAAGGGTACTTGTAGGAGAAGGGATATTTTGTCATAGATACAAAAGGATCTATGATCCAACACATTTAGAGGAATAATGCACCCCAAGTTTGATCATCTTGATATGCATCTATTTGTTATGACATTATTTTAACCTTATGAACATGTAGGTTGTATGTTGGAGTATTACCATCATAATAAACCTTGGTCAAAATTAAAGACAAGATATTAGATTGAGATTAGAGTTTATTCTCTAACTTAGACTTCTGTCAAGATAGCATATTGTCTTAGTACAAAGAACAAGTTGAAGAAAACACTTGCCATCCTGAGTGAAGGAGACTTGAAATAAAAGCAACATACTCATTCTTGAGGACAAGACTCTAGGTTCCAGGTTTGATTGACTAAGTTGATAAGATTCAAAGTTGCACATGACAAGTTTGATAACTACCTCATTACAAGTAAACACTATAGTTGAGGTAGAAGTCTTTGAAAAGTATTATACTTGGTAGCATGTGAGCATATTGAGATAAATGTTTATTGTAATAATTTACCATATAAAACTAACATCTCCTCTAGGAGAAACTTCTTGTGTTGGTTTCAAGTTACCATGGAGGAATGTTTGATCACAACACTAGAAGAGTGTTGATCTCATTTCATATTGTATTTCTTACTTTTGATCTTTGTTTCAGGCAGGTCACAAGTGATAGCTCTAAAGGAGCTACTGTGAAAATTATTCATGCTATTGTTTTATTACTATTATCAAAAGAGTAGTATTCTTTCTTGTTGTTTTGTTGACCTTATTTCAGGTCATGGGTGATAACCCTGAGGAAGCTATAGTGAAGGTTGCAGAAGGCAACATATTAGATGAGACATGAAGAAGACTATGTACATGACCATATACACTCATGCACCAAAGAAGATGAAGAAGAAGCTATTTTTGAGATACATAGTATCTCATATGGAGATTGATTGTAAGGAGCAGAAGGCTCCAAAGATGACTGAACATTAGAACAAGAACCCACAATAGACTTGTTCAAAGGATAATGAAGCCACCTTGAGAGGAAGCAGAATCTGTTTGAAGTCTGACTCATCTTTTCATATTTAGACTTGGCATTCAACACCAAGTATATCATGTAAGCGATGATGAAGTCCTTGTAGAATCAGAAGAAATCAAGAACATAGTGAGCCTGATCTTAGAAAGGTTCAGATGAAGAGACGCCTTCTAGGACTAGGAGACAGATGTCATGAGAGACTAGATCGTGGCTTCAATGACAGAGAAGGAGATATGAAATCTCTTGGGAAGATTCCCTTGTTTCAGTGACAGTGAATGAAGCCAGTCAAAAAGACTGAGATATGGATTTTTCCATGAGACTAGAAGGGAATTCAGTGTTGAATTCCAAGATTGATTTAACAGATCAAGCATGTTGCAGATGTACAAATTCTGATGTGTGTCCAGAGGATTCTCCTAATAAGAGGGAGAAGACTATGACAAGACACTTAATCCAGTAATTGAAGAAATAGTTCCAATATTCATGAAGACAACCAAAACAACCATGACAGTATGAGATTCAAGGGGAGCAATCCCCACATTTAAAATTGAGTGGAAGTTGGTGTAGTACATTAGTTGGGCCATGGAGACATGACCACAATAGAAGATAGAGTTACCTCCATGAAAGAAGAAGAGTTATTTTTTATTGAGCCACTCTCAGTTTCAGATGAAGTTGTTGTCGCAATAGAGTAGAGGAGCTATTCTCAGAGTTCAGCAATTACAGTGATTCTCAGCTTCAGAGAAGTTGCAGGTGCAGAATCCCAGTTCCAGGGGAATAGTTGCAGAAAGAGTAGAGGACATACTCTTAGGTAGTGAGAAAGATATTGCTTTGTAGAGAGCACATAAATCTAGCACACGATTGTGCACATTAAGTTGAAGTTGAAGCAAGTGTACCAGGATGGTGCAATATGATGTGAAAAATTGGATTTGAAGATTGAAGATAGAAATACGCCTGTAGGTTGAAGGAAGCTATGTATGTGTTGAAGAAAGCTCCTAGAGCTTGGTATAATAGAATTGTCAGTTTCCTGACAAGCTTGGGCTTTACCAAGAGTAAAGTTTATTCTAACCTTTACTTCAAGGTTGTGAATGATGAGCCAATGATGTTGCTACTATATGTAGATGATGTATTCTTGACAGATGAAGAAAAGCTCATCACATATTGCAAGAAGAAGCTCGCTACAAAGTTTTAGATGAAATACCTAATGCAATATTTATTAGGTATTGAAGTTTGGAGGAGCCCGGAGAAGATCTTCCTTAACCAAGGGAAGTATGCAGTTGAAATACTAAAGATGTTTGATATGTTGGAGTGTAAATCCATGAGCACACCCATGGAAACTAAGTTGAATCTCTTGGTCGATACTTCGTCGGAATTGGTTGATTCTATGTTGTATAGAAAGATCATTGAATCGTTGATGTATCTGACAAACTCCAGGCCAGATATATGTTTTTCCATGAACACCTTGATTTAGTATCTGGTAGAGCCCAAACGTGTTCACCTTGTTTCCGCAAAACATGTGATGAGATACCTTGAGGATACGTTGGAATTTGGTATCTGTTATGCTGGAGAGCATGACTTCAGACTAATTAGTTATGCAGATTCAGATTGGGTTGGAAGTGTTTCTGACAGAAAGACCACTTCAGGATGTTGTTTCAGTCTAGGTCCAGCCATGATTTCATGGCAGAGTAGGAAGAAATACAATATTTCTCTCAACACGGCAGAAGCGGAATACATTGTAGCATGTTTTGCCAGTTGTGAATCCATATGGCTTTGGATGTTGTTGAAAGATCTATTTGATTTAAAGATGGAAGCCATTGTGATTCTATGTGATAACCAGAGTTGTAAAGATGATGGAGAACCATGTGTTCCATGATGAGTCGAAGCACATAGAGATCCGATATTACTTCATTTGTGATATGATGCAGAGGGGAGTTGTAAAGCTCCAATATGTTAGCAAGGATGAGCAGGTTACTGACCAAGACTTTGTCTCCTGTAAAGTTTAAATACTTTCAAGACACGTTTGGTATAGTCCGAAAGGACCTCCCTCAACAGCGGGAGTGACGTTGATGATACTATGGTATCCTAACCAATAGCGGGTAGCTCAGTTAGGATTTTATATCCTAGGGGACTGATCATCCCTGGACAGATCCTGAAGCTCCAGTAAGGATGGTCTGTTAGAGTACATGTGCATGTATATGCTAGCTATGGTCAGTAGTGGTAGCTTCGTTAGGATTTTTATAATCCTAGGGAATATCATGATTCTTGGACAGATCCTGAAGGTTCGGTAAGGACGGTCTGTGAGAGTACCACGTGGTAGCTCCATTAGGATTTTATATCCTAGGGAATCTTACGATTCCTAGGCATCTCCTTAGGGACTGTCAGAGTACCACAAAATGTTGTGGCACATGCCTCATTCTGTTGCCCCATGATGATGATGATGATGATGTTGCTCCAACCTTCGTGTTGTGATGATGTGATGCTAGCCTTGTGTTGAAGATTTTTAGCTTCGTGATGATGTTGATGTGATGTCAACCTTGTGCTAAAGATTTCCAACTTCATGTTGATGTCGATGTGATGTCAGCTTCATGCTGAAGATTTCCAGCTTAGTGTTGATGTTGATGATGCTACAACCTTCATGTTGTGATGATGTTGTTGTTGATTTTGTATCAGTCTCATGCTATTATTGATGATGATGATGTATTAGTGTTATACTAATACATGTTGATGCAGCTGATGATGATGCCATTCCAGATCCTTGTTGTGGATGATGATATTGATGATGAAAAAAACTTCCGATGATTTATAGATATGCCAGTTAGTGTTCCATATATTGTTGATGTTGCTTCCCTCTCTCTCTCTCTCCTGATGATGTTGTCGAATACCCTTCTTGTTAAGGGGGAGTGTTGAAATATTGTAACTGCAAAGAGTATTCTATTTATTATTGAGTTGTTATTCATCAGATCAATCCCCTTTTGTGGATTGATCATGTCGGGCCTTGTACTTGACCAAATCCCCTTTTGTGGATTGGTCAAACCATAAATATACTATGCTAATTAAGAAGTCGATGCCCAAGCCTAATTAAAGCGGTTTTGAACACTAAGAAGAGAATTCGGCCCTGCCCAGTGAAGAGACACCTTTCCAGCGCATGCCAGCTAGTATAAACAAAGGAGGCTAGCATCTCATTATCACACTCACTCATTCACTCATCAAGTGTGCAAGTTTGGAGAGTCGCATTGCTCAGTGTTGGATATTCTCTAGTGTTTGGTTTATTATCTTGGCATTGTATTGGAAATCTATATTAAGGAAGTTTTTGCTGGGTTTTCCACCCCATGAGGGTTTCCCAAGATAAATGTTGTGTACCTTGTGATTGTGTTTCTTTCAGATATCCTACTTATACTATTATTTTCTAGTAAATTGAAAAGAACTTAGTAGTAGCTCTAAATTAACACAAATGAGTTGAGATATGGAAATTGATTGATGAGCAATAGAAAAATACTCTCCATCATCTCATTCATGCAGCGGGGCTCTACCTTAACCCTGTGTTCTACTCTTAGATTTGATGTTGAGGTTATGGATGGATTCCTCGAATGTGTTCAAAGGATGATGCTAAATCCCCCCAAAACACTCAAATATTTCCAAAAATGGATATATATATATATATATAGGCTAAGTCACCAGATTCGTCCTAACACCCCCCCGTGTCACGTGTCCATCAAATCCGACATGATTCGAATTGACACGTATCAGATTCAATGGTTCAACGTGTCACGTGCACATGACACATGTGAATTATGTGTCCGACACCACGAAAAGGTGTGTCACGAAATTCGAACACATGTCCCATAGAAAAGCGGCCCATGGGCCCTCAAAACCGATTTTTGACTTGTCTTTTGGCTCATTTTTCCCACAAGTTGGAGCAACAAGTGATTTAGAGTGCAGCAAAGGGCTTTGGTGGAGTGTGAGAATGGTTTCTAAGGGCCAAGCAAGTGGATTTTCCCACCATTCTTCAAGTTTTTTTCTATAGCAGTAATCCAAGAACTTTGCTATAGTAGCTATGGCTCAATCATCAAGGGCAGTTGGAAGAGGGAAAAAGAAATGGAGGGATTTTCCCACTAATGTTGTCCCCCTCCTTCATTTTCAATAGGGGCAACTAGTGTTCCATATCCTAGAAGTGGGGTTGGAACAACAATTTCAAAGGTTGGAAAACATGTTTTAGCAAGGCAACAAGCTCAAGAATCAAAGTATCCATTGTGGAAGTATGTCACAAGACATCAAGGGCTTGAGTCCAAGTTAAAGGGGGGAGGTAATATTATTTGGAAATGTAGTTTTTGTAAGACTCAATTTACAAGCACCTACTTCCGAGTAAAGGGTCGTTTGTTGGGCACACCTTGTGGACTTGGACCATGTCAAGGAGTGAGTGCATCCAAACAAAGAGAATTGGAAAGAGAGGCCAATGTTGGTGAGGGGATCATGGAAACAACATCTAGGAAAACCAAGAATGAGTATCCTCTTCCATTCTTGAGGAAACCATCTAGCAAACACCCATTTGGGGGTGGGAGTGCAACAAAAAGAAAGAGGCACGCAATGGGTCCAATGGACAAGATATTTCAGCAAGACAGGTGAGATGAGTTGGATCTTACCATTGGGTTTTTTTTCTATCTCAACTTCATCTCATTTAATGTTACACGGTCTCCTTTGTTTATTGAGATGTTTCGAGGTCTAACTCAAGGGGCTCCAATAGGGTACATGCCTCTTATTTTAGAGAAGCTTAGAACCGCAATGATGTATCAAGGAAAATAGGCAGGTGGATAAAATGATAGAGCCTATTAAAGTAGCTTGGCCCTCATCTGGTGTTAGTATTGTTTCAAATGGATGGATAGATGAAACATGTCATCCACTCATCAACTTCATAGTGTCTTCCTTGAATGGACCAGTTTTCTTGAAAGTAGTGGATGTTCTTGGAAAATACAAGGATGCACAATATATGGATGAGTTGTTCATTAAGGTTATTAAAGATGTAGGTGTTGATTCTTGTGTGAAAATTATTACAAATAATGCACCTATTTGCAAGGATGTTGGCATGGTTGTGGAAGCTAAATATCCACAAATTTTTTGGACACCTTGAATTGTTCATTTCTTGAATTTAGCACGTAAATCCATTTCTTTTGATGTGACATGGATAAGAAGTCTTATTGAGGATGCACGTCATATCCACAATTTTGTACAAAACCATACCAATGCCCTCACAATATATAAAAAGTGCACACAACTATCATTGTTGAAGGTTGTAGATACACGGTTTGCCTCCTCATTCATCATGCCTAAGAGGTTAAGGGAGGTCAAGGCCACTCTTGGGTCCATGGTTATTTCAAAGTTTTGGTATTTTTGGAGAAAGACGGATCAAGCTTGTTCAAAAAAGGTCAAGGATACAGTGTTAGATGATGCTTGGTGGGAGAGGGTAGATCTTACCATTAAGATCATGGACCCTATTATCTCTTTGTTATGATTTGCATACACAGACAAGCCGATTTGCATACACAGACAAGCCCATCCTAGGAGAGGTTTATGAGGGGTAGGATTCCATGATTAAGTCCATGAGGACTATTATTTTATAGAATGAGTCCCCTAAGTATGGGACACCAGTAGAGATATTTTTCACCGCCATATAGGTTATTATTATTATTATTATTATTAAGTAAAAAGAAGATCCTATTATATTAATATTTCAAAAGTACACCATGACATGGAGGTTCCAACTGTCTCGCCTGTGAAGGAAACCGAGACAGCTGGCAAGTCCAAACTAGAATGCAAACTCAAAATACTATTCTACCACCCTGCCTAAAGGAAACCAGGGTGCATGGCCAAAGTCAACATTAGTCTGATCATGTCTATGCTATCGCTACCATTGCTACGAGCTAGAGGAGCTACAGCTCTGATAAACATCAAAAAAAGAAAGAGTTTTGAGCAGTGTTGAACAGGAGAACCTATTAACCGGTGTCCTCACGGGCATCCTTCTCCTTGCCACGTCTAACAGGAATGGCATAAATCTGAGCGCAGGTGGGGCATTATTTCCTTGGGGTGGAATTGGAGTAGGCGGCATACAGCATGTCTAGGCATTGGTTAATGCAGACAACTCTAAAGATTTGGTCGTCCACCATGCTGCGGACCTCGAAAATCAGATTTAGGTGCTCCGGGTGAAGAAGTGGTGGTTGGGGTTGTGATTTTCCCTCGTCGTCCTCCTCCTGGTGTGATTGTTGCTCTTGTTGCGGCCTCAATTCATCAGGATCCTTGCAGAAGTTCTCCTTGTTGCCTTCCGACAACTCTTCCTCCACCGGACAAGTGGCGAATTCATCAATTGGAGTGTCGCTAGGACCGTGTATTGCTCGTGGGTTGGGAGGCAGTGCATCTTCTCCAAAACACGTAGGGGGGTTCCAGTTGTCCAGAACCATGAACATGAGACTTTCGAAAAAGTTTTGGGGGAGTTCCTCCGAAGGAATCTCCTCAACATACGTTCTGGGGGGCGATTTTGTTTCTTTGGACTCCCTGGGTCTCCTTCGCTTGGCTAAAACTAGAGCTCGCTCAAACTTCTTATGCCTCTTCTATCATGAGTCAACCGCGTACCATCCTGCACCTCTTCGATGCCTTCCCCTGGCTCATGGCATGGTTAGAACAAGAACGAGAGCCCGAATGCCCCCTGCGCTGTTGTTCTCGCTCAGCTCTGTAACCTTCCAATACATCCCAAAGCCACTGAGAAAGTTGATAAGGGAGAAAATGGTGGCTATAGCCATTAAGGCTGTGGTCTTAATTCTCTAGCTGGCCGGTCTCCTCGCGCGAGTGAGAGGCCTCATCAAAAGGTGGAGGCCGACTGAATTGATGCCCCTCATAACTATCAGGGATATGGGGGCGGATGGCCATCATTAATGGCCTCTCCTGGCGCTGCTCCACATACCCACCCTGCTTCGCATGGCACCCCATCCGAGGGCCATATAGGTTATTATTATTAGTAGGTGGAATAAGAATTGCACACCTTTTCATTGCTTGGCTCACTCATTGAATCCCAAATACTACAGTAGTGAGTGGCTCAGTGGTGGGACTTCACACAGATTCCCGCCTCACGTGGATCATGAGCTTTCATAAGGGAGGAAGGAAGCATTTAGATGGCTATATCAGGATAAAGAATCCCTTTATGAGGTGGAGGCAAGCTTTATAGATTTTTCCATTTCCAGTGGGATATTTTCTAGATATGATGTGTTCAAAGATAGGGGGGATAAGAAGCCCCATGCTTGGTGGGGAACTCATAGGGAAACATGCCCTCCTATACATGATTTATCCATGAGGATACTCTCTAAGGTTACTTCATCTTCTTGTTGTGAGAGGAATTGGAGCACATATGAGAATTTCTATAGTTTGAAGAAGAGTAGGCTTGAGCAGTCCAAGGATGAGTCAATGGTGTATGTGCACACCAACCTCCATATTATTTACAGGTAGAGAGAGGAGTGTATGGAAGGAAAGACAAATATGTGGTATGTGTTTCTTGATGATGTGGGTTTGGATGAAAATGTTGCATTGGCATTGGCCAACATGGATCTTAATGACTTGGTGCTAGAGCCAATCACTTTTGAGGATGATATTCCTCTTGAGGGGTCATCCTCCACAACAACAGATCCAGTTCCACAAATTGGATTGGATGATCATGTAGAGAAACCGAATATTGGAGGATAGAACAGTGGTGATGACGTTGATTTTGATGATGATGAAATGGATCTGGAGGACTACTGACCAATGACCAGTGATAGTCTTGTGCTATGGGATTCTTCCATCTACGGTTCTAATATCTATTTCTACCTTATTTTGTATTTTCCACTAGAATTCCCACCTATAGTAGCCTGTAGGTTGTAGGTTGTAGGTTATATCCTGTAGTAGTGACTCGGGAGTCAGTGTCTATGTAACACATTTTGATTTTGATGACTTAATGAGAAAACTGCAGTTTATGGTTTAAATTTCTTGTGTGTTTCAAATTTCAATGTTTGACATTATGATTTTAATATTTATCATGATTCATCATTTATGTTAGTAAGTTAGTAGTAGTATTAGTTGTATGATTGAATAATGAATTTGTATCATCAACATCATTCATGTAAATGTTTACAGTTTTATTAATTATTTCATTTTTGTATGTGTAATTCATAACTTAATATATATATATATATAACATGTCCTATGTGTTTTGTTTTCGGGGGACGACGTGCCTGTGTCAGATACTCGTATTTTCATGTCCTCTGTGTCCCATGTCCACGTGTCTATATATATAACATGTCCTATGTGTTCTGTTTGCAGGGATCGTCGTGCCTGTGTCGGATACTCGTATTTTCATGTCCTCTATGTCTCATGTCCACGTGTATGGTGACTTAGTATATAGGCTGTCCATATGACATTTGGTTATGACATGGCCATTTAAGACAGGAACGCTAGTAATCTAGGTAAGCTTCAATTTGTTTCAAGATTCCAAATTTTAATGTCTTTCCTTTCTATATATTTGCTACTCAATGGGAATATAATTGAAGTATTTTTGTATTCACTATAGATGTTTAGTGGGAAAACTATCACAAAAGAGCACCAGATTTATAGAAAATTTCTAGTTGGGTGCTCGATCAGACTTGCAATCCTTCAAGGTGCAAGTGCAACTATAGTGTATTTGAAAAAACACACACTAAGAAGCACAACAAGTTAAAAATGTTCAAATTAAAATTTTAATTTGTTATAATTCATTAATTTGTGCCTGAAATTCTCTAATTACAATATGACCCTCATACAGGTTATATACCCAGTGCCTTAATGATATGGTCTATGTCTACTACAATCAGAGGCTCTTTATGAACTAGATTGAAAAAAAAAACTAACAAAAAGGTCATTTCATTGGATACAATTGACACCACGACTCAATGGAGGGTTAAGGCTCAAATGTCTATTATGGAGGAGGCACTGGAAGAGGACGTCAATGCACCAAAGGAGGTGGTAGGGGAGGGGAAGAAGGAGGAGAAGGATTTTCCACTTCTAATGTAGACACCTTTGGAGAAGGAGATTGAGTGTGTGTCATGACCACTACCTCAACAAAAACAAGTATCTAGCAAAGGACATTTCACTTCCACTCTATCTTCTAACTCAATCCCAAAACATTTCATCCCAACCCCAACACCTACTACTTCCAAAGGAAGAGTGTTGACCTTTTCCCATAAAATGGGTAGAGGGAATTGATTATTCCTTAGTATATTTATCAGACCTTTTCCCATAAAATGGGTAGAGGGAATTGATTATTCCTTAGTATATTTATCATTGTATAATCTAGATGACTCATGAATATGATTCATGAGATACATTTATTATATTTTTTATGTGAATTTGTATCAACCTATCCCGAATTGGCACATATATCAAAATTCAATATCAATGTGTGATGTATCACTTGACATATTATGCATCTTATATATTATTTTTATTTTCATATTTGTGTGGCACTGTATTTGTTTGTTGTTGTTGTAGTTTTAAATGTTTAAAAAAATGAAAAAATGAATATTTTTGTAATTTTAAGTTTGTTAATATTTTTCAATATTTTCAATCGATTATACTCAAGATCCTTTGCAATATATTCACACACGATAACGATAATGGTGGCATTACTAACATCCCCCCTTAAAAATATAGAGTTAAGATGGGTATATGATAGTAGAATTAAATTAAACAAAGTTGGTGTTACTAGGTGTTTTCTATTAGTAAATATCTATGTCTCCAATATCTAAATGTGTTAACTTCCAAGAATCAAAATATTACAATATCTCCTTATAAAGCCCTATTAATTTTTTTTAGGGCACTACATGGTCGACATTCCCTCATCCTCAACTTACAACCATTTCATTACCTTAGCATTGCAGAAAATATAAAGTTGTTGATAGAATCATAACAAGTTATATGTCAACTAGAAAATAACAAAGAATATAACTACTCTAGAATATGTTGAAGAAGATACATACACATTCTATTCCATTAATCCTCCTTTTTTAGGCAAATACAATCATGTAGAGATAGCCATAAACACAAAGCATTAAAATATATTAAAAGCTAACAACCCAATAATTGAACTAATCAATAAGAACTTCATCCTATCCATAGTTGGAGTCCTTGGAGTCTGTACAGAAGAGGGAAAACCTTTATTATAACTTCATCCTATTCATAGTTGGAGTCCTCTACAGAAGAGGGAAAACCCCTATTATTTTTTGAATAGATCTATGTTCATATGTACTCATAAATGTGTGATAGCTTGGTTCTTGTGTCAATTCCTCGATAGCAAGTGTCCCTACTTGTGATTGAAGATGAGGAAACTAGTTGTTGAACTCATCGTACATGATCCACTTGATGGAACTACACATGTTTGAATTTGACCTTGAGTTTTCTACCAAAAACAAGAGGTTTGTGCATACCGTGCACAACTGGGGGAATTCCCATGTAGTAGATGAATAAAACCCTAGAGTTGATTTCTCAAAATTCATGATCCAAGAAAAAGGTCTTTTAGAGTTCTTGGTTTCCATTAAGAGTATGTGAGAGAAAACCGTGAATCCCTTCAGTGCACCTTCCTGTATCCAAGAGATACCCTAGAATCCATAATATATAGTGGCTAGTGAGAGAACAAGTGACACTCCATCCCAGAATCACAACATATACGATGAGGACATAAATACAACACAAAAGAGAGTTATGTGTTTCTTTATTTGCAAATTATGTCTATTTAAAATTAAAGATATAGTGCCAATGTTTTGTCATTGCACTATTACCTACTTACACTATCAACAATCTCTCTATCATTGTCAAATGTTCATGCCTCTTTTATTGAGAACATCCTTTAAGTTCCAGAAACAACAAATCCTTAACATTAAATATCCTATGGATAATTAGCTTCTACCATTGCCAACATGCAAAAGGGCATTTGAATATCCAATTCGATAAATTTGAAGAAGAGGACCATGGTACTTCCATATAATGTCCTTAAAACATTGTCCAAAACTGACATGTGATGTTCCTTGACTTGAACAAAAATATTTGGAGTATATTTTGAGGGAACACCTTAATTGCTTTCTGTAGTCAAATTATGTGTTGTAGAGGTCGTAGACTTCTGGCTCAATTTTCACTATAGATTTACTATTTGTTGCTTATGTTTTAGAGACCAACATTATGGAACCTTCCTTTCTAGCTATCAATGTTCCCGAAAATGTGGTGGGAACCTATTTTCTCTCTTTAATCATTGGATATTGTACAAGTGATGGCTCAAGAATATTATGTGGATCCATCTTGGCTTGATGATGTGTCGTCACCAAGCCACCAACAACCCCAAGAATATCAAGAGAAACATCTATGTGACATGGACAAGAAAATGTATAAGGTAACAAAGAATCATGGGTATGGAATCGTAAATGGTGAGTGAATATTGAACTACGGTTTGGAGTTGTGAAGTCTTATGTTGATTGGATACAATGTATGTTGAACATGGCATCTAGACTGTCAATAGATGAACTGATGTCTGAAGAATAGGAGGGGAGAAAACTAAAGGTTGATACCATGAGGAAGAAGAATAATGGGGTATGGGAGATAGGATTGTAGTGTCTAGTGTGTCTTGTCGGAGAATGCAGAGATGTCAAGAAACTTGTGTAGGGTGACCTGGTGGACTGTATCATTACATGAGATGGAGACAAAAGGTGGAGCTACCAAAGAGAAAAATAAAAATTGTTGGCCCTCCTTTATGAGTGTATAGCTATTATGGTGGTCATCATATTAGGCATAACAATTTTCACTACAGATTTACTATTTGGTTCTTATGTTTTAGATACCAACATTATGGAACCTTCCTTTCTAGCTATCAACATTCCTGAAAATGTGGTGGGCACCTATTTTCTCTCTTTAATCATTGGATATTGTACAAGTAATGGCTCAAGAATATTATGTGGATCCATCTTGGCTTGATGATGTGTCATCACCAAGCCACCAAAAACCCTAGGAATATCAAGAGAAACATCTATGTGACATGGGGAAAATGTATAAGGTAACAAAGAATCATGAATATTGAATCGTAAATGGTGAGAAAATATTGAACTACGGTTTGGAGTTGTGAAGTCTTATGGTGATCGAATACAATGTATGTTGAAAATGGCATCTAGACTGTCAATAGATGGATTGATGTCTGAAGAATAGGAGGGGAGAAAACTAAAGGTTGAAACCATGATGAAGAAGGATATTGGGGTATGGGAGATAGGATTGTATTGTCTAGTGTGTCTTGTCAGAGAATGCAGAGATTTCAAGACACTTGTGTAGGGTGACCTGGTGGATTGCATCATTACATGAGATGCAGAAAAAATGTGGAGCTACCAAAGAGAAAAATCAAAATTGTTGGCCCTCCTTTGTGAGTGTAGCTATTATGGTGGTCATCATATTAGGCATAAAAATGAAATTAATAAGGCTTTCCCAAGATGAGGTTCAAGCAATTGAGTGGGGTAACATTGTAGGCGATGGTGTCTTTAAAGTGAGGTCCAATGGAAAATTAAGGTCACGTGTATGAAAGATAAAAAAATGTGGACCTCCTTCATTGACCTAGCCAAGAATACATGGTGCAGGACGACTAGTGATAGAGAGTGATAAGGATTTTCTCAAGGAAAAATAAATAAGGTCCTTTTGATTGTTATTGTCCAAATTGAGGTGAGCAATGTAATCCTTAACCTAGCAATTAAGGGAAAACCATAACTCACAATCCATAGAGAAATAATTATGTGCCATGAGGACTAATATTAGCTCTAATTCAGTGGGGTTATCCACATTGATCATAAACATGCATCAAGGAGAGAAGATGAAGCATTTTGTGGTTTAAAAAACAACATTATCACAAGTTTGTGGTATCACAATATTTGACAATTAATGGTAGAGTGAGTGGTGCTTTTGTGGATGTTGCAATACTATCATGAGCATTGGGGCAAAGAGGGTGGAATTTTGGCGAAGGGTGTGGACATGGGGATATTGTTGATAAACCGAGTTGATCTACCCAAAGAGAAATGTGTATGGACCAACTTACATTATATTAGAACTAGTAACCATAGCCACTTCATTACATAAAGAAGGAAATAATCTAGAGTTTACATATTCTACGTCCAAGATGGCAAGCTAGACTTGAAGTCTAGAAAAGAGCTTAATGTATTGTTACATTATCTACCCCAAATATTGTCTAAGTTATAGCTAATGTGCCCATAACCCTTCACAACAACCAAGTAGATAAAATTTCTCTTTGAGAGCTACACAGAAGGTATGCCACATGGTGATTGGTCTAAAGTTAGTGGGTGTGACTACATCATTTAACTCTATGCATAAAGAAGACTTCCCTTGTTCCTCAAATTTCTCTCACCAATAAGCAACAAGACCTTCTATTAGGGTACTACCCTAGCCTCCATACTTTAGGCTACATAGGAGTCAGTTAATTATTGTATCCAATCATCCTCTTTGAATAAGGTCCATTGGATAGTAGTGGATAGTTATTCAATGTAAAATTGTCTAGTTTATAAGGCACACAAGGTAATTGGCACCCATTAGTGACGGGACCACAATCAATTTGGTTTTTTACTATGGAAAAATAGTTAGGGTATTTGGAGTTATACTCGGTGGAAGGTTGCCCCACCTTAAGAGGTAAGTGAACATTGTATTCTTCTTCACATTATCAATATAAAAGGGTATATTTACAGATTATATCCTATTGTCTCTTATTTCTAATTAAACTACAATTATATTCTCTATATACCCAATTGTATTTCAATTTTCAAGGGTTAAGAAACACTACAGGAGGTATCAGAGCTCAGAGCTCTTTCCTGAGCCAACACACCTTTGAATTTTAGTAGAATTTTTTTTAGGCTAAAGACATGTTTTGGCGTCTTTAAATAACACAATGACATATCATTCAATGAAAACTATGGTTGGGTAAGAATAAACACAGGAAATACAAGTGGAATCATGTTGTTGGAAACTCTTATAACCCCTGTCGGTATCCCTTCTAGTAGTATCGCATTAGACAACACATGTATACATAATATCACTTCCATGTACCTTCGAGTGTATTGAAAATCCCTTAGGTAGACCTAAAGCCAACCCTAGATCAACCAATTTTCCATCTTGTTTCTATAGTACATAGAGGACAACAATCGTGGAGGTCACTCTCTAGTACCTAGGTAGTCAAGTCATACAACTAAGGGCACGATTGGGCCTCCTTAGTGCCTTGAGATATTGGGCCAAGTACTTTTGTTGGACCCCACAGGTATATCAGAGAGCTAAAACATTTGACACTCCTTTATCTCTTTGGACCCTGCAAACCTAGATTTTGCAATCAACCAAATAAATCCTACATATTTGCATCCAAAAGGAATTTGAAGATTCTGTCACCATAGTAATAATAATCCATGAGTAGTACTTATAAAAGAAAACAAAAAGTCTAGGTCCCACCAACACCATTGTGGGAGACCTATCTCAAAGTATTCTTTGCATCGTGTTGATCATGGCTTGGGTATACCTCTTAAATAACCTTTTTTGAGAAGGCTCATCAATACAGTGATTTGGGTTATATCTGAAAAGACTCCTTTCAAGCTACGAATCATAGTGAGAAAAGTGGAGAATAACACTTCCAAAAAATCTCCAGTGGTCCCATGGTTCAAAGTCACAACATGGCCAACTCGGAGAACCAACAACAGGTCCCAACAACCCAAAACCAACAACAAATCCAACCCACTCAACACCTATAGATAGAAGACAAGGTTGCTAACATTGAGTCTACACTTGAAGCTATAGAGGAAAGAATAACCCAACAAGGAGACATCTTGAAAATATTAGGTGACCAATTGAATATCCATGTAGGATATCTAAATATTGATCCAACGAAAGAGGAATTTACTACCCCTAAAGCACAGGCTACACACATGTTTCAATATAATCACCACCCACACTTTGAGGATCACAATTCATGGCACCATTTTCCAAAGGCTGACATGAACAAATTTGATGAGTTGGATCCCTCGAGGTGGGTTACCCAAATGTAACAATATTTCTCTCTCCATGGCATTATTGTTGACCTACACGCGCTAAAGTGGGGGTCTTATATTTGGACGATGAACATTGAAAGTGGTGGCAAATGTATAGGAATGCTTATAAAGGCTACATTTCCTAGACCCAATTTGGGCAATTACTTTATGCTTGTTTTATGTTTGACACTCACCATTTGGAATGTTTGAAAAAATTATGCCAAACAAGCATAGTTATGGAATCATTATTATTTCCTTTGAGCAACAAGAAATCTACATAGAGGGCCAATCTGTTTTATTTTTTAAAGATTGTTTCATCAATAGTATCAATGATGCAATTAAATTACATGTCAGGATGTAGCACCCACAAACATGGTTGGAAGCTTATAATGGAGCTAAAGAAGCTAATATAGTGATCAATGCACAAACCAAGAGACCTTTATTCATAGCTCACCATAAACCCCCTATGGAAACTACCCCCAACTCATCCAACTCATAGCCAGTCATCCTAGAATCACAACATATACGATGAGGACATAAATACAACAAAAAAGAGAGTTATGTGTTTCTTTATTTACAAAGTCTATCTATTTAAAATTAAAGATATAGTGCCAATGTTTTGTCATTGCACTATTACCTACTTGCACTATCAACAATCTCTCTATCCTTGTCAAATTTTCATGCCTCTTTTATTGAGAACATCCTTTAAGTTCCACAAACAACAAATCCTTAACATTACATATCCTATGGATAATTAGCTTCTACCATTGCCAACATGCAAAGTTGTTGACAAAAGGGCATTTGAATATCCAATTTGATAAATTTCAAGAAGAGGACCATGGTACTTCCATATAATGTCCTTAAAACATTGTCCAAAACTGGACATGTGATGTTCCTTGACTTGAACAAAAATATTTGGAGTATATTTTCAAGCAACACCCTAATTGCTTTTTGTAGTCAAATTATGTGTTGTAGAGGTCGTAGACTTCTTTCTCAATGTTCACTATAGATTTACTATTTGTTACTTATGTTTTAGAGACCACCATTATGGAACCTTCCTTTCTAGCTATCAACGTTCCCAAAAATGTGGTGGGCACCTATTTTCTCTCTTTAATCATTGGATATTGTACAAGTGATGGCTCAAGAATATTATGTGGATCCATCTTGGCTTGATGATGTGTCGTCACCAAGCCACCAACAACCTCAGGAATATCAATAGAAACATCTCTTTGGCATGGATAAGCAAATGTATAGGGTAACAAAGAATCATGGGTATGTAATCTTAAATGGTGAGCGAATTTTGAACTACGGTTTGGATTTGTGAAGTCTTATGGTGATCGGATACAATGTATGTTGAACATGGAATCTATACTATCAATATATGGATTGATGTATGAAGAATAGGAGGGGAGAAAACTAAAGGTTGATACCATGATGAATAAGGATATTGGGGTATGGGAGATAGGATTGTATTGTCTAGTGTGTCTTGATGGAGAATGCAGAGATGTCAAGACACTTGTGTTAGGTGACATGGTGGACTGCATCATTACATGAGATGGAGACAAAAGGTGGAGCTACCAAAGAGAAAAATCAAAATTGTTGGCCCTCCTTTGTGAGTGTATAGATATTATGGTTGTCATCATATTAGGCGTAGCAATGAAATTAATAGGGCTTGCCCAATATGAGGTTCAAGCAATTGAGTGGGGTACAATTGCAGGCGATGGTGTCTTTAAAGTGAGGTCCAATGGAAAATTAAGGTCACGTGTATGAAATACCAAAAAATATGGACCTCCCTCATTGACCTAGCCAATACTACATGGTGTAGGATGACTAGTGATAGAGAGTGATAAGGATTTTCTCAAGGAGAAATAAATAAGGTTCTTTTGACTGTTATTATCCAAATTGAGGTGAGAAATGTAATCCTTGTCCTATAAATTAAGGGTAAACCATAACTCACAATCCATAGGGAAATAATTGTGTGCCATGAGGACTAAGAATAGCTCTGATTCAATGGGGTTATCCACATTGATCATAAACGTGCATCGAGGAGAGAAGAGGAAGCATTTTGTGGTTTACAAAACAAGATTATCACAAGTTTGTGGTGTCACAATATTTGACAATTAGTGGTAGAGTGAGTGGTTCTTTTGTGGATGTTACAATACTATCATGAGCGTTGGGGCAAAGAGGGAGGAATTTTGGCGAAGGGTGTGGACGTGGGGAGACTGTTGGTAAACCGAGTGGATCTACCCAAAGAGAAATGTGTATGGACCAACTTACATTATATTAGAATTAGTAACCATAACCACTTCATTACATAAAGAAGGAAATAATCTAGAGTTTACATATTCTACGTCCAAGATGGCAAGCTAGACTTGAAGTCTAGAAAAGAGATCAATGTATTGTTACATTATCTGCCCCAAAAATTGTCTAAGTTATAGCTAATGTTCCCATAACCCTTCACGATAACCGAGTAGATAAAATTTATCTTTGAGAGCTACACAAAAGGTATGCCACATGGTGATTGGTCTAAAGTTAGTGGGTGTGACTACATCATTTAACTCTATGTAGAAAGAAGACTTCCCTTGTTCCTCAACTTGCTCTCACCAATAAGCAGCAAGACCTTCTATTAGGGTACTACCCTAACCTCCATACTTTAGGCTACATAGGAGTCAATTAATTGTTGTATGCAACCATCCTCTTTGAATAAGGCCCATTGGATAGTTGTGGATAGTTATTCAATGTAAAAGGGTCCACTTTATTACTGCCTTTAAGAAACAAGCAATCTGCATAGAGGGTCAATCTGTTTTATTTTTTAAAGATTGTTTCATCAACAGTCTCAAGGATGCAATTAAAGTACATGTCATGATGTAGCACCCAAAAACATGGTTGGAATCTTATGCTAGAGCTAAAGAAGCTAAGATAGTGAACAATGCACAAACCAAGAGACCTTTATTCACCACTCACCCTAACCCCCCTGTGGAAACTACCCCCAACTCATAGTCAGTCCACGTCCACAAGTTATCTCCCAAAGGTATGGAAGAATGTCAACGCCTTCGTCTTTGTTATAATTGTGACAAGTGATATTCCAAAGGGCACAAATGTGAAGAACAAAAATTATTTCAAATGGATTTATCTCCACATGACTACTTAGAGGACATTCCTAATGAAGATACTCTTGAACCGGCATTGGAAAACACCACCCCACCCATGGAAGATAAATCCCCCTTATAAGCACCTTCTAAGGAACCCAAAATTTCTCTCCATGCCCTATCAAGTTCCTTGACACAGTAAGACTTGAAATTAATTGGCCACATCAAGAACCACAAATTTATTGTATTGATTGATAGTGGAAACACCCACAATTTTATTCATAGGAGAGTGGCACAATACACACATTGTTATGTACATCCCATATCTAATTTTCAAATTATGATCCCCTATGGTGGCACGATGAAACGTGGGAACATATGTGAAAATGTGAAACTACAAATGGGTGAGTACCATCTCAAAACTCACATGTTTTCCATTGAAATGGGTGGTTGTGATATAGTTCTTGGGCCAAAATGGTTACAAATTTTGGGACTAGTCACCATGGATTTAAAATAATTGTACAAGAGATTTGTGCAAAAAGGGTAGAAACATACCCTCAAGGGGCTTACATCGATTTCCCCTGAAATTATAACCTCTTGTCACATGGAGAAGTTGTCGAAGAAAGGACACTTGGGTGTTATTGAGAAATTCAATACCATTCAAGTATTTTACACCACACCACCAAAGATTCACTTTGATTGGTAGTTATTTCTCTCTAAGCATCAACATGTCTTTGAAATGCCACAAGGTTTACCACCTTCACATAGGGGGCATGACCATGGTATCCCCTCAATCCAAGAAGTCAACCACCCAATGTGCATACTTATAGGCACCCTTTTGCACAAGAAATGAAATTGAAAAGATCATTAAGAAATTGTTGGAGGCAAGAGTCATACTTCCCAATACTAGCCCTTACTCATCACAGTGGTCATACTTGGTGCATGTGTCCTAATTTTTAGGCTCTCAATAAGTTGACAATCAATGATAAATTTCCTATCCCAGATATTGATGACCTTTTGGATGAATTTCATCCAACCAAGTTTTTCACTAAACTCGACCTTTGTTCCAACTACCACCATAATATGATGAAAGACCCTCCCTAAGACCTCTTTTCGTACACATGAAGGTCATTATGAGTTTTTAGTGGTTCCTTTTGACCTTTGTAATGCTCCATCAACCTTCCAAAGGCTCATGAATAAGATATTCTAACCATTCCAAAGCCTCATGAACAAGATATTCTGACCATTCCTATACTGCTAGTATTCTTTGATATTTTGATCTACAACAAAACATGGGAATACCACATTGAGCACGTTGATAGAGCCTTGCAACTCCTACAAGACCACCAACTATTTGTAAATGCTTCAAATGTGTTTTGGGGGCTTCATAGGTTTAACACGTGGGTCACATTGTAAGCCAAGAGGGAGTACAAGTTGATCCCAAGGAAGTCACAGCTATGCAAGACTCACCTCGTCCCAAAACCTTAAAGAGCTTGCATGGATTCTTAGGACTTAGGGTACTACAAGAAGTTTGTGAAAAACTATGGAAAAATTGCACCTCCCTTAACCTCGCTACTCAAAAAGAATGCCTTTGTTTTGAATGAGGTCTCAAAACTGGCCTTCTCAGCTTTAAAAGATACCATGAGCACAACTCCAGTATTATTTGTGCCAATTTTTACTAAGACCTTTTTCTTGGAATGTGATGCCTCAAGCGGAGGTCTTGAACCAGTACTGATGTAAGAAGGACAACCTTTGGCATTCACCAATAATCAATTATGTGACCGCAATTTGGGTAAATCTGCATATGAGAAAGAGATGATGGCCATCCTGCATGTTGTAGAGGCATGGAACCCATACCAACACTGACCATTGTAGTCTAAAGTACTTTCTTGAACAAAGGTTATCCTCAACATAGCAACATAAGTGGGCCACCAAGCTACTAGGGTATGACTATGAGATTATCTATATGAAAGGTAAATAAAATGTGGTAGTTGATGTCTTATCCCAACAATTTGAGGAGGATGGATCCATTTTAGATTATCTTTACCCATTCCAAGTTGGCTTGAAGAAGCCCATCAAGAATGGTTGGAAAATAACAGTATCCTTCAACTCATCCACAGGCTTCAAGAAGACCGAACACTCCTAAGGGGTATATGTGGTAGCTAAATACATTGTGATATAAAGGATGCATTGTTCTAGTAAATAATTCTTACTTAAAACAAAGAATCTTAGAGGAATTTCATTCATCATCACCTACAGTAGGTCATTCTAGATTTCATAAAACAGGACTTCCAAGGGTGGGTAACAAAACTGTGATCATGGTGACTCACCATCTCTCCAAATATGTTCATTTTTGTGCCCTACAACATCCATTTACCTCCTTCTTATTTTCCCAAGTCTTTCCTGATCAAATTTTTAAGTTACATGGCATGCCCACTTCCATTGTCTTGGATTGGGACCCTACCTTCATTATAAAATTTTGGCAAGAATTGTTTAAACTACCGAGTACCCAACTAAAAATGAGCATTGCATATCACCCCCAAATATATGGTCAAACTAAAGTGGTCAACAAGTGCCTATAAACCTATTTGAGATGCTTCGCCTCTGAAAAACCACACCAATGGGCACAATGGCTTCTCCTTGCAGAATGGTGGTACAATGCCTCTTATCATGGAGCTATCAAAATGACCTTATATGAATTGATTTACTGCCAAAAATCATTGTCAATCACTTCATACTAAGTGGTTCCAAGGTTCAAACAATGGATCACACGAAGAATCCATTCTCCGCATACTAAAGAAGAGTTTGGTTATGTCCCAAAGCATAATGAAGCAATAAGCATGCCAACATCTCTAAGGGCATTGCATCTTTTGCAATAGGATATCAGGTCTTTCTTTGACTTCAACCCTATAAAAAAACATCACTCAAAGACAAAACACTTCAGAAATTAACACCCAAGTTCTATGGACCCTATTAAATCATCCACAACTGGCCTACAAACTAGCTCTTCTAGTGCAATTTATCCAATATTTCATGTGTCTTGTCTAAAAAAGGTCTTGGGGTTGAAGTGCAAGGTGCAAACCAACCTAACTGAACTTGATGAAGAAGGCTCCATTTGGCTTCAACCGACAACAATATTGGATACTAGAGAATGTCAATTGTGCTAACACATGATCAATGATGTATTGATCCAGTGGAAAAACATGGCACATGATCTTGATCTTGCAACAATTTCCCCAGGACAACGGTGCTTTGAAGGAGGGAGGGCATGTTAGGGTCCTACCCTAACCTCGGGCATGTTAGGGTCCTACCCTAACTTCCGTGCTTTAGGCTACATAGGAGTTGGTTAATTATTGTATGTGGCCATCCTAGGAGTTGGTTAATTCCCATTATATAGTAATGGATAGTTATTCAATATAGAAAGGTCCACTTTATAAGGCCCACTAGGTAGTTGGTACTCTTTAGTGATGGGACTACAAGGAGTTAGGGTTTTTGCTATGGAAAAGTTATTTAAAGAGATAGGAGACTATGGAATGTTTGTCTTGTGTTGTGTATTTGAAGCTATGCTCACTCAAAGGTTGCCACACCTTAAGAGACAAGTAAACATTGTATTCTTCTTAGCATTATCAATATACAAAGGCAAAATGGTCTTGGTCGATTTAATAATGTTGGATTGAGTGTTGAAATAGATTAACATGATCCTGATCGAACAATCCACCGGCTCATCCTCGAATATGCTAGTAAAGCATATTTGGAAGTATACCGGCTCTAAGTGTTTGTTGTCTTCATATCTGCAATCTGCTCCACGATTGATTGGAGAATCTGTGTCTGCAAATCCGTAAGCTGTTTCAGATTAAGAGCGCTTTCCCCGCCAATCTTCTTGTTTGGAGCCATGGGAACCTTTATGATTTAGGGCGTGCTGGAAGCTAGCATCTTGTATGAGAACAAGAAAAATCAAGATGAACGTTACTTCAGCACTTGAAGTAGCGCCAGCATCTTGCATGTTAACAACAAAAATCAAGATGAACGTTACTTTAGCACTTGAAGCAGCCTTACTCTAATGCCTTGAATTTGCTTCAGTTCAACACCTTCAACTTGCGAATCAATTGCTTGAAGATGGATATGGAAACATCACTCCAATAAGTTTTATCTATAGCATCCCTTTGCCTGGAAGAATGTTGTATTCCATGAAGATGAACTCATCTCAATTTACAAAGAACGTGTTACTATGAGATCAAGCATACACTGCCAAATATGGACGAGGATGGCGTCATTCTGTTTAACAAGGTATATTGCTTTTCATTTCACTGAGTAGTACTACCCCTTAAATAAAATTTGAGCTAAGGGACTGGATTCTAGCGTGACAGAGGCTGTAGAGGCTTATAGAGGAGGGAACAAATCCCTGGTTGCTTGGTTGAGAAATCTTATAGAGGGAGCGGATCCCTATTGATTGGCTATAGAGGGAGCAAATCCCTATTGACCCCTGTAGAGAGAGCAACTCCTTGTTTGTGAAAGGCTGCGGAAGCCTGTAGAAGGAGTGGATCTCCATTTCTTCTTGATTGACTACGAAACTGGTTTGATACAAAATGATACAGCCCTAATGGGATGCATGCAAAAAAGAAAACAAGACTACTCAACAATATGTTGAAGAAGATGGCTCTACTCATACTTGTCCATAATTCTATTCCATTAATCCTCCTTTTACAGGCAAATACAATCATAGGAAGATGGCTCTACTCATACTTGTCCATAATTGCGTGATGGCTCTTTTCCTCTATCAGTCGTCCCTTTTTGTTAGTGACTTCAACTAGCCGCAAGATACATTAAGAACAAGCAAAACCGTTAATAGCTGGTTACAGTTTATAGTCTATTGGTGGCTTATCGGAATAAAGCTGGAAATCAATCAGACGAAAAAGAATAGCTAATATAACTTAATTTATCGACAAAAGGAAAGTGCTCTTCATTGAGACATTCTCTATGATCACGAGGATGTGAACATGGTTACAAGTATAAAAGTCTGTTACAAGAGGGCAACTGGAGACTTAATACAATAAATGTTCTAGCCCTTCTCTATGATCACAGTTCATGACATAGAACTTTTATAGAAGCATGTAAACAATCTTGTATATTTCTGATAACGGGTACCCCTCGTAAGGGACACCACGTATATCTACAAATTTCAGACCAAAAAGGCATATTTGCTTGAAAAACTGTGATTCAACTGAGTATAAAAGGTAAGGCTTCTGAGTGCGTGCCTAAAAATGTTGAGATGCATCACTCTACACTACCTGCTACTATCAACATCGTGATTTTACCCTTCCCAAAATCAGTCTAGCTAAACAACGCCTCTAGGCTTCCAAATTATGGATAAGGCTCTTACCCTAAAGCGTATATAATAGATTATGAGATACACATGAGCTGCTAAAAAGGCAAGAAGGATAGCCTGACAAGCGTACAAGAAAGGAGATATAGAAAGATTAATTACCAGTCTGTGTGGATGATCCAAAAATGGTAGTAGGACTAGTAAAACCTAGCGAATGATGACATATCAAAGATCAAAGGCCTATGCCATTTCCTATCTATATCTAATTCTAGTTATGCCTAAATACAACTTGAAACCTTCTTTACGCAACTAAAGTACGGTGTCAGCCAAGAAAAGAAGCGCTCAAATCCCTGCAAGCAGCTAATTGTTAGAGGTGCAACATTTAACCTAACAAACGAATATTAAGAGGAATGAGACAGGATCAAGCAAGAGCATAAGCAGATATAAAGAAATTTAACTTTGGCTTCTGGATATATGTAAACCCTAAAGAGAGTAGAAATATCGATCGCTGGGGAGGTATTTGTTATGATCCCTGTTGGAGCCGCCTTCTTCTAAATAAGTGAGATGTTATACTTAAGGCCAACAAGCTAGTTTCGCGATTTCGTTTATTTCGTGACGCTACCCACTGTCCTTAGTATCCCGAGACACGAAGTGGTGATAACGGTTTTAAAGTTTACCCAGGTTAGCGTCAGGAGTAAATCACTTTAAACCTTAGCTAAGCATTGTCGAGATTTCGCGACTCTGCGATTGCTCTCTCAAAAAGCAGTACCTTCGTAGCTCCGAGTCGCGAAGTCGCGATATTCATTAATTAAGCGTGGGTTAATTAAGAGCTTAGGTCAGATCACGAGTAATCAACTAAATCGCATCATCGTGATTTCGGGTTTTGGGAGCTCAAAGGCTAGGAGTGAAATCTTCCGATACGGCGAACACCGAAAAGGGGGGATTAAAGACTTAAACACACTTAATTATAGGAGCTAAACTGGATTAATTGACGGATTAAGCAACCTTTAACACGCACCGTCTACAGAGTAAGTTTTAAATGTTTTTGCGTTTTTTCGTGTTATGACTCGTCAAGCATTTATGGCATTTATTTGAACTGTGGTGAGGTGACAGATAGTAGGATCTCGTTTTTACTTCTAAATCTTTCTATTCAGCGATTTGACCGTTCTGTTCGCAAGGACACCAGGGGTTTAAATGACCAAGATAGAGAGTTTTTCCTTCATTATTTCAGTTCTCATTTCTATTTGCGCTCAGAGCCATTTTACCAGGTTAACCGATGTTTGTGATTTTCAATCTTTTCGACATGTGGTCCAGTTGCAGGTTTCACTATCATGGCTCCACAAAAAACGCCCAAGTCAGCTGCCGAGAGTTCAGGTCAGGGTTCAGACGTTGTTTCTGATACCTCGCCCCGAAGTATTAATTCTATCAAGACATGGTCATACGTTTCCAACATCCTGCAATACGAGTCGATAAACTGTTCGAATGATTCTCGTGACAACAAGAAGGATGATTTATCAACCAAATACAAAATCGTCGCTCAAGCAGAGATGCATAAAATAGCGGCGAGGCCCCAGCTTCTTCCCTATTGTGATATGATCAGGTGGGCGCTGGACCATGTGGACATCCCAACCAGGACAATTATCAGCGAACAGAAGGTGACGATTGGTACCTTCAGGCCAAAACATTTGCAGGCAATGTATAAACTGTCACCCATGCCGAACCTTACTCACAATGTCGAATTCCTAGAAGATTTCAAGAAGAAGGAGTGCGAGCAGTATGCAAAAAGTTTGTCCGATTTGATCAAAGATAGGGTCTCACACCCCGCGAAATTCAGGGCTGACACCAACAGGATCTATTCAATCTCTTCCTTGGAGCCACAGTTCAAGTACATAGCAATGATGACCTGCAGGTTGTATGGGAAGGAAGACACAACCCATTTTTTCCTCCCATAGGTGCCACTCATTCATACAGTCGCTAAGGGTTTCTCCTTCGACTAGGCCAAATTGTTGTCCGATAGTCTAACCAGTCGAATTACTGAATATCGAGCACAGAGGGCGAGTAAGAAAGCAGCTTCGTTCTTTATGTTTGCTTACATCATGGATGCCATCTGCTTCATGACACCCTTCCCACTAATGAACTAGAGTTGGGCTCCATCTAATACAGAACCTATTCATGTCTACCACTCGAATCTTTGGGAGGATAAGGCCAAAGAATTCATCTACGAGATCTTCAACTAGGTAATGGTGCCATTGCATGTCGCCATCTTTGGCCAGCCATCTCCCAGGATGTCAGATAGCATCGCGACCAACCTAAGCAGCATGGCAGATTGGTATCTAGAAGCGGAATTTTTGTATATCAAGGTTTTCGGCACCTCTGTCCCTCCATATTCTCTCCCGCTATTCCTTCTTGATAAGCTATTGTGTCATGAGATCGCCAGATAGACTGTGCTCAGCGAAATAAACAAAGAGCTCAAAGGAGTATCAAAAAAGGTATGGCCGCCCTTCCCTATTCATATTGGTGCGTATTCCTTGTTAGATTTTGGCCACGCCAAAGCCAAGGCTACGACTTTAGAAGAAATGAAGCTGGTGGATATTGAGTTCAAGAAGCACAACCCTAGTAAAGTTGTGAGCAATCACCTAGTGAGTTGCGGCCTGAAGAGATATGAACACGAGGATTCCCCTCATGATGAAATATTATGGGGTGCGAGGTCCTTCTCTGAAGGCCTAATTCGAATTCAAGCCCTGCCACCCGGAGATATGGCCGATTTTTTGAAATTCCAGGAGCACCGACGGAGTTGTCTCCCCTAGATTTTACAGGGTGAAGCCCCAAAGCTTCCTGTTACAAAGAAGATGGAAGCCAAAGGTGCAAAGGACTCGAGTCCTAGCGGGGAGAAGAACCAAGGGAAAGCAGGGGAGGCTGGAACCTCAGAGCAAAGAGTCGAAGTCCACCACAAGCAGGAAGGAAACCTTGAAAAGGGTATGCCAGGAAAGCAAGCCCAAGGCCAAGCAGAGATACCCTCGCAAGGATCGGGCGACTCACTGTCACTCACGTCAAACAAGTCAGTCACAGAGGTCACCCTGAAACAACCATCCAAGGAAATTGACAGTCGGATTGTTATTATCAGACCCTTACAGTTCACAAAGGGGAATCCCGATGTGGGGTGGATTTTCAATGAAGAACTGACACCCATTTCTGTAGAGGAGATGCCTCCTAATGAATTTTTCTTTGATAAAAAAAGAAAGGTTGTGGTGAGGCAAGAATTATATCAAAAAGAGGGCGTAATGGCTAAAAAATTTAAAATCATGACAGATGGGAAAGCTGCGAAAGAGGAAGAATTCACAGAGGAGATAGTCGGGACACTAAGGGATTATGCTACAGCCAATCGGTACTCAGTTGGGACTTTGAAGGCCCATTTGAAACAAAAGAACCTCCTGATCAGTAAATTGGAAGCTAAAGTGGCTACCGTTGAAGCAAATGCCAAAGATGAGGTGAGAAAAAGCCTCGAGCAAGCCCGAATAGCCGATCTGCAGGAGATCAAGAAACTTAGATCCGACCTTGAGCAGGTGCGCCATTCGACGCAAATCAGCCAAACGCAGGTAAGCCAGTAGGGGTAACAAATTATAGAATTACAGTCGAAGTTGGATGTTGCCGAGAATCAGGCTTTAGACATAAAAAAATTCAGATCCCAAGCTATCGAAATCCGACAGAAGGTATTAATGGCTCAACAAGACTTGCTTGTAAAGGTAGGAACCATTTAGAACCACTTTCAGATGATAGATCAAGGGTTAGAAAGTATTTCCTTGAGGGAAAAAGAAGTCGGGGCAGCTCAAGTTGCTTTCCAAGACACTGTTATAGCCACGAAAAAGATAGAGATGGTCGACAGCTCCAAATTATCCATCGCAGAACAAACTAGAGGGAATATCTTGCTGAAGGTCTGGGAGCAGAATATATCAGAAAGCGGGGGGAGAGCTAATGAAGTGATGAATTCTTGCGAGGAAACGTTCGCTTTGATAAGTAAAAGTTTGCTAGACCTTGATAACGAAAGCAATGATGGGATGCTGGGCAAAATCAATATAGCTAAGCACCTGCTGGACATCAAAGAAAATGTGGAGAAAGAGCAAGCGGTGATATCTCAAATAAAACAGGTCGATATGGTCCAAGTGGACAAATGGCTAGTGCAGCCAAGTTTACAATTATGCTCTATCATCACGGAAGACCGACAAGTAGGGAAAAGGTTTCCACAGCTGGCGAAGAGTTGTTACACTTTTGAAGCAAGCAACCAAGCAGAGCTCTCCAGGTTGATAGCCCAGTTGGTGGAGAGGTGTGTCATTTGCATCGAGCAGGCGAAGGGGCAGGTTTTTGGTGCTAAATAATGACAGATGTCAACTGGTTCTATTTCTAGAGTCGGAAGGGCAGAGAAAGGAAGGTGCTCCGCCCTTACGAGGGAAGACAAAGATGAGGAGATGAAATGCTCCAATTTTCCATTTGTAACTGACAGTTTTCTTGAACAATCGGAACTCTAGATGTTCAAAATTTTGTTTAAATAAAGGAAAGATTGTAATAGAAATGGCTTTTGGCCAGTGGTAGATTGTAATAGAGAAAGTTCTTTTAAGCCAAGATTAATACGAAGCGAATTGAAGACTCCATATTTCGTCAA